>JARQOC010000005.1:175092533-175185468 GCA_033576535.1 Allobates femoralis
ACACTTGCAGATGAGTTCCCAGAGGGATGTCATTTCCAAAATAAGGTAACTTAAAGGGGGTTCTTATTTTCTGTCATTTAGGTGCAAATTATTCTCAGAAAATCTGCTCTCTAAAAGTGAAATATAGCTCCTTTCCTCCAGAACCCTGCCGCGTGGCTTAACAGTACTATAGAGCCACATATGGGGTATTGCCACATTCAACAAAAATTGTCTAATACATTTTGGTATAATTTTTACCTATTCCCTCTTGTGAAAATGTAAAATCTGGAGCTAAAAATTTTTTTGTGTTAAAAACTTAAATTTGGTTTATGTACCACCCAATTGTATAACATTCTTTAAAGCATCTGTGATGTCAACATCTCTGCACTCATAGATAAATTCAATAAAAGGTTTAGTTTTAAAATTGGATCACTTGTTGGAACGTTCTGGTAGTTCAGGGATTCTGCTTATGTGACATGGCATCCTCAAACCATTATAGCAAAATATGTGCTACAATATGGCCTTCCTTTCATTCTGAGCTTTGCATTGTGCCTGAAAAGACGTTTCTGACTACATATGAGATACTTCTGTACTCCTGAGAAATTGCACAATAAAAATGTGTGGTAATTTTTTTTCCTATTAGCCCTTTTTTTAAAAATTAAAAACTTGGCAATAATACAGCATTGTAGGGAAAATTCTAGGAAGCACATATTGTGTTAATTTACTTACTGCACCCCTAGATAAAATCATTGAGGGGTGTAGTTTGTAAAATGGCATGAGGTATAATTGGCTCTGCTGCTTGGTACCTCAGTGGGTCTACCAATGTGACATGGCACCCTCAAACCATCCCAGCAAAATCTATGCTCCAATGTGACACTCCTTCCCTTCATAGCTTTGCACTGTCCCTCAAAAGTAGTATTCTCATATTCTTGAAATTGGGTAACAAACTATATCTGTTTTCTCCTATTACCTTTGAGTAAACTAAAAACTTGGGGTCAAAGCAATATTTTATTGGAAAACGTTGGATAATTTTATATTTACTCAGCCCAATGTTATATAATTGTGTGAAATCCCAGAGAGTTAAAGTTCACTTCTCTCCTAAATAAATTCTGAAGCATGTGTAGTTTCCAATATAGGGTCACTTGCGGGGGTTTCTCTTGCTTTGGCATGTCGGGGATTCTTCATTTGTTATATGGTGTTTGCAATTGATTTCAGCAAAAATGGCGCACCAAAAGTTAAATAACGCTCATTCTCTTTTCAGCCCCAGCATGTGGTCAAACAGTAGTGTCCCCCCACACAAGGGGCATCAGTGAACTCTGGAGAAATAGCACAACAAGTTGTATGGCCCATTTTCTGCTATTACCATTGTATAAATGAAAAATGTGTCACTAAAACTATATTTTTGTAGGAAAAAATCATTGCGTCATTTTCTTGGTTCACTGTTATAAAATTCTGTGAAGCACCTGTAGGTTGAAGGTGCTTTCCATACATCTATCTAAATTCCTTGAGGGGTCTAGTTTCCAAAATGAGGTCACTTGTGAGGGGTTTTCACTGTTTAAGCACAACAGGGGCTCTGCAAATGCAACATGGTGTCCGCTATTTATTACAGTTAATTTTGTGTCCCAAAAGTCTTCCTTTCCGAGCCCTGCTTTAGTTTCTAAGCACATATGAGGTATCAGGGTACTCAGGAGAATTGCTTGATCCGTTTGCTCCTCTTAGGCTGGGGTCACACATAGAAATCCGTTTTTGGAAGTGATTTCCATGACCAATCCGTTTTTTTTTTGGTGCTTTTTGAGCCTCCTACACCCCTGAACGTTTTTGGACTTAGGCCAGGGTCACATTTGCATTATGACCCTAGCCTGCCGGATTCCGGTTTTATCTTAGAACTTTTTCCAGCGCCGCATAGCGTTACCGCTATGCGGTGCTGGAAGACGCTGCCCTTAGTTACCCGCTGTGTACCTTAATGACCTATCACACAGGCAGCGGCTTGGAGTGCGCTTTACAGTGCCGCACAGGAAACGTTGTCTGCAACGGTTTCCTGTGCTGCGCTGTAAAGCGCACTCCAAGCCGCTGCCTGTGTGACAGGTCGTTAAGGTAAACAGCGGGTAACTAAGGGCAGCGTTTTCCAGCACCGCATAGCGGTAACGCTATGCGGCGCTGGAAAAAGTTCTAAGATAAAACCGGAATCCGGCAGGCTAGGGTCATAACGCAAATGTGACCCTAGCCTTAGTCATTTTTTGACCAAAATTTTAAAACAACGGATCCGTTTTTTTAAGGCACCCCAAAAAAATGGATCCTTTTTCCATAGGGCCCATGTTAAAAAATTTTTTTTTTTAAAAACGGACCCCAAAAACGTTGCTAGCAACGTTTTTGCCCCAAAAACGGACCTAGCAATGTTTTTAGGTGCAGAAAAAAACGGATAGGGCGTTTATATCAGTTTTTGGACTTAGAAAAAAAAATGCCAAAAATGATGCCAAAAACAGACCAAGGGCTTATGTGTGACCCTAGCCTTACCCTTGTTAAATTCAAAATGGATAGCAAAATTTTCATTTTTTCCTTACATATTGCTTTAATTACTGTGAAGCACCTAAAGGATTAAAGGGAACCTGTCACTTTGATTTAGCCCCCCCTATCCTACCACTACCTGTTCCTGCACCTTACTAGCTGATCCCTAACCATCCCTGTCTCACCTAAGAGTGCCCTATAAAGAGTAAGAAAAAGACTTACCGTATATACTCGTGTATAAGCCGAGTTTTTCAGCACAAAAAATGTGCTGAAAAGTCCCCCCCTCGGCTTATACACGAGTCATATACGGTATTCCCTTTACCCCATTCAGTATACAGGCCCCCCCCTCCATCAGTGGTATACAGGGCCCCCCTTGCTGCCGCACACCTGTAAAGTAATAGATCATTATACCTATCCCTGTCGCTGTCGCCGCCGCTCTGCACCGCGCTCCTCCGGGTCTTCATGCTTCCTCCTCCAGAGGGCGCAGGCAATGACGTCATTGTCTGTGCGCCGGAGGAAGAAGCATGAAGACCCAGAGGAGCGCGGTGCAGAGCGGCGGCGGCGACAGCGACAGGGATAAGTATAATGATCTATTACTTTACAGGTGTGCGGCAGCAAGGGGGGCCCTGTACACCACTGGTGGGGGGGTGCCTGTATACCACTGGGGCCTGTATACACCACTGGGGCCTGTATACACCACTGGGGCCTGTATACACCACTGGGGCATGTATACCACTGGGGCTGCTGTATATACTGCTGGGGCCTGTATATACCACTGGGGAGGCTGCTGTATACCACTGGGGCTGCTGTATATACTGCTGGGGCCTGTATATACCACTGGGGAGGCTGCTGTAATACTGCTGGGGCCTGTATATACCACTGGTGAGGCTGCTGTATATACTGCTGGGGCCTGTATATACCACTGGGGAGGCTGCTGCATACTACTGGGGCTGCAATATATACTGCTGGGGCCTGTATATACCACTGGGGAGGCTGCTGTATACTACCACTGGGGAGGTTGCTGTATACTACCACTGAGGAGGCTGCTGTATACTACCACTGGGGAGGCCTGTATACCACACTGCTGGGGGCTGTATACTTGTGCTGGGGTCCACCCTCGACTTATACATGAGTCAATAGGTTTTCCCAGGTTTTGGGGGCAAAAGTAGGGGGTCGGCTTATACACGGGTCGGCTTATACACGAGTATATACGGTATATAGTTACGTGTAGTCTGCATCTGTAGTCTGTGGTGGGTGGGCTCCGGGGCTCCATTCTCCCCTTCTGGCTTGTTCTCAGCACGCCCCACTGGGCGCCATTATTCTACTGTCCGTCCTCTATTTGAAATTCCTGCCTCGTCTGATGAACGTCATATCCAGCCCAGTGCATTGTGGGGGCTGATCAAATGGTACGAGCCAGCTTCAATATGCACACTGCCCATGAGCCGGAGCCAGGCCGCACCACATGATCAGCCCCTACAATGCATCGGGCCGGGTATGACGTTCTGGCTCGGCGCATCATCATCATCAGAAGAGGCGGGAATTTCAAATAGAGGATAGATAGAAGAAGGAATAATGACGCCCAGCGGGGCATGCGGAGAGCAAGCCAGGAGGGGACAATGGCCCGCCCACCGCAGACTACGGATGTGGTCTAATGTGGTCTACACGGAACTATATAATTCTTTTTCTTGCTCTTTATAGGGCACTCTTAGATGAGACAGGGATGGTTAGTGATCAACTAGGAAGGTGCAGGGATAGGTAGTGATAGGATAGGGGGGTAAATTGAAGTGACAGGTTCCCTTTAATTCCTTTAGTTGCTCCACAGTAATGAAAAAAATATGCAAGGAAAAAATGAAAATTTTACTATCCATTTTGAATTTAACAAGGGTGCAGGTACAGGTAGTGGTAGGATAGCGGGTAAATTGAGGTGACAGGTTCCCTTTAATAAAAAGTGAGGATAGCAGCGGCACTCAGGAGATCTTTTTTACATACCGGCTTTATTGTGCTTTTTCAGGTTACATCTTAGGTGCAGGGCAGGGAGGTGCAGGGGGAGCAACAGTCCGTTTCGCGGACTTCCACTTCAACAGGCTCATGTTACCTAAGATGTAACCTGAAAAAGCACAATAAAGCCGGTATGTAAAAAAGATCTCCTGAGTGCCGCTGCTCTCCTCATCCTCACTTTTTGTTTGCAAGATTAACCCTTCAGCTGAGCAACAGGATTTCACTAACGCCGCTGTACGACACAAGAGACTCTAAGCAGGTCAGTGCCCGGTTCCTTCTCCACTTACCATATTTGGTTCCCTTTAATAAACTTCTTGAATTTGGTTTTGAGAGCTTTGGGGGGTGCAGTATTTATAATTCTGTCCCATTTTTAGTATTTTCTGTCACATAGGCCCCCTCAAAGTCAATTCAATATGTTGTGCTCCCTGACAAAATTGGTTATGCAAAATTTGTTGAAGAACTAGAAATTGCTGATAAACTTTAAATAAAATTTTATATACCGTACATATAAATTTCAAGTGCGTTGAAATTTCACCACTTAAACTGACCAAGAAAATCATATTTCCAGGTAAGTTTTACAGTATATTGATTATGGTGAATAAGAAATGTAAAGAACCATTGTGAATTTGCACTTTTTTTTCAATTTCAATGCACTTGGAGTTTTCTTTCCCCACGGCATCACATAAGATGAATGGTTGTATTCAAAACTACAACTTGTGAAACAAAGATGAAGCCATGCAGCATTTGGAGGGAAAAAGTAATAGCTTTTGGCAGAAGAAAACCAAAAATTTAAACAAAAAAAAAAAAGGAAAATACATGAGGGCTTTAAGGGTAGATAGTATCAAGCACCAAATGAAAACAGCCTATTAGGACAAGGCTAACTAAGAAAGAAGCTGTAGCATCCAAATGTATAGGTACATCTCAATGAATTAGAATATCATCAAAAAGTTAATGTATTTCATTAATTCAATACATAACGTGAAACACATATATTATATAGAGTCATTACAAACTGAGTGAGCTATTTCAAGTGGTTATTTCTGTTAATGTTGATGATTATGCCTTACATCCAATGAAAACCCAAAGGTCATTATCTCAGAAAATTAAAGTAGGGAGGATGAAGGGTCTGAGAGATAAAATATTACCTAGATAGGTATCAGAGGCTTCATCTTGTGTGATTGTGAGAGTCACAACCACTATAAAAGCATATTACGTCTGTTGCAGTCCCCATCATGGTGCATATAGAGTAGGGAGGATGAAGGATTAAAAACCATGCTGCCATATTCCATGAGACATCAATGGGTGAATATAATATTAAGGACTAATCAGGACTAATCAATATCATATCGCCATGTTTCAGGGTGTTCCAGGGAATCCTGAAAAGCGTTGACTAATAAAGCAATATTATATTCACCCTTTGATGTCTCATGGAATATGGCAGTATGATTTTTAACCCTTAATCCTAACTACTTTAATTTTCTAAGATAATGACCTTTGAGTTTTCATTTGCTGTAAGCCATAATCATCAACATTAACAGAAACACTTGAAATAGATCACTCTGTGTGTAATGATTCTATGTAATATACGGTATGTGTTTTGAATTACTGAAAAAAATAAATTTTTTGATAATATTCTAATTCAGTGAGATGCCTCTGTATATTGCAGAGTAACAGAAATGCAAGTGTGAACAGCAGGGAGCTGCTGTGATTGTACTATTTCTAAATCGATCAAAGAGTGCAGAAGCACAAAGTATGCAAGACGTTGTATGTAAACATTGAATATGTGAACTATTTTATTAGATGGAGGATTATCCTACATCCTTGCTAAAATTTAAACATACTAGCTGGGTGCCCGATGCACATGCATCGGGATTCTAGAAGAGCGAGTCTCTGACTCGCAATGGCCGCTTCGCGGCCAATGCTTCGGGCGTATCCACATGACGACACTGACTCGCAGTGCGAGTGGACTCAGAAGGGGCAAAAAACCCATTCGCAATTATATAATAGATACATTTATTATAGTTACAGTTCACAAATATTTTTATTTTGTTATGTGGACTTCCGGTGTTTCACTATCTTATGCAGAAAGAGGTTTGTTTCCAATGGAGGTAAATGATATATGCAGACAGAAGCGAGATACCCAAAATATGACTACTGATATGGAGTAAATAAATTGCAGATATCTGCGGATTGTAACTTTACTGTGTGCAGAATTATTAGGCAAGATGTATTTTAGAGGATTATTTTTATTATTGATCAACAACTGTTCCCAATCAACCCAAAAGACTCCTAAATGTCAACGCTTAATATTTTTGGAAGTTGTAGTGTTTTTTTTTTTTAGATTTGGCTCTTAGGAGGATATCTGTTTGTGCAGGTAACTATTACTGTGCAGAATTATTAGGCAACTTAATAAAAACCAAATATATTCCCATCTCACTTGTTTATTTTCACCAGGTAAACTAATATAACTGCACAGAATTTAGAAAAAAAACATTTCTGACATGCAAAAACAAAACACAAAAAAAATCAGTGACCTATATAGCCACCTTTCTTTATGATGACACTTAGCAGCCTTCCATCCATAGATTCTGTCAGTTGCTTGATCTGTTTACGATCAACATTGCGTGCAGCAGCCACCACAGCCTC
Source organism: Allobates femoralis (assembly GCA_033576535.1). Lineage (NCBI taxonomy): Eukaryota > Metazoa > Chordata > Amphibia > Anura > Aromobatidae > Allobates > Allobates femoralis. The sequence goes on from JARQOC010000005.1 coordinate 175,099,662, forward strand.
CCAGACACTGTTCCGAGAGGTGTACTGTTTTCCCTCCTTGTAGAGCTCACATTTTAGGAGGGACCACAGGTTCTCTATTGGGTTCAGATCAGGTGAACAAGGGGGCCATGTCATTATTTTTTCTTCTTTTAGACCCTTACTGGCCAGCCACGCTGTGGAGTAGTTGGATGCATGTGATGGAGCATTGTCCTGCATGAAAATCATGTTTTTCTTGAACGATACCAACTTCTTCCTGTACCACTGCTTGAAGAAGTTGTCTTCCAAAAACTGACAGTAGGTCCAGGAGTTGACCTTCACTCCTTCCTCAACCCGAAAAGGTCCCACAAGTTCATCGTTGATGATACCAGCCCATACCAGTACCCCACCTCCACCTTGCTGGTGTCTGAGTTGGAGTGGAGCTCTCTGCCCTTTACTGATCCTGTCTTTGGTCCATCAAGAGTCACTCTCATTTCATCAGTCCATAAAAACCTTTGAAAAATCAGTATTAAGAAATTTCTTGGCCCAGTCTTGACGTTTTATCTTGTTTCTTGTTCAAAAGTGGTCGTTTTTCAGCCTTCCTCACCTTGGCCATTTCCCTGAGCATAGCACACCTTGTGCTTTTTGATACTCCAGTAACGTTGCAGCTCTGAAATATGGCAAAACTGGTGGCAAATGGCATTTTGGCAGCTTCACGCTTTTCATTTTTCATCAATTCATGGGCAGTTATGTTGCCCCTTTTTTGCCCAACATGCTTCTTGCGACCCTGCTATCTATTTGCCATGAAACGCTTGATTGTTCGGTGATGACGCTTCAAAAGTTTGGCAATTTCAAGACTGCTGCATCCATCTGCAAGACATCTCACAATTTTGAACTTTTCAGAGCCTGTCAAATCTCTCTTCTGACCCATTTTGCCTAAGGAAAGGCATTTACCTAATAATTAAGTACACCTTATATAGGGTGTTGATGTCATTACACCACACCTCTCCTCATTACAGAGATGCACATTACCTGATTTGCTTAATAGGTAGTTGGCTCTCAAGCCTATAGAGCGTGGAGTTGAACAACATGTATAAAAAGTATCATGTGATCAAAATACTCATTTGTCTAATAATTCTGCAAACAATGTAGTGAGGCATTACATCATTACATTAATTTTGTAATGGCATTCATTTCAGTGTGTGATGACACCAATAATGTGTTGACTGCCATTGGTAATTATAATTAGAGATGACCTTTTGAAGTTTACCAAACTTCCGAACCCCATTCAAATCAATTAGAGCGAAAATGAAAGGCCTGGAAAACACCTTCAAATGGGCCCCAAAACTGAAAAAACACACAATGGAGCTCTGCTGTTTTGGCAGATATTATCTTCCTACACTTTTACTTAGGAAGCTTCAAGGTTGCAGTCAACATGCTTCCTTGCCCACTCACGGACCTCAGACATATTAACTGCGTCCCCCCGACGGGTTAAAGACAGATGTAGCCCCTCCCACCAGCTCTGGAGGTGTCTGTGATTGATTGATTTTGATAACTGCCAAGATAAAGCCACCAGCTGTGGTCTGCAGGCTGCAGCTGTCTGATGTACCCTAGCTGACGAAGAAAAATAAGCAGTACCACGCAACTTTTTTTTTTAATCAATTAGTTTTTAAATCTAAATACAAGGCTAAAACACCCTTTAGTGCAAGATGAAAGGCACTAATGGGTGCAAGCTTACAATATATAGGGGGTGGGACATTATATAGCTGTTTGACAGCTATCTATTTATCTGTAAGTCTACCTATCTTTTCCAATTATCTACAAATCAATTTGTACTTTACATCCATCTATCCAGCCATACACCCATTTAAACAGCTAAAATGTTGAGTAATTTTTAAAGTCGGAAAAGATTTTGAAATCTTCAAAAAAAAATTAGCAGACTGCAGCCACCCCAGAAGTGGCATCTCTATTAGATGCGCCACTCCTATCAGTTCACCCTGGCTCTCTCGCTGTCCAGGTGTGTTGGCAAACAGGGTAATGGTATTTGTAGTTGATGCCAGCTGGGTGATGTCAGCTGGCAGCAAGGCCAAAGGTTACTAATGTTGAGGCATCAATCAGATACCTGATATTACTAACCAAGTAAGTGAGATCAGAAACAATCACACCAATAAATACTTTATTTTAAAAATCACCTAAATAAATTTCTGTTTCACCTCTCTTTTTAAATAAAATCCATTTATTCAAAGTCTCTTATTTCACCCAACCCACCCAAAAGAAGATGTAAAAAAACTCCCCAAAATAATGAAACACAAATAAATTCTGAATTAGTCACAGCATATGGGGGAAAGATCAGTGACTGCACCCCCACATGGTGAGACACCAGGCACTGCACGGCTCCCGTCAGTGTGACAAGTCATGAGTCCGTAACTTCTCTGAGGTTTTGTCAGGTTACACAGAGGATATCACACAGCAGGAATCCCACTGTGTGACCTGAGATAACCTCAGTAGCGTCAGTGCTCATAACACCAGCTGTCTCATGGGAGCCGCAAAATCACATGAGATGTATTGGGTATATCTCACTGATGTTGTGAGACAGCATGTGTGAGAAGCGGTGACGGCAGCGAGTTCAGCGTAGTTCAAAGCTTCAGTAGACCATCCTGTATGATCACTCGAGTCTGAACTGCAGTAATGTTTGTGGTGGCACCGCTTGTCATACTTTCACAAGTGCCTGCATGTGTGCTCTCACAACATATGGGGGATGCTTTCTGTGAACGTGACCTCACCATATTGTTGTAAGGCCTTGTGTCTACAGTATATTGCTTGATGCTTCTTTTGAAGCAGATTTTCAGAATCTGCATCAAGATCTGCAAGTCTATCCTGAAGGCAGCAAAGTGTATGAGAATTTAGAAGTGCTTTGCTAATGGGGTTTTTTCCCTTGCTGATTTGGTGTAGATTTTTTGGCAGGAAAAAGAAAACTGAACCACATGTGCAAGGAAAAAAGCAACATGGCACAGCACTTCTGACCTCTTATAGACTTTGCTGGCCTTAGGATAGACATCCAAAATTTTTTGCAGATTCTCAAAATCTGCACAAAAAAAAGACATCAAACAACACTCTGTGGGCACAGGGCAGCCCAAGAGGGTCCAGGGAGAGCCACAGTTGTGGTGAAAGTGCGCAGGGAATCCTCTTGCCCCATGGCTACCTTCACAGAGACTTCTAGGACAGGGATGGCCAATTAACAGTGAACACTGAAAACAGTGCAAGTCTTCACGATTTCCTTAGCATTGCACAGGTGCCAATTTCATCACCTGCAGAGGTGATGACTCCAGTATCTTATGCAATTTCAAGAAGATCCTGAAAACATGCTCTGTTTTATGGCCCTTGAGGACTGCACTTGGCCAGTCCTGTTGTACAGGAGTGTGTGTAGTGTCTTGCATTTCTTTACCTCAGACCGTCACGCCAGAGGCTTGTGGCTTGTTCCCCAGTCTCTATAGGACACCATCAAATCATATATTTGCAGAAACACTCCAGCACAGAAGGAGTGAAGTAAAGAAACTTTACTACAGCAACTTTTAAAAAAAGGCTATGGTGGTAGATGGTGTGATTTGTAACATTTATCAGACCCTAGCAGTAATAATTTAAATATTGGCACTTAGGACAGACTGTAATAGTCTCAAAGACATAGTATATACAGTTGAAAGCAGAAGTTTACATACACTATATAAAAAGACACATATGAATGCTTTTCTCACTATCTGATATGAAATGAGAATAAACCTTTCCTGTTTTAGGTCAATTAGGATTACAGTACCATAATTATTTATATTTGCCAAATGCCAGAATAATGAGAGAAAGAGTATATTTTAAGGCATTTTTATTATTTTCTGCAAAGTCAAAAGTTTACATACATTTCATTAGTATGTGGTACCATTGCTCTTAAACTACATGACTTGGGTCAAATGTTTTGGTTATCCTTCCACAAGTTTCCCACAATAGTTGGTAGGAATGTGGGCCCATTCCTCCTGACAGCACTGGTGTAACTAAGCCTACCAACTATTCAGAGAAGCTTGTGGAAGGATATCCAAAACATTTTACTCAAGTCCTACAGTTTGAGGGCAATGGAACAAAATACTTATGAAATGTATGTAAACCTTTGACTTTGCAGAAAGTAAGATGAATGCCTTAAAACATTGTCTCTCTCTCATTATTGTGTCATTTGGCAAATAGGAATAATTATGATAATCCTAATTGACCCAAAACAGGAAAGGTTTATTCTAATTTAAGGTCAGATATTGAGAAAAACATGCATGTGTGTTTTTATATAGTGTATGCAAACTTCTTTTTTCAACTGTGTTAGGAAAGCCCCAGAGGAATCAGCAGACTCCATTACAATGATGCAAAGTCTAGTAGGAGCACAGTTCATTATGGGCTTTGAGGTATAGTCCAAAGGCTGCAGTCCTGCTAATCCAGCAGGGAGAAGCACAACCGGGGCTAAACTTGGGAAGGGGAAAAATAAAATGAACCAAAAAAACCCTCTGCAATAATAAAGGTTTGCTGTCCAAAAGAAAACAATAATAATTCCAAAAGAAGAAAATAATAATAATAAAAAATAAAATTATTCCAAAAAAAGTAAAAAAAAAATATTAAGCTCTTTTAAACGGATGCTTAAAGGGCTTTATACGGTTCATAGACGTCACAGCTGCTGCCACATCGGGGCACTATTTCCAAATTCACACCCTGCCTGTGTCAAAACAGTCCAGGAAGCATGACTTTCTTTTTTTAAAGCTCCAAAAATTCTACAGGTTGAAAGAAAACGGTTTACCCGATTATTGGAAACACTCCTAACCGTAATGTTAAGTGTTGTTCCAGGCCAACAAGTCTTCCAGCGAGCCTTTTAGCCCCAAACAACTAAAGAAAATTTTAGGGCCATTTTAAATTTCACACTTTTTTCCAAATTTGCACTTCACTAAGGAAGTGGAGAAACTCCAGTGCTACATTTAAGCAGCTCCTCAAAGTCATAATCGCTTTCCAACAAGCTTTTAAATATGACTAAGGGATTTGTGCCAGATCAGAACCCCAAACTACAGACGCTGCATTTCGGGGTACCTGCCCCTCATCAGTGTAGTGTGTGGGATATTCTGATCTGGCAGAGTGAGTGGGCTAAGACAAGGTCTAGGAAGGTTGATAGCAAGTTCCCAAAAATTTTTTCCGAAAAATAGCCACGTTCGCCGATCTTTTATGAAGTTGTTCAGGTTTCCAATCGCACACCGAATCTGCAATGTTCTTCCCGAATTTGAAATTGGCGAACGTGTTCGGAGAACATTCGCTCATCTCTAATTATGCTCCTAAAGTAACTATATACTGCCTTTTTAGTGTTGTAGTTATTCAAACAAGCAACTTACATGTAGCATTTTACAGTTATTTTCACTGCCAGTCCTGTAATATGCAGATGTATGATGAGTGAAATATATAATTCTTCTAATAAGCTCTATCCATACTCAGCTTTTGTGTGTCATTTATGAATGTGTTGCCTGCTAGAAAATGATGAGTGGATGCTTGATAATATGATTTTTATGCAGGAAATATATGCTGTAACCTAGTAACTCTCTTACTTTCATCATTTATGACATACGTTATGTTCATCTAGCTTCTTAAATAAATGAGCATGTCTTGGTTTAAGTGGTTAACACTGTACAATAAATTCTTATATACTATATTGTAAGTAGGCTTAGCTACAGTCTGTCATGCATTGCAATGACAGAAGCCCTCGATTAGATTTTTTATACTTTCTAGGATTTAATATTGCATAGTGACAGTTATTATTTTCATATATCAAAATGAAGAGAGAAGCCCATGTCAGCAAGCTTTGATAGGTTAAACCAAGTCAGCATAATATAGGCTTTTACTATTAAAAGTTAAAGTGCATATTAAATGATGAAGAGCTCAAAGAATCCAAGTGTTACTGCTAGAGAATTAAAATATTATTTACTGGTAACAAATAATCTATGGCCAATAAACATATCAGATGACAGACTCCACTAACAGAAATGGCAGTGCTAAAACTGTCATAAGGATTTACAATATTGTTGTTCCTGATAGCATTTAAAAGACCTTGAAGCCTAAATTGTGCTGTATACAGCACACAAGCCAGATTGTACACAAATAGATACTATACTATAGATTCATATTTTGCATATATGTAGATAGACAGATATATATATGCTTTTTTAAAAAATAAATGGGACACTAAAATACCACATCTCAGACCTCAATGAATGAAATAATCCAGTTGCAAATTTTAATTCATTACCGAGTGCAGGGGTGGGGAACCTCAGGCCCCAGGGCCGAATGCGGCCCTCAATGACCTTTTCTGCGGCCCCAGGGCAGGTTCCTGGAGACCAGAGTGCTTAGGCTTTGCCAACTGCCTGCCCTATAAATCCAGCTCACCAGTGATCTCTATAACTCAGCTTCAGCCTCCCCAGTGATGTATATGCCCCTGGCTTCTGTGATGTTTATGGCTCTAGCAAACCTGGAAAAGCAGTTGAGAAGCAACATGATCAATATCACCGAACATCACAGCCACACCAAGGAGAAGCCTTTACAGCCTCCACAGTAGGGATGAATTGATTGTTTAACCAAATATAGCAGGGGAATTTTGAAGGTGATAATTTTGTGCAGCCCTCGAAGGATTGTAGATATTCGTATCAAAAGTTAAAAATAAACACGACCACAATTTAGACAAACAATGTAATGTACATATATTTATTAACCAGAGAAAGGAAGGGTCACACTCTTTTTACCCCAAAGGACTCCAAGTGTGTCATCCCTAGGGGAGTATGTCAGAAAATCAGGCAAACATAAATAAGGTCAGACTGGGTCAGGCAACAAAGCTATAGTAAACCAGAGTCTATCAGAGTCACAGCAAGTGCAAGTTGTAAGGGGGACAGGCTTACTTAGCTTACACTTCCACGCTGCCAGGCCATGGCAATGTGGGGTGTCCGTGACATGATAGTAGGTGTATGTGGACCCACTAGACCACAGGGGGGACCCGGGCCTACCCAGACTAGGGAAGGACAGTGACCAGGATCTGTGGCAGCTGAGCATGTGGACAAGATGATAACATGCAAGACTAGATGACACCTCACAACTTCAGGTATTAAGAAACATAAAGCTTACTGAAAAAGGACACAGTACAGAAACACAAGACATGTCAAGCTCCCGATTCGGCACATCATGCAAGGGGAACACCTCAGATAGGCAGATGCCTGGCGATGACATGGCAAAAGGTCATCACTGGTTGATGCAGTTCAGGTTCATCTGGCACAGGCATATCAGGAGCACCTCTCTCAGGTCTCAGACATAGCACTGGCACAGCAGGAGAACATCAGATACTGACCTCAGACAGACGTCATCAGAGGATGAACCCCAGGGAACACGCCAGGCATCAGGGCATAGGCGGAACACGGAGAGCACAGGTCCAGGAACATTGACATGGCAACTTAGGACATCGGCTGGTCAGATCCAGGATACACAGGCAGAGCCTTCACAGGGATACAAGGCAGAAGACTCCCCAGGAACACAGAGGATGAGCCTGTCCAGGAACACAAGCGGGACCGCTTCTGAAACACGGACTGGACCATCATGACCTTGGACTGGACATGTGGACACAGGCAGTACATCAGGGACACTGGCAGGACATCAGGGACTCCGGCAGGCAGTGGCGTAACTTCAGGCCCAGGGGCCCCGATGCGAAAGCTCCAACGGGGCCCCCCATTACTGCAAATCTTTAATAGTATTAGTCTTTTTCTATAGGCCAAAGGGACTTTTGGGGCCCCCCTAGACTGCAGGGTCCGGGTGCGATCGCAACCCCTGCACCTATTGTAGTTACGCCGGACATTAGAGACATCAGGCACCAAGCAGTGCTCATCAGGCTTTGGACATCGGACTCGAGCTCCAGGCACCAAGAAGCCGTCATCAGGCCCTGGATATTTGGCATGAGATCCAGGTACCAGGCAGCAGTCATCAGTCTCCTGACAATATTGGGGACACCGGTAGGACATCAGGGACACTGGCAGGACATCCATATTCAAGGGAAATTACTTTGGTACTAACACATAGACTGGACGGATCCAGGGACAAAGACAAAAAGATGTCAGCTATCTCAGAACTGGTTGCAGGCAGGAATAGAGCTGAAAACAATGGGAGACAAGGAGCAGCTTGCTAGAACAACCACACACAGTTAGATTCTACAACCTAATGAGAAGCTCTGGCAATGCCCAACAAGAAAAGTGAACTTTAAATAGGAGCTATTGGCTGGAGACAGCAATTAAACGCGTACACACTGACCCTAATAAAAGCAGGGAAGGTGTGACCGCGCTCACCCTAGGCACACACAGGAAGCCGTATAGCATAGCCAGCACATGAACTGAGGCCTGGGGCACCTGGCAGCAGCTGCAAGCCTGTACACATGTTGAAAGTTATGCACCAGCTGCAGAGGACCTCGCAACCCATGGATAGCTTCCACAGCAATAGCCAGGGACCGCATATGTGGATTGTCATGCAGAGGAGCAAAGACTCTACAACACACGTACGGCTATGCAGCAGAGCAGGCAACTGAGCAGCATCCATACAGGTAACAGACAAAAGAATCCCGGCTGGTTAGCGAAGGAGCATTGGGTAAGAGCACAGATATGCACAGTAATGCCGGGGAAACAAGGTACAAACACACCGGTATTACACAAGTGTACAATTGACACAAGTCAGAGAAACCTGCATACTTTAATAGCAGACTAATCACTGTGAAGTACAAAAACCCGTGACTCCAGCACCTAGACCCATTATGGTGAAAAACACAAACAAAACAGACTGACTGCTCAACCACACCCATAGCAATATACAACAGAGCTAAAGAGTAGTTGTGTGGAGATCTTGACAGTACCCTCTCTTCAAGGAGAGCCAACGGACCCCCTGGTTTCCTAGGAAACCTCCAATGAAAGGCTCTGACTAACCGATCAGCCCTTACAGAATGAGTCAGAACACAAATCTTTCTTCGGGTCTATATCCCTTACAAAGAACCAGGCATTGAAGAGAATTCCTGACCATCTGGGAATAAATTATCCTTTGCACTTCATATTCTAAGCCACTCTCAATAGAGAGAGAGGCAAGGGCGAATTAGACAGAGCAGAGTGAATAAACTCCCTCGGCAATTACCTATTGAACACATTAGGAATACAAACGGACTGAGGGAGTTTTAATCTGAAGGCAACTGGATTGACCACCTCCAGAATCTCATACAGAAAAATGAATCTAGGGCCTAACTTTGTAGAGGGCACCTTCAGTTTAATATTCCTAGAGGATAGTGTGAGGTAGCGGCGGCGGCACGGCGGAGACAAGGGATCCGGGCACCACGGGTCACTGCACATGGGTTTATTCAGCCAACAGAAGAGAGGAAAAAACAATAGTCCAAAAGAACATTCCGGTCCCCTTCCTTCAGGGGCCGCTCCTCACTGCTTTCCCAGTAGTATACCAGCCACCAGGTCTGCGGCCTGGCTCAGAATTGCTTCACCACCAGAAGCCCAGGGAGTCGTGCTCACTCCCAACTCAAGGAAACCACACCCCGTGTTCCTGCTTCCTCTTAACCCCTTCTGCTCTGAGAAGAGGAATCCCGTCTAATACCTGGTATGGAGTACGTCCTGCGGAACTGGAGGACGCACCCAGGGAGGCACATACCGGTCGCAGCATACCGACCCGGCCGGTGCCTCACAATAGCCAAACCTTATCTCCTACCTTGAAGGCGGCACCTGATAAGCATTTCTGTTTCTGTCGATGCTGAGCCACCCTTATATTCTTTTGAATCTCCCTCCAGACATCACCAAGCTTTTGTATGATTACCTCTACCCCAGGACACCCAGAACTTTTCCTGGAGAACTCACCAAAAGAGGGATGAAACCCAAAATTACAAAATTATGGTGAGGTCCCAGTGGACTGATTGATCCGACTGATAAAGGCAGACTCAGCGAGAGGAAAAAATGATGATCAGTGTCAAAATACCTTAAAATTTGTTCCAAACACTGATTTGTCCTCTTGGTGTTACCATTAGTTTCAAGGTGATAACCAGATGAAAAGGACAAATAATTTCTGAACTTTTTACAGAAAGCCCTCCAAAGTTTAGAGATAAATTGCAACCCTTTATATTTAGAGGAATCCCATGTAACTGTACCACACATAGAACAAACCGTTTGGAGAGAGTTTCAGCATAGGGTAACCCACATAATAGAAAGAAATGACCTTGTTTGCGGAATTGGTCAACTATCACCCAAATAATCATAATCTTCCCTCCCAGACAGTGGCAAATCAGAGATGAATTCCTTGGACAAATGACTCCATGGTTTTTCTAGAACTGACAATGAAGCCAAATCTTCAGCCAGCAAGGACGTACTTTGGTATGTGCGTGCGTTTCACAAAATGGTACAAAATTATTATGCATGGCAGACCACTAAAAGAGTCCAGCAACCTCCTTCTTGATAGCAGTGACCCCAGGGTGGCCACTCAACACAGAGTCATGGAATTCATGCAAAAGACATAACCTTAAGTACACAGGGACAAACAACTTGCATTCGGGGGTATTAGAAGGGGCCAATGATAGAACATCCCATATCTCCACTGCCAACTCTGAGGATACCATGGCCACAATAATACCCTGAGCAAGAATGGAGGATGGAGGTTCCAGATAAGACACGGAATCTAGGCTATGAGACAAAGACTCTGGTCTGAACGTGATCAAGAGATTAAAACTTGAAAAAAATAAAGACCATCTGGCCTGTCTGGGGGTCAACCATTTGGCTGATTAAATATAAGCTAGATTTTTGTGAACAATTACCATGGTGAATTGATTAATGGCTCCTTTATTCAAAAACTAACTTGACAGCAAGCAACTCCCGATTTCCCACATCATAATTTCATTCAGCAGAGAGAAACTTTTTTAGAGAAAAATGCACGTTTGTTAGGACATCGAGAAAATACAGCCTCCAACCCAACCTCAGAAGCAACTAGGTCCATAATGAACGATCTCTGGAGGTTGTGAGGTAGCAAGGGGAATGGTGGTAGAGGGACGCTATGTTTCCCCAAGGATGGTGAGCTACTGCATGTATGGGGCAGGAGATGCTTACATGAGCATAGGTGAGGTAGGTGTGGCCACAGTTACTTAGAGCTGTGGCTGTTGGTAGAGCCTGTTATGGGACCTCATCTATGAGGAATGGGGGAAGGTTTTGGGCGGGCCTCCATTCCTCATCTCCCGCCCCAGGCTTTTGAAGTAGCTGGGAGGGAAAGACAGGTGGGAGAGATTAGGCCGGTGGAGACGGCTGTCAAGGTGTTGTGAGAGGAGATCAGACTGCAGAGGAGTGCAGCCTGTGGGAAAGTAGCCTGTGAGAGCACAGGGAGTGTGTACCGGACCCCAAGGTGGGGTAGGACCCCTAGGCGAGCTCCAGGAGGAGCAGGTTTAGGGCCAACGCTGTTATCCTGATGAAAGGACTATTTCTGTTGTTTTGCCATTGTGTGCAATAAAACACACTTGTTTTTGGACTGAGCCTGAGTGTCACTGCCTTACTTGCTGCTGCTATAGAGACTGATCCCTACATATGGTGGAGAATGCGGGCAATGCAGTAAGGCATACACTAACCGCTGTAGAGGACGAGTTGTATGTCCTGGGTTAAGCAAGCCCTAAAGCAGCGCTCAGCAATGGAGGACGTTGTGAAGGCATTGGTTGAAGCCAACCTGCAGCAGAAGCAGCAACAGCAGATGTATGCTGAGGCGCTGCAGGCCCAGCAGCACAGCCATATGGAGGCCCTGAGACTTCAACAGCAAACCAACCAACTCCTGATGGAACAGTTAACCGCCCTGAGGTCAAGCGCACCAGCTGATCACCAGCAGGACATCAAGAAGAGGGTCCGTGCGTCCCTCCAAAAGATGACCGCAGGGGACGATGTCGAGGCTTTCTTGGCGGGGTTCGAGAGAGTGGCAGAGCGAGAGAGCCTGCCGCTACACCAATGGTCGGAGGTCGTAGCGCCATATCTGATTGGAGAGCCTCAGAAAGCGTACTACGACCTGAGCGAGCAAGACGCCCGGGACTATCAAAAGGTAAAAGCCGAGATTCTAGCTCGATTGGGTGTGAATGTGTATCTCCGTGCCCAGAGAGTCCATCGCTGGGCCTATGTAGAGACTGTAGCGGTCCGGTCTCAGATGTATGATCTCGTCCATCTTGTAAAAAAATGGTTACAGCCGGAGCTGTTGTCCCCAGCGCAGTTGGTTGAAAGAGTGGTACTGGACAAGTTTGTGCGGGCCTTGCCCCCAGCCATACAGCAGTGGGTGGGACATGGGGACCCTGTCGATGCCAACCAGCTGGTTGGTTTGGTGGAACGCTATGAGGCCACCCAGAACTTGTTACAAGTGTCTTCCCCAGTCCGTGTGCTCCCCAAATCCCGCAAGGTCACCAACCCCGAGAAATACAGGACTCTGTCCCGCACCCCCACCCCTGCCGGCCCTCAGGCAAGGAAGCTGGAGACTGTTGTGTGCTGGAGGTGTCAAGAGCGAGGACACATTGCTGCAAACTGCCCTATAACCACAGATCCTATGGACTGCAGTGCGGCCCGGCGCGTCTCCCTCTATGCCTCCCCGGTATATACCGCTGCTCCCCCGGAGCCTGCACATGTCTCTCCCATGTGTCAGGTTACGGTGGCGGGATGTCCTGCAGCTGCCCTCCTGGACTCGGGAAGCCTTGTCACCCTGGTGCAGGCCACCTTGGCTGGGTCCGCATCTTACACGGGACGTAATGTGGGGGTCTTGTGCATTCATGGGGACTTGAAAGAGTACCCTACTGCCATAATCCCTATCAAAACCCCAAAGGGGGAGTGTCGTCATGAGGTGGGAGTGTTAGAGTCCCTGCCGTATGGACTGATCCTTGGGAGAGACTTTCCCCTATTCTGGGCTCTGTTACCGGGGAACCCGGGGTCAAGGGGTAAACAAGTCCAGAATGTTACTGACCCTGAGCCTGAACCTCGTGATCCCGACTCAGGGGTGCCAGCCGTGGGAGTAACAATGTCCCCTTTAGAGGTATTGGCGGGTGAAGCCGACGAGCTCGGGTCAGTACCTGAGTTTGCAGAGTTGGGAGTTCCTCGTGACAATTTTGGTACTGCACAGCTCCAAGACCCGACGTTAAATCGGGCAAGGGAAAATGTCATTTGTATTAATGGGGTGTTTCAGTACCCAGGAGCAGACCAGGTGTTTCCCCACATGGCTGTCAACCAGGATCTACTATACAGGGTTGACAGAGTGCGGGGTGAGACCTTGGAACAGCTGGTGGTTCCACAGCCTTATCGCCCGACGGTGCTCGACTTGGCACATAGGCATGTGCTGGGCGGACACCTCGGCCATAAAAAGACTCTGGAACGAATTTTGCAGCGGTTTTACTGGCCGGGAGTGTTTCGGGAGGTGCAGCGGTATTGCGAATCATGCCCAGAGTGTCAGCAATCCGCTCCTATGTCGCACTTCCGTAGTCCCTTGGTACCCCTGCCCATTATAGACGTACCATTTGAAAGGGTCGCCATGGATCTGGTGGGTCCTCTGGTCAAGTCTGCCCGAGGGCATCAGCATATCCTGGTAATCATGGATTACGCTACCAGGTATCCAGAGGCAATTCCACTGCGGCACACCTCAGCGAAATTGATAGCCAAAGAGCTACTCGCTGTGTTCTGCCGGGTAGGAATTCCAAAAGAAATACTTACAGACCAGGGGACGCCGTTCATGTCCAAGGTTACCAAGGAGTTATGTAAACTGTTCAGGGTAAAGCAGTTGCGCACCTCGGTCTACCATCCGCAGACAGATGGCTTAGTCGAACGATTCAACAAAACCCTCAAGAGCATGCTGAAGAAGGTGGTATCCAGGGATGGGAAGGACTGGGATTGTCTTCTACCATACCTGATGTTCGCGATTCGGGAGGTACCACAGGCCTCGACAGGTTTTTCTCCGTTCGAACTCGTGTATGGTAGACATCCCCGGGGCCTGCTCGACATTGCCAAGGAGGGATGGGAGCAGGAACCCACCCCTCACAAAAGTGTAGTAGAGCACATCGCGACCATGCAGGACCGGATGGCAGCGGTGATGCCGATAGTGAAAGAACACTTAGAGGAAGCCCAAAGAGCTCAAAGTCGGGTATATAATAGATCCGCTAAGGTCAGAACGTTTAACCCGGGTGACAGAGTCCTGGTATTAGTGCCTACTGTGGAGAGTAAATTCTTAGCAAAGTGGCAAGGGCCCTACGAAGTCCTAGAAAAGGTCGGGGAGGTCAACTACAAGGTATATCAGCCGGGTCGGAGAAAGACCGAGCAGATATACCATGTAAATCTGCTAAAAGCCTGGAAAGACAGAGAGGGTCTGGGTACAGAAGGGTCTCCCGCTGACCGTCCTCCCGCACTTGCTTTTCAGGCCAAGATAGTGCCTGAGGGGGCAGTGGCAGAAGTGACGGTAGCAGAAACCCCCACGAAAAACCAGCAGCAAGAGTTTGTGGCCAGGAATACGGATGTGTTTTCAAAGGTGCCAGGGCGTACCTCGTTGATTAAACACGACATTGTCACCGAGCCCCAGGTAAAAGTTCGGATGAGGCCATACCGAGTACCAGAGGCACGGCGAAAGGCCATTTCAGAGGAGGTTCGTCAAATGCTGGAGTTAGGGGTTATTGAGGAGTCGAAAAGTGAATGGGCTAGTCCCATTGTTCTCATTCCCAAACCCGATGGGACGATACGGTTTTGCAACGATTTCCGGAGGCTGAACGAGGTCTCTAAATTTGACGCTTATCCAATGCCACGAGTAGACGAGCTGATTGAAAGACTCGGGAAAGCCCGGTACTTCTCCACACTCGATCTAACTAAGGGATACTGGCAAGTACCCCTTACGGATAGCGCCAAAGAGAAGACCGCGTTCATCACTCCGGAGGGTCTGTTTCACTACCTGGTGTTGCCATTTGGCTTACATGGGGCTCCAGCCACGTTCCAAAGATTAATGGACATCGTGTTGAAGCCTCATCAGAGGTACGCCTCGGCCTATCTGGATGATATCATCGTTTTCAGCAGCGACTGGGAGAGCCACTTGGCCAAGGTACAGGCTGTGGTGGACTCTCTCCGGGCAGCGGGGCTGACTGCCAACCCCAAAAAGTGTGCTCTGGGAATGGAGGAGGCACGCTATTTGGGGTACGTGATAGGGCGAGGTATGATTAAGCCGCAGGTCAACAAGGTCGAAGCCATCCAGAGTTGGCCACAACCAAGGACAGTAAAGCAGGTGAGAGCCTTCCTAGGAATTGTGGGATACTACAGGAGGTTCATCCCCAATTTTGCCACACTCTCAGCCCCATTGACGGACCTTCTGAAAGGAAGACGGCCCGTCATGGTAAAATGGAACCCCCAGGCCGAGCATGCCTTTCGGGACTTGATGACGGTGTTATGCGGGTCTCCCATCCTTATCACACCTAACTTCACCCAAACCTTCGTCGTTCAGACGGATGCATCAGAAGTAGGGCTAGGTGCAGTCCTTTCTCAGGAGGTTAATGGGGAAGAACACCCCGTTACCTACCTGAGCCGCAAGCTCACACCTGCAGAGAAAAATTACAGTGTGGTCGAGAGGGAGTGCCTAGCCATCAAATGGGCCTTGGAAGCGTTGAGGTACTACCTGCTGGGGCGACGGTTTCGGTTGGTGACTGACCATTCCCCACTCACGTGGATGAGCCAGTCCAGAGAGAGGAATGCGCGAGTCGCCAGGTGGTTCTTGTCGCTCCAGAACTTTAACTTCACGGTGGAACACAGAGCCGGGAGGCTGCATGGCAATGCGGATGCCTTGTCCCGGACTCACTGTTTGGTGTCACAAGTTCACCCCCCCAGGGTTGAACTGAGGGGGGGGGTGTGTGAGGTAGCAAGGGG
Source organism: Allobates femoralis (assembly GCA_033576535.1). Lineage (NCBI taxonomy): Eukaryota > Metazoa > Chordata > Amphibia > Anura > Aromobatidae > Allobates > Allobates femoralis. The sequence goes on from JARQOC010000005.1 coordinate 175,115,579, forward strand.
AATGGTGGTAGAGGGACGCTATGTTTCCCCAAGGATGGTGAGCTACTGCATGTATGGGGCAGGAGATGCTTACATGAGCATAGGTGAGGTAGGTGTGGCCACAGTTACTTAGAGCTGTGGCTGTTGGTAGAGCCTGTTATGGGACCTCATCTATGAGGAATGGGGGAAGGTTTTGGGCGGGCCTCCATTCCTCATCTCCCGCCCCAGGCTTTTGAAGTAGCTGGGAGGGAAAGACAGGTGGGAGAGATTAGGCCGGTGGAGACGGCTGTCAAGGTGTTGTGAGAGGAGATCAGACTGCAGAGGAGTGCAGCCTGTGGGAAAGTAGCCTGTGAGAGCACAGGGAGTGTGTACCGGACCCCAAGGTGGGGTAGGACCCCTAGGCGAGCTCCAGGAGGAGCAGGTTTAGGGCCAACACTGTTATCCTGATGAAAGGACTATTTCTGTTGTTTTGCCATTGTGTGCAATAAAACACACTTGTTTTTGGACTGAGCCTGAGTGTCACTGCCTTACTTGCTGCTGCTATAGAGACTGATCCCTACAAGGTATGGCAATCAAACCCTCAGATCTGCCCCTACATGAGTGAAGTCAGTAAGAGGTTTGACAATCTAAGAAAATCCTTTAATACATTTTCTGTAATAGTTTGCAAACCCTAAAAAGTGCTGCCTTGAGTTGCTGAGATGAACCCAATCAATTTTGGCATGGACTTTACCAAGGACCAGCTTAAACCCGGAGGCCAACAAAGTGAACCTGTCATGGGGTGGAACAGTGGTAAAGGAATCAGATAGTAGGATGGTAAGATGGGCTAAAGGAGTTCAGGGAGGCTAGTCTGACCCTTAGACTAGGTGTCCCTGGCTCAATCTGCTCTTAGAGGTACCTCAGAAGGTGGGGAGGTCAGGGTCACCACCCTTGTCCTATGCTCCTGATAAACCAAGGGCTAAAAGCGGACCGGGAAACAGCAAGTTCACCAAGGAAGGATAATTCCAGGCAGGATCAGCAGGAAGGCATTAGCACCCACTGCACTATGTCTTATCAGCATACATGGTCAGGCAGACCACGCTCCATCAGTGATACCTGGTGGAAGGAAGAGGAACTACTTAAAGGCTGAGGAAGTGGACAACTAAGTGATCTCAGCCTGAATAGGACAAAGTGTCACTCGATCTGCGCCGCTGCCAAAGAAAATCAGAAGAAGATTGACCCTGAAGAAGGAGCTGGGTTTTGGCTCCCAAACGCGTCAGATTAAAAACTACACTGTATACAGATACTCCAGTCTTCTGGTTTTCTTTGGCAGCAGTGCAGATTGAGTGACACTTTGTCCTATTCAGGCTGATTTTTCACCGTGGTTACTCGTATATGTGTGGATCCTGTGGCAGCTGGCCTCTGAGCGCTCATACTTGGTTGTTGGTACACACAACCTTACCAGGTGAGCAGATTCCGTCAGAGTTTCGCATTGCCTCTTTCCTAAAGAGATAAGACCCTATTGCGCATTTATCTCACTTTTAGAACTAAGTGATCTGACACATTCCTCCACCTACACATGCACATGCAGAGCCACACACAGCAAAACTGCAGCATCTGCACATTAACACTGAATGTGTCAAAGGAAATTAACTCTAATTTATATCAGAAAATAATTTCACATGGACTGCAAAGCAGTCAACACGTGCAGGGGTGAACCTAGCCTCTCTGCTGCCTGAGGCGAACTGCAAAACGGCGCCCCCCCCCCCCCCAGTAAATTTTTTGAATTGGTAGAAATAAATCTGGTTTATACAGATCTATATATATCCTGTAAAAATGAGGACAACATTGGACATTTTAATTTAGAGAAATAGAGAAAGGGATGTCCAAACAAAGGATGTCAATGCCATCACATGCACATACAAGAACGACACAGAAGAATTCAGAACAAGGATCATTAATGGCAATGGCGGCATAGCACACACTGCAGACTCACAATCATGGCTGCAGAGCTGTGCTCCTGTGGGCAAAGACAGTCCTGCATCCTTATAGCACAGGAGGCAGCACTAATTGCAACCTATTATTTTTGGCACACACCTCCAAAACTCTGGGCAGCTCCAATGTGGCAACTGCCTGGCACTGACTAGTCAGACATGTCCACCATGCCTCACCGTCTACACAGCTCATCCAATGTGGCAGCTGCCTGGCACTGACTAGTCAGACATGTATACCATGACTCACCGTCTACACAGCAGATGCAACAACCTGCAGTCTGAGCAACAACAAGCCACCACTGCACTAAGCTGATACAATGGCGCGTCTCCCCCAACAGACCACGCCTCCTCCTGAAACACTTAGCCAATCACAAGTGCCGCACACGGTCCAGAGCTAAGAGCAGGAGCCTTCCTATTGGTCTAAGGAAGGGATGTGCGGGTAGGAAGGAGGATGAGTACCACTGACTTTCCACCGCCCAGGAGAAACATGGCTGGATGCCTGTATGTACTAATCAGTCCTGCAGCAGAGGGACAATGCATCGTGCACGAGCGGCGTACATAGAAATCATGGGGCCCCATAGCAAAAGTTCTAACTGCTCCCTCTCCTCAAAAAAATAAAATATTTGGCTGGGTCACATAATAACATATCTCTCAACTCTGTAGCCTTACAAGGTAAATTTTCCTCCTATTGAAGCCCCTGGATTCATCTTTCATTGCAACTATAAAGTAGGATGTTAGCAGAAGTGCCCCACAAACGCTGTATGATCCCCCCAAAGTGATTTCTCCACAGTACCCTCCACATGCACAGTATGATGACCCTACTGTACCCCCCTCAACTACCCCAGCACAGCATGATCTCCAACTGTGACCCCCCACACACAACTCTCCATGTAGTATAATAGACCAATATACAGTATAATGGCTCCTACATCTCCTCACACTGTATAATGGCCTCCAACACAGTACTCAAACAGCCCTCCATAAAGTATAAAGGTTTCCACATAGCCCTTCAAGTATTATCATGCCCCCACAGAGCCATCCAAATATTATAATGGCTTCCATATAGTATAATTGGCTCCATATATCATAATGCATCATCCATTGTCCTCAATATATTATAATGCATCATCCAAATTCCTCCATAAAGTATAATGCACCCCCATAGTTCTCCATATAGTATAATGTACCCCAAATTCCCCATATAAATAGTAAATTAATAATAATAATAATGTACACCTCACAGCCCTCTATTTAATATAATGCACCATCTATAGTCCTCCATATAGTATAATGTACGCCCTTAGCCCTCCATATTATATAATGCACCCTCACAAGCCTTCATATAGTATAATGCACCCCAATAGTCCTCATATATTATATTGCACATTACATAGGGCTACATAGTCACCCACCAGTGTACTCACTGATTAAAAATGAAAAGTAAATACTCACCTGTCTTGTCGCAGCTCTGGTCTCCCCAAAGTGCGTCTTCCCTCTGCATGGATCAGCACAGGGGCGCCCACTCATGACGTCATCGTGCCCTGCCGTGCCGAGCTGCAGGGTGCAGACTGCGGTGGCCGAGACTTGGAAGTATGCGGCCAGCAGCGGCATCCGGGGGGGGCTGGGGCTGCCACCGAGTCCCCTGCGGATGCCGCCCTCTGCTTACCAGCAGCAACTAACTTGGGTCGCATCACGATAGGTGCACCCCTGCACTTCCTAGGGTTGCACATATCTTTGTGCAGCGCAGACGTTTTTCTTGATAGCATCTATATACAGGAGATACTAAGTTTTGGACTGCGTACTTGCTATCAGTAAACACAGTGTTTTAGATGCAGTGTGTTGCCACTGCCTCCAAAACGCTGCATTTTACAGTACCAGCATAGTGGATGCGATAAATCCCATGCTCACTGTGCTTCTCCTCACCGCAGTGTGTTTTCACCTGCAGTGCAGGTTTCCGGACTTCTGCATCTCCGCAGCATGTTCATTTCAAGCTGCGGAGTCAGAAGCGATCACCATCAGGTGTATACAGGGAGAAGCCGCCCTGCACTCACTGCAGATCATGGATTTCAGGGCGGCTGCGTTCTCCCTGTGTGCACCTGTGGGTTCCCTCAGGTCCAAGACGCAGTGTCTCCAGACCATGAGCACGTACCCTTAATCAGTATTTATTGTATCTCTGGATGCAGTGAACAAATAACAGCAATTCTTGTAGGGTTTTTATACATATTTTTTTTACGTTTCGCATGGGTTAAATAATTTGATTTTTGTTCAGCTCAAACTTTTAGAGTTGAAATTCCAAACACTATGGGCTTTGTCACACCTGCGCTAGGCTGCGTTTGGCTGCATTGCGTTAGCGCTGTGCAAACGCAGTCAAACGCAAATCTAACGCTGTGCGTTAACACTGCCATTATATGCTATGGGCGAACGCATGCAAATGCAACCACAAGCGCAAGTGCAAAGTGGGGCTGTGTTTGAATGCATGGGCTAGTCTTAGCGCACAGAAAACGTAGCAGGACACATTTCCTGTACGCTAGGACTAATGCATGCGTTCAAACGCAACCACCTTTTGCACTTGCGCTTGGGGTTGCATTTGCATGCGTTCGCCTATAGCATTTAATGGCAGTGTTAACGCAATGCAGCCAAACGCAGCCTAGTGCAGGTGTGAACTGGGCCTATTTATGTATATATTTTTTTTTGTAGATTTTAATCAGCTTTTAATAGTTTTTCTGAGTTTTACATTATTGCTCAGTGCTGTCTGCTGCACTATTCTATGCTGGTATTGAAAGGTGGTTAATCCTTTAGTAAAGTATGGGAATGTTCACTGCAATCTCTCCTGAGTCATTCATGTAAAATACAGAATTATCAGGACTCCCTGCAGTGTTCACACTGATAATACAGGCAGCACAGAAATACAAGCCATAGATCTAGAGGAGCTGAGGTGTCTGCCTGGCCTGTGGGGTTTCTGTGCACACACTTGTAAATGTGGAGAGATCAGCAGGAAGACAGCAATTAAAGAGTTAAACGGAGGAAAGATGTTTATGTAAGCAGGAGGCTGTGCAGAGCTCTATACTGATCATTACCATTTACTTTTGCCCCGAACTCCAGAGGATTCTCACAGCGGGAGCTCAGTCTGGTCTGGTGCAGCTGTATTCCCCTGAGAGCTTCAGAGTCCTCAGTCCTGCCCTGCACAGCCGCCCCATGTGGCACCATTCTCCTGTGGGACTGGAGAGAATGTCAGCAGGAGCAGCATCTGCAGGGCCGACGCTACCACCAGGTCCTCTGCTGTGATGCCGCCCTCTGGCTACCAGCAGGTGGCGCCGCCTGGGACAAACACTTCAACTTGACTCATGGATGATACGGCCCTGAACACGTGACAGAACCCCAGGAATTATATTTCTTGGACAGAGCAGGTACACTTTTCAAATTTGGCAAACAAACAATTTAATCTCAACTATTGCAGAACCAAACAGACATGTTTATAATGTGAATCCAGGTCAGGCGAGGATATATATAGAATATCGTCTAAATAAACCATAATGAACCTCCTAATATGATAAAAGAAAATATTGTTCATAAAATTCTGAAAGATTGCAGGTGTATTAGATAAACAAAAAGGCATAACAAGATTTTCAAAGAGACCTTCAGATATTAACTCATCACCCTCACAAATACGTGTCAAATTATACGCTCTTCTAAGATCAAGTTTGGAAAACCATTTGGCCTCAGTAAACTAATTATAAAGATTGGGGATAAGTGGAAGCAGATAAGTATTTTTAACTGTTATTTTGTTTAATTTTCAGAAATTTAGGTAGGGACGTCTTTGTTTTTAACAAAACAATTCAGCCGCTACAGGCAATGAGAAAGAACAAGTTTGACCTTTCCGTAAACCTTCATTTGTGTAAACTTTCATTGCAGTCCACTCAGGGATAGATACGTTATACGACCGAGTTTAAGGTATCAGGAATTGGCATTAGGAATGAGAATGAATCACATAGCCCTATGGATGGTAAGATAAAATTTCTGCCTTTTTAAAAAAAAAAAAACATCTTCAAAGTCTTTCAAGTACCTGAGTAGACCCTCCAGACTAGCGGAGAAAACCTGTACAGATTTAGGACACTTTTCAAGACAATGAGGACCCCATTTAGCAATGTCCTTTTGATACCAGTAAATGGCTGGAGCATGCATACACAGCCATGGAATATTTAACACCATTCCAGCAGGTAAATTGTCCAAAAAAGAGAAGAAATTCCATATGAAGAGACCCCAATTTGAGTGTGAATTCCTTTGTTACTAGCTGAACCAGATTTTGGAGCAATGATGTTCTATCAATGGGCATTTGAATAGACCCTTTAGCTTAACTGTCCCTAATTCTAACTTCAAAACCAGTTCTGAATCAATGAAATTTGACGTAGATCCACAGTCAATAAAACTGAATGTTAAAAAAAATTGATTCTGAAAAAGAAGTTTAGTATTTATCAACTCTTTATCAAAGAAATAAAAGGTTACCTGGAAGTCTAGGTGACCTCCTTGAAAATCACCCAGACTTAGGCATTTCCCAACAGCTTGTTCACAGCAGGCTGTACCAGCATCCTTTCAGGAAATGTTCAGTGTGACCAAAATAGACAAATTCTGAGTCCCTGATGGCATCTCCTCTTGGTGAGCCTTGAGCTGGTTGCTCCAACCTCATTAAGTTCCATCTCAGGTAAGTGAAACAGACCAGAGGGACAAAATGGAATCTCTTTTTGAGCCTTGCATCTTTCCCACATCCTCTGATCCATGCGGATAGCATGAGTCATGGCCTCCATCATACAGCCAGGTAGAACATATAGACCCAGAGAGTCTTTTAGAGAATCCGAAAGGCCCCTGTGTCATCGACACCTGAGGGCTTTGTCATTCCACAGGACTTCTGCAGACCACTGACAAAACTCAGTACTATAATCTTCTGCTGCGCTGTTCCCCTGAGTCAGGCTCGTGATCCTTGTCTCTGCCACCTGGACCATGTCAGGTTTGACAGAAATCTGTCCTAAAGCATCAAAAAAGGCATCCACAGTAAACCGTCAGGGGCAAAAGAAGGTAGAGAAAATGTCCAAGTCTTAGCACCCCCGGTAAAAGTAACATTATTATTCCCACCAGCAGTGACTCATTCCCAGTTGTCTGAGGGCGCAAGGTAAACACGAATTTACAGCTCTCCTCGAAAATTCAAAATTGATCGCATTCTTCCCAGATAAAGTATGAGAAATCTGGTCCTGTAACAGAGTCTGTGAGAATGCCAGTTTGACTTCGGAAAATCTGACCAGGTGCCACCGATTCTGGGGAGGAGGACTCTGACCTGGATGACCCGGACTACGTCCAATTAGCCACAGGAGGTGACACTTCTGAAGCAGCACAGTGGAGTGCCTGGGAGTACCGGCGTGGGACCATGCCTGGGTTATGCCCCGAGGTGAGCGCTGTCCCAGATACCCTGGCAACCAGCTCACCACTCGCAGCATACACCCCCTGAGTCAGCGAGGCAGACCAGGCGGCCCAACAACGCCGCGATGATTGGTGGCAACGCGAAATGGAGAGCCGCCATGCCTGCGACGAAGCCCGCCGACAACCTCCGATACCCCTTGAACTTTGCATACAAGATACTGTGGTGTGTTTTTTACTATGCGGATGGGTGGGGGTTTGTGCGTGAATCTGAACTAAAAGAGGAGGTATTTATTGGACGACAGGACATTGAACCTCACTTACGCCGCAGTCACCCGGACTGGGACCTTTACCAGGGAGACCAGGTCTCCTATGAGCGGCATGCGGGACCCATGGGATGATTCATCATTAGGGTGTCCCGCCTCTAAGCAACAGAACATTGACTGTTACCTGGAACTGTACATAGTTTTATTTTAGCCATACCTTTTTGAATAATGCGTGCTGACCCCTTTTTGCCTTTTGAGCCTCATAAACTTTCACGAGAACTCTAATCCCAGTTACCCCGTTTTACAGCAGTAATAATGTGTTTGAGCCTGGACTGTCGCTGTTAAGCCAGAGACTCTCGTGTGATATCATGTGTTTATCCAAAGTGGTCCGCACAGTTACCGGTCCCTGAGTGGCCGAGGAAGTTCACAAATGTTAATAATGTTTTTGCAATGTTCTAAGTCTAGTGCCTCCCATAAAGGGAAGAACAACAAGAGTGCGTAAACTTTCTATATATGTTACCAGTGAATGTTATTTATTGAAAATGAAAATTTTATTCTACTGGTGTACCAGGTAGACACACTCGAGGACGAGTGTATTCCACCAAGGGGGAGGGTGGCGCCCAACTGGTCAGGCGTCACAGTTGGGGTACTTCCTCCCATAAAAGAGTGTGCAGTTTCCCATGTCAAAGTGGGAATGCAGGGTTTGTAGGAGGCTCTCACCTCGGCACACCCACACTCGAGCCTAGGCAAATGGTTGGAGCCCAGTCCCTGGGGGAAAAGTTAGGGGAGGTAGAAAAACAGGGAGTTTTAGTTTGTCCCGAGGAGAAGAAGGAAAGGGAGCCCTGAGAGAGAAAAAGGGTCTCCGAGAGAGATGGTCTGAGAGAAGAAAAGGCAGTCCAGGAGAAGAGAGAGGGGACCCCCATACCAGAGCACCCATACTCTGGGGATCCAGCTTCGAGGATGCAGTGCAGGGAGTCTAGACCCTGAGCCACCAATACCGGCCGTTGTGGGTCAGTCTACCAGCCCCGACATTCTGTCCACACAGCACTGCCACAAAAGTATCACCCACTAAAGGTCAAGCTCCCCTTCTTAAGAGCTGGGAAGCACGGGAACTCAGCAGCACCCCAACAGGCCTGGTAGTAATGGGTTAGTGCGAGGACAGGAATCAGCAATAGGACCTGGGATAGTCAAGAGAAGGCATACCACGGGGGTCTCCGAGAGAACTTGCAGCCTGCTGTGAACTGTATTGCCACCAGAACTGTTCTAGTAAAGTACCTGGGTAGAGTGACAGAGTCTCCATGTAAAAAGGGGGGAGGACAAGAGGCGCAATAGTGCCCCTATCACTAGACACTAAACCCAAAGGTGAGAATAAAGTTACCACTCACCTATGCCAGTTGTGATACCCACAACTGGTTAGTAGACCTGATAGGATCAATTCCCAGATGGCTGCTGCTGGACTTCCACCGGTCTCCACTTGTGGAAACGAAATCAGAGGCTTGGGGGAAGGAAGGTGTGTAACAGTCCGCGCTGCCAGAATTTCCGCGTGTAAATGATGCAAGAAGCCGATGTCCAAATCAAACCTTTCTTTTATTCATCCAACGCGTTTCAACGCCTTTCCTGGCGTCTTCCTCAGGGATCACTGAGGAAGACGCCAGGAAAGGCGTTGAAACGCGTTGGATGAATAAAAGAAAGGTTTGATTTGGACATCGGCTTCTTGCATCATTTACACGCGGAAATTCTGGCAGCGCGGACTGTTACACACCTTCCTTCCCCCAAGCCTCAGAGTCTCCGTGTGTTAGTCCTAATACTTCATTGCTGATAATTTGCTCCTGCAGACTGCATCCCCATCATCGGTGCACTACTGCCCCGGAGTCCCAGCTCCACCTGCACGGAGCTATTCCATCTAGACTTCCATACCATCGCCTCTGGAGGACTGAGGCGGCTCTGGTGTCTAGTCACCAGAATCTGCGGGTGGCATCACAAACTCTTTATTCCCATTATACAACCCCTTTTTAAAAGCATAGCCCCCAGGACACGAGTCTGGGAAGGCCACCAGTGACATCCCGACCTCAGCAAGGGCCCAGACACTCGAGTCCCCATATACCATGGGGCGGCACACCAGTTCGTGTTGTCTCAAAGCCAGGCCCTGCATCAACTGATTCAGATCTGCCACCTGATCACATAGAGTACATAAAGGATCAATAGGTGAGAAAAATGTATGGGTCAATTGTAATGTGACACGAGTCACTACCATAATAACTACAGAGAGAGAGTAGAGTAATGACAAAAAGTCAGAGGTGACAAGTTACTACTTACTGACATAATAAAGAGTGGTCAGACAATCCGGGGTCATTTCCAGGAAGGGGGCATACTACAGAAGGATTAGCCAGAGCTGTAGTCCAAAGTGCAAGCCAAAGTCAGGTAAACCAAGTAAGTCAGGTCAGGTAAACCTGCAGTATTCAGGGAGAAGGCAAAAGCATAATCAAATCATAGGCAAGGAGTCAGAAAATCAGGCAAACATAAACAAGGTCAGACCGGGTCAGACAACAGAACTAGGACAAACCAGAGTCTACACAGCAAATGCAAGTGTACAATTGACACCAGCCAGAGAAAGTTGCACACTTAACTACCAGACTAATCACTGTGAATTACGAACTCCAGCAGCCCAGACCTAGCATGGTGAAAAACACAACAAAACAGTCTGACAGTTCAACCACACCCATAGCAGCATACAACAGAAACAAAGAATAGCAGTGTGGAGATTGTGACAGCAGCCTTTTCAACAACCTTTTTTCGGGTGCCGAACCAAACGTTAACACAGACATCTGGTTAAAAGTCGATGTTCGGGGTTTGGCATCGGACACTAAGTGTCCAGTATGATTCCCAAACGTTGCTGTTTGGGTTTGCCTATACCTACTTGTGACATGATGCTCTCACATAACCAAATTGCTCCTGGATCATTGGAAGACGTTGTTCTTGGATGAGGTTTAGATACCTTTCCATATTTTTGCCAGTGCTCTTAAGTAGGGATGAGTGAGTCTACTCGTTACTATTCGTTACTTGCCGAATAGTAGGGTGCTCGAAATATTCGTCACTCTGTGAGTTTCCTAGCGATTAGGGATGGGCGAGTCTACTCGCTAGGGCTCATTACTCGACGAGTAGTAAGGGACTCGCAGGACTCGGTACTCTGCGAGTTTCCCAGCGATTACTCGCACAGTAACGAGTCCAATGCAAGTCAATGGCAATCCTAGTTTTGTCAGAGTTTACTTTTTCTCACTCGCTAGACTCACTATATCACATCGCTATGTAGCTTGAATCTCCCCAAATCGTTTAAACAATCGCACGGCTTCACGGATACCCGCTGTCAGCAGCGAGTCTGAGCGAGTCTGAGCGAGTCTGAGCGAGTCTGAGCGAGTCTACGAATCCGAGTCCTGAATACTGTATTCGGGACTCGCGAATACAGAATCTGTTATGTTTCGACAAAGCTTCCGAGACAGCCTAGCGTGTTAGGTCAGAAAACTTGTGAAGATGGACAAGCATGTTAGCCAATCATATTCAGTAATGCCACAGCCATGTTGGTTGTGGCAGGACTATGATTGGCTTTTGTCCATCGTGATGCCTATGTCATGTATGAGAGGTGAGGCTGTATATAAGCCTTGCCACCGCCATTTCCTCCACATTCCTGTGACGATCTGAGCCTAGTGCAGGGTGAGGTAGATGGTGGAGCAGTGTAGGGAAACTTCAAGATTCCTTATATTTAACCCAAACAGCTCTTCTGAGAGCTACCAGGAGGACAGAGGAGTACCGTGTAGAGGACTGTAGGCAGGCAGGCAGGCAGGGAGGAGCAGCCTTACAGTGCACACAGGACTGACCTCATAGCTTAGCTTACTCACTCAACTTTCCTAATAGCTGAAGTCAGAGGCTTAGGGTACTTTCACACTAGCGTTTATTTGAAATCGCGGCAGATGCGGTGAAAAAACTGCATCTGCCGCGATTACCATATACCGGCTGCACTTGCGGTACGGTTGCGGCACAGTTGCGGCCAGCCCCATACAATGTATAGGCGGCTATGCGGCAGGTGCGGCAAGTGCTGTTTTGGCACTTGCGGCAGGTGCGGCCGCACCTGCCGCAAGTGCCAAAACCACACTTGCCACACCTGCCGCAAGCCCGCCTATACATTGTATGGGGCTTGCCGCAACCGTGCCGCAAGTGCAGCCGGTATGTGGTAATCGTGGCAGATGCGGTTTTTTCACCGCATCTGCCGCGATTTCAAATAAACGCTAGTGTGAAAGTACCCTTAGCTGAGGTACTATTTCTTATTTTTTTGCACCTGATAGGTTTTGGGTCATAATAACCCCTTCAGCTTTATTTTCTCTGTGGCAGACCAGTGCGTTGCTGCTCTCCTACCTGCAAATAAGACAAACACATGCGAGTTTGGCCTCGGACACAGCAGCAAAAAACTGTTGCGAGTGGGGTTTCCAAAACGGCAATGCGAGCGCTTTCCGAGACACATCTGCGATTTGTAAATCGCACATTACTCGCTATTACTCGCTTCCCCATTCATTAACATTGGACTCGCTAGACTCGCAACGAGTAGCGAGTCCCGGGCTCGGACTCGCTAGAGTCAAGCGATTCCGAGTAATTTAGGACTCGCCCATCACTACTAGCGATTCCTCGCACAGTAACGAGTCCAATGTAAATCAAGGGCAATTAAATTCCTTTGCTGCTGGACCCTATAAAGAGGTCTGGTAGCAGAGGAAAAACCTGCAATTCCCTAATTCATTGTTTAGAAGCCTGCGGTAAAAAGCCGTAAGCTGTAAAATCAAACTAGATTCTCACAGATTGCCCTGGTCTGGGGCAATCCGGTACCATAGAGTCCCATGTTATGGTGTGCCTGATTGCACCGGACTGGGTGAATCCAGTTTTGACCGATTTTTCTATTCGTACCTTAAAACGGATTCTCCTGGATTTCCGCAGTCCGGAGCAATCCGGCGCCCCGTAACATGAGTCTCTATGGTACCGGATTGCTCCGGACCGGGGCAATCAGGGAGAATCCGGTCTGAATTTACAGCTTACGGCTTTTTACCCCCGGCTTCTAAACAATGAATTAGGGAATTGCAGGTTTTTCCTCTGCTGCCAGACCTCTTTAGGTCCAGCAACAGAGGAATCAATCGCAATACTCGCTTCACCATTGACTTAAATAGGACTCGCTATACTCGTAACGAGTACCGAGTATCGGGACCTACTCGTTACGAGTCTAGAGAATCCGAATATTTAAGTACTCGCTCATTCCTACTCTTAAGAAAAATTATGAAAGAGCGCTCTCCTTTAGATGGAAAGCAATTCCAAACAAGAATGGTCTTATGATGCGTTAATGTTGGTATGACACAGGACTCATCTTTTCTTCTTTGAGCAATCATTCTTCCTGATGTACCAAAAAGTCTGAAAAGACTTTAACAAGTAAATCATTTTAACTGCATCCTTTAACATTTAATCCCTGCACTTCCTGAAAAATGTCAATCTGTTCTTGATGTGTAAACAAAAATAGATAATAAATGCTCCTGCGTGTTTACTTTAAATTGTAAAATCAGTAACAAGGTGAGTAGCACTCACCAACATAAATTTTGCTGGCCAGGCACAACACTGAGATTATGCTGTAGGCAAAGTCCACAAGATCCTCTGATGACCATGTGGAGCCCACTGGGACGGGGTACTCGGTGCCGGACCGGTGTACTGCTGGGGGATGTCACGGCGGTCCTGGTCCGGACCGTGTCCCGGGCCCGCACAATAAAATGGGGGTTATTTACAGGGGATTTGTCACTCGTGACGCCACCCACTAAATGCGGCCAGTAATGGGGCCGCCGCTGCTGCAGAACCTCCGGGGATGATGGGATAGCAGCTTGGATAGAATAGTTCCTGTGGGCAGAACTGGGTTCCCCGGGGCAGTGGTAGTAGTAGTTAAAGTCTGTGAGGATAGTTATTGATGCTGCAAGAGAGTAGGGGTAGCAGTAGAGATGATGAGAGTAGAGGTAATCGCAGTATATGAGGGCAAGTGGGGCTTCAGTATAAGGATCACACACACTCACGGTTTCTGTTGTTTTCCAAGTCTTTACTTGCAGATGGTATCACACAATATTGTCCACGGAGTCAGTACCAGGTTGCTCCCACCTTGACCGGGTCCTTGGCTTCCTACTTAAGCGCTGTGTGTGGCCCTGCTGCTGCTTGTAGCTATACTGCTGGCCCTGTCTCTACTCATGGGTACCAATCTGCTGGGCAACTTGAGTCCTCTGTGTCACTGACTCCTCCGTGTTGCTTTGCTATGGTGCTGTGAAGATGGTGGACCTTCACTCTGCCGGTGTTTACTGTCCTGTCTGTCTCAGGCACAGCCTCGGATCCGGTACCCGTCTTAAGCGCCTCCCCGGGGTCAAGTTTTTGGGGTAACTCTTTATCCCGGGTATGTTCCTCTGTTCCTCTGTCTCCTCTCCTCAGACCTCTCAGGACCTCCACTTCTCCTTGGCTCTACTCCTGCTCCAGACTCAACTCCAACTAAACTAACTGTCACTCTTGCTCTGTGGTAAACAACTTAGCTCCTCCCACTAGTGCAGGTGCCACCTAAGCTCCTCCCACTTTCTAGTGTAGTGTTGTGTGGGGATTAAACCTGTGTTGATGTTTCTGTGGCACATTAACCCTTGGGGTGACACATTCCCCCTTAGTTAAAGACAGTACTCCGGGACTGTGGAACAATAAAGAACAAACAATTAATACAATTAATATTTACAAAGACTTAAAAGTAAAAATCACAAAAATCACTAAACTTCAAAAACAGTCCAAAAATTCAAAAAGCAGTCCTTCCGGGGGTTTAGTCTTTTGCCTCCGGGCTGATGAATGTATACAAGAAAGTTTATACCACAACCAGTCCGTGGTAGTATGGTCCATAAAAATAAAATAACAGGAAAAAGTTTGAAGAATAAGCAAGAAGTTCATACAGGATAGTCTCTGTAGGTACTGGGCTTTTTTAACGTTGCATTAACTATGTACATTTGTTTTCCGGGTTCAATCTATATTTACACAAACATATTTATATTTTACAGTTAACTTGACCTTTTAATCCCTGTACCTAGCTGGTAACTGACCTCTGGTACTACGCTCGGATCTGCGTAAAACGGGTATACTACTTGCATGTAGCCTATTGGTGCTGGTAGGCATGTATCTACTTGTAGTGTTTGGTACTATGTTAGATGAAGATCTGACTGTAGGACTGGCAAGCTCACTGGGACCAGGAATTGATTCTTCCTCTACAGGTTCTTCTTCTAGTTCTTCAGGTCTTGGTACTTCTTCAGGTAACACGGGTTCTGGTAACACAGGTTCTGGTGTTGGTTCCACCATTGAAGGGAATGCAATCATTGGTACGACAACTGCTCCGTGGTAATTTGGCCATGTTTTAGGGAAATCTCCTAGTACCGTGTGGAATACTTCTTCTTTTTCTTTAATAGGTTGGACCTGTACGGGTTCTGTTACTTCAGGTGTCTTCAGTGTGTCAGGACACAATTTTAGCTGATCACGAGATACGACGTGTGACGTTTCTCCTTCATCTTTGCTTATCAAACAGGTTTTAACATTGTCTAGGTTAGATGGTAAGACTGTGTATGGGACGGTTTCCCACTGATTGTCCAGTTTGTCAGTGCGTCTATTTCTCTTGAGAACTTGATCACCTTCTTGTAATGGCATTGCTTGAGCATGTTTGTTAAAAGTTTTCTCTTGTCTTGCTCTTGCTTGCTGAAGATTTTTCTCTACACATTCTTGAACTTGTTGATACTGTTTCTGACGTTGGGTATCCCAATCTGATTCTTCTTCTACTTCTGTATCTGGTTTTACAATTCCCATTTCTAGATCAATTGGTAATTTACCAGGTCTTGCACGCATAAGGTAGGCTGGAGTGCAGTTTGTAGAACTCACGGGGACATGGTTGTAAAAGTCTACCAAATCAGGTAATTTATCTGGCCATTGGTTTCTTTCTGATTCTGGTATGGTCTTTAACAGTTCAATTACAATATGATTCATTTTCTCGCATAAACCATTTGTTTGAGGATGATACGTTGTTGTGTGAATCTTCTTACAACCGTACATATTGCAGAATTCCTTGAATAGTTCTGATTCAAAAGCTGGACCTTGGTCTGCAAGGACTTATTCTGGGTAACCATGTGGTCTACAGAAATGCGTCTGGAATGCTTTTGCTGCCGTCTTCGCTGTCAGATCTTTGACTGGTACCACCACTAAGAAGCGTGAGTAATGGTCCACGATGGTTAAGGCATAGACATAGCCTGACCGGCTTGGTGACATCTTGACGTGATCTAATGCGACTAGCTCGAGTGGCTGCTTGGTTACTATTGGTTGAAGCGGAGCTTTCCGTGGATCCTTCCTTCTGAGGTTGCATGCGGCACATCTTCTGCACCATAGTTCAATGGATTTTCTCATGCCAACCCAATAAAATCTTTCTCTCAGGATCGCTTCTAACTTCTTCCATCCAAAATTACCTGCACCGTCATGATAAGCTTCTAAGACCATTTGAGTGGCTCTCTTGGGCACGATTATCTGCCAGACTAGTTCACGCGTTTTAGGATTGGTATACGTTCTGCAGAGCTTTCCTTGATGTAGAAACAACTTGCCTCTATCTTTCCATAGCTGTATAGCTTCAGCTGGGGCATTCTGATCAGGGTATGCGTGTTGTTGTGTAAGCAGTTCTTTCACTAGCTTCACGGCTGGATCATTATCTTGGGCTTCGGCCCATCCGTAGGGTCTTAACGGGTTAAGATTTACTTCCTGCTTTCTTTGGTAAGCGCCGGGTTGATAATCTTGTACCTTTGAACAATGAAAGGCCGGTAGTTCAATCTCTTCCAACTCTTCCGGTTCCTCTTCCACGTCTTTCAGGTGCGGCATCCGTGACAAGGCATTTGCGTTCCCGTTCTTGCGACCTGCTCTGTATTTGATGACAAAGTTGTAATTAGATAGCCGGGCTATCCATCGCTACTCCAGAGCTCCTAGTTTCGCTGTATCCAGGTGAGTCAACGGGTTGTTATCCGTGTAGATGGTGAATTCTGCACCTGCCAAGTAATGTTTAAAACGTTCAGTCACAGCCCAAACTACTGCCAGTAGCTCTAACTTGAAGGAGCTGTAGTTCTCGGGATTTCTTTCTGTAGGCCGGAGCTTCCTACTTGCAAAGGCAATAACTCTCACTTTGCCTCCTTGCATCTGTGATAATACTTCTCCCAGTCCAACGTTGCTGGCATCCGTGTATAGAATGAAGGGTTGATGGTAATCAGGGTATGCCAGGATCTCTTCTCCCGTCAGTGCACTTTTCAGCTTATTGAAGGAATCTTCTCTTTCCTCATCCCACCGTGTCAGGAAATTACAGGATGAAGACTTCTTTGATCGTCCTACTAGAATGTCTTGCAGAGGAGCTGCTAGCTTCGTGAATCCTCTGATAAATCTTCTATAATAGCCTACCAGGCCCAGGAATTGCCTCACTTCTTTCACGTTTGTAGGTCTTGGCCAATCCCTTATCACTGTGACTTTATCAGGATCCGGTGCTACTCCCTCTGAACTCACGACGTGTCCCAGGTACTGTACCTTTGGTTTGAGAAGGTGACACTTGGATGGCTTGATCTTCATGCCATATTTCGATAGGGCTTCGAACACTTCTGCCAGATCTTGTAGATGTTGCTCATACGTCTTGGAGTAGACTATGACGTCATCTAAGTACAGGAGGACAGTTTCAAAGTTCTTGTGTCCTAGACAGCTCTCCATCAGACGTTGAAAGGTCCCGGGTGCGTTGCAGTGTCCGAACAACATACAATTAAACTCACAGAGGCCCATCGGCGTAGTAAACGCTGTCTTCTCCTTGCCGGCCTTGGCCACAGGAACCTGCCAGTACCCACTAGTCAGATCAAAGGTGGAAAAGTAGTTAGCAGATTTTAATGCAGCTAATGACTCCTCAATTCTAGCGAATGGGTATGCGTCCTTATGTGTGATGTGATTAATCTGCCGATAATCTACGCACATTCTCATGGTCCCATCCTTCTTTTTAACTAACACTAGAGGTGCTGCCCAGGGGCTACAACTGTCTCTTATTACCCCTGCAGATTTAATCTCTCTGAGCATGTCTTTGGTGGTTTTGTAGTGAGCTGGTGGTAAAGGTCTATAACTTTCTTTTATAGGCTGATGGTTACCTGTGGGTATAGTGTGCTCTACCCCTTTAATCTGCCCAAAGTCTAACGGGTGGTGTTTACTGAATATTTGTTCATATTCTTTCACTACCCGGTATACTCCATGCTTGTGACGGGGAGGTGTAGAACTGGTACCTACATGCAACTTTTGGCACCAATCCTCCAGCTTTTCCTCTGAACCATTGTCATCCGCCTGACATGACGGGTTCAAGGGCTCGGCGGCTGTGATGTTATTGTTATCAACCGTGTACAACTTAGCCATGGTAGCATACTTAGGTAATGTGACCTCATCTTCTCTGCAGTTTAATAGGCGTAATGGCACTCTTCCCCTGTGTACGTCAACTACTCCTCTAGCAGTGAGTATGGTTGGTCTACTGTCTGAGTACACGGGTTCTACCAGGGCTTGATAGTCTTGCCCCTTGATGCCTATTGCGGCTCTACACCAGACCAACATTTCAGTTTTGGGAGGAATTACAATGGGTATTGGATCACTTACTCGTACACTGCCGATCTCACCTCCGGAGATTTCTACCTGCTGCTTTAACATCAGGGCTTTGATCTCTTTGTGCAGAAGCCTCTGTTGTCCAGTTCCAGCAGTCTCGGCGATTTGCTGCAAAACACTTAACACTTCGGAAAAACATTTCTCAATTACATTCATTCCTATCAGCATCACTGGTTCACGTTCTCGCCGGTTAACATCTATGATTATAATATCCTAGTTCTGCAATTCTACCTTCCCAACCTGAATATTCATCTCTCTAAACCCGACCTTTGGTATTACCTGTTCATTACTAGCCCATACCTCAAAGTTAAAGTCATCTGGCGCATTAGTAATGTCTGAATCAGCCAGTACCTTTTATAAAGAACATGTGGGATGGATGTTATCTGGGACCCGGTATCCAGCAAGGCACTAAAGGGAATGCCATCCACCACAATAGGGATCTCCGGTTTTCCTCCCACGAATCTGTCATACCAGGCTGAGGGGCCTTGAGTGTTCATTCCTGGGGAGCGGCCCGCCTGCCCAGGGAATCGTCGTTTAAAGGACACTCACGAGCAAGATGGCCTGGTTTCTGGCAACGGCAGCAAATGGGCTGTCCATCTGGTTGGTAGCGATCGCTGGGTCGTCCTCTTGCTGCTGGGTATCTTCTGGACCTCATCCACGGGACATCCTCTCTGCTGGTCGCCAACTTGATCTTGGGTGCAGGCTTTGACTCTCGCAGTTCCTTGATGACCTTGGCCATAGAGATCACGGTGTCTGTCAGGGCATCTAGCTTTTGATTGATTGCGGCATTAGAAATTGGTTCTCCAGTCTCAGCAGCAGTTGCTGACATGGCAGATGTCGCTGGCGCTGCCGGCTGCTGAGGTGCTGCTGCAGTGTCAAGGACAGTTGGTAGCTCCCGTGGCTCTTCCAGCTGCTGCAAACGGATAGCTCTATCTTTCAGCTCAGTAAATGTCATGTCAGGGTTCTACAGCAGTATCATGCTTAACTGTCCTCGATGGGAAGGGGAATGGAGGCCCTCTATGAATTGGTCAAATAGCATTTTATCAGCTCCCGGGGCTAAAGCAGGTTCTGACAGCTTAAGGGCTCTGAGTGCTTCCTGCAGGTTCAAGGCAAAGTCTCTGGCACTCTGTTTAGGTTTCTGGTGGCATGCAAAGAACCTCATCTTAGCCCAGGTATCAGCAGCAGATTCAAAAGTTGCTTTCAGTCTAGCTACTAGATGCTCTACAGTGTCCTTATCTGTGTCCAGCCAGAACGCAACCTCATGCCGTGCATTGCCCGTTAACTGTCCCATTATCATTCCTACACGCTGGGCTTCAGTGAGGGGGTACATCACATAATATTCCTTTATCTTTAGCATAAAGTCAGTTAGTGTATTAGGCTCACCGGAGTATTGGGGCAGCCACATTGCCCCTGGAGTATACGGCATCAGGAATGGCATTATTGGTGCTGTTTCTTGAGCCGCTGCACCGCCGGGTACTATCGCTGGGTCCGGCGCTGCAGCTCCACCGGCTGTTCCGTCGCCGCCTTGTGCATTGGGCTGCGACATCTTGGGCCCCCTTAGTGAATATCCGCCCTCCGTCTTCCGCTTCCGTCCGAATGTCTAACAAAGGTTCCACTGCGCATCAGAGATTCTCTTCCCTTCCGGATGACGTCAGAGCGGTGAGCGGTTTTTCTTCCCGTGCGTCGCGCGCTCTGCAATGGCAGATTCTGAAATTTACAGTATCTGTGGCGCAGTTACAATTCAGCTTGCCACACGCCCAGCAATAGCAGCAGATTTAAAACAGTCACTAATCACGGCACACAATGTCCGGTACCGAGCAAGGTAGATCCTGTTCGTGATGCCAGGTTGTGGAGCCCACTGGGACGGGGTACTCAGTGCCGGACCGGTGTACTGCTGGGGTTGTCACGGCGGTCCTGGTCCGGACCGTGTCCCGGACCCGCACAATAAAATGGGGGTTATTTACAGGGGATTTGTCACTCGTGACGCCACCCACTATATGCGGCCAGTAATGGGGCCGCCGCTGCTGCAGAACCTCCGGGGATGATGGGATAGCAGCTTGGATAGAATAGTTCCTGTGGGCAGAACTGGGTTCCCCGGGGCAGTGGTAGTAGTAGTTAAAGTCTGTGAGGATAGTTATTGATGCTGCAAGAGAGTAGGGGTAGCAGTAGAGATGATGAGAGTAGAGGTAATCGCAGTATATGAGGGCAAGTGGGGCTTCAGTATAAGGATCACACACACTCACGGTTTCTGTTGTTTTCCAAGTCTTTACTTGCAGATGGTATCACACAATATTGTCCACGGAGTCAGTACCAGGTTGCTCCCACCTTGACCGGGTCCTTGGCTTCCTACTTAAGCGCTGTGTGTGGCCCTGCTGCTGCTTGTAGCTATACTGCTGGCCCTGTCTCTACTCATGGGTACCAATCTGCTGGGCAACTTGAGTCCTCTGTGTCACTGACTCCTCCGTGTTGCTTTGCTATGGTGCTGTGAAGATGGTGGACCTTCACTCTGCCGGTGTTTACTGTCCTGTCTGTCTCAGGCACAGCCTCGGATCCGGTACCGTCTTAAGCGCCTCCCCGGGGTCAAGTTTTTGGGGTAACTCTTTATCCCGGGTATGTTCCTCTGTTCCTCTGTCTCCTCTCCTCAGACCTCTCAGGACCTCCACTTCTCCTTGGCTCTACTCCTGCTCCAGACTCAACTCCAACTAAACTAACTGTCACTCTTGCTCTGTGGTAAACAACTTAGCTCCTCCCACTAGTGCAGGTGCCACCTAAGCTCCTCCCACTTTTTAGTGTAGTGTTGTGTGGGGATTAAACCTGTGTTGATGTTTCTGTGGCACATTAACCCTTGGGGTGCCACAACCACCACACAGCGATCCGTCAGGAGCCACTTCCTGGGTGTCAGCGATCGACATCCACCTGTGGATGAGTGTTAGCTCTGTTGCTGCAGCCGCCTGTGTGGTTCCCCACTGATCAGTGCGCCACAGTAGGGGTACTGCACCCACAATAAAGGGTGCAGTATTCCTGTCGCAGGGGAGTGTAAAGTCAACATGAGGTTCCAATCCTAGCACTCACACACACTAGACAGGGATGATGGGATGATGGGGTTAAATCTTAGGACAGAGACCCAGTCCTTAGGGGGCAGAGTTAGGTGAGGCGGAAAGTCACACAGACAGTTCTAGTTTGGTCTGAGGAAGGAAGCAAGGTGGGAGCCTGAGAGAGAGAAGGGTCTCCCAGGGAGGGGGCCTGAGAGAGAAAAGCAGCCCAGGAAAAGAAAGAAGAAATCCCGTATCGGACCGTCTATAGTCTGGGGGAATCCTAGTCCATCAATGGAGTGCCAGCTCCGAGGAACGGTACAGGCAAGTTCAACCCCTGAGCCGTTGACCCGGCTATTGTGGGTATGTTCAGCAGCCCCGACATCCCTGTTCAGAAAGTGCAGGGCAGCGCAAGGAAAGTGAGGAGGCGCAGGACAAAACAGCAGGATGTTGGATTGCCTAAAGAAAGTATACTACGGGAACCTCAAAAAGACTTTACCCTCTTCTGTGACTACCCGGCCAGCTACCCATCTAAAGACTGTAAAAGCTGTAACCTTAACTGCCATCTGAACCGGTTCCAGTAAAATTACCCGTGCAGAGTCATACCGCCTCAGTGCCTCCTTTCATCCGAACTGCTGCACTACTCCATATACCATATCCAGCACCACCACTACAAGTGTTGACATGCCCCGGGGACTCAACTCCATCTGCAGGGAGCTGCAACATCAAAGCTGCAATACCATTGTCTCCGGAGGTCTGAAGCGGCCCTGGTGACCATCACCAGAATCTGCAGGTGGCGTCACGACAAACTTTATTTTTTTTTCTTTATTCCCTTTTCCACAACTCCCCCAATTTTTAGGCTGACCACTAGGGCTACAGGTCCGGGCGGGCACCTCGGCAGGTAGCGAGTCCCCAAAGGCCATTGGGTGAACCACCTGCTCTCAGAAGGGAGAATAAAAGATCAGAAGGACATAAAGTAAAAAGGAAGTTGTGCCTGAGTGCTGAGAAAACAATCACAACACCAGTGAAAATGTTAACCCTTTATTCCACACTACATGTAAGGTAGGGTCTCTCCCCTTCCTTAGGCACTGTCCTTGATGTTTTTCTTGGAAAAAAGTGTTTCTTTTTGTTACAAATATTTGATACCAGGCAAGCATCTTAAAGCCTTTTCTTTACTGGGTTTGCATATGCACTGACAGACTTTTGCTACCATTCTTGTGCAAGCTAAGTACTGTTGTTGAGACAATCCCATAGCTGAATCGAGTTTTACAGACTTTCTTGGGTGCACCAAAGATTTCTTTACAGCAACTGAAACCCTCGTTTTGAAGTTCTTGATGACCTGATAAATACCGGTAGTTGATTTAGGAGCAATTCTACAAGCCACAAATTTGTATCTTACAGCCCTTTTGATACAAAGTAATATTAACTACATATGTTTCTTTGGAGGTAACCATGATTAACAGAAGAAGACAATGATTTCAAACACCAGCCCCCTTTTAAAGCAATCAGTTGCTCTTACAATTCAATTAGCATGACACTGTCATATCAGATGATATCAAATTTTTGTTTGTGATTAAGTTCATTTTCATAGCAAGAAATGACTTATTTTTCATTTATCTAATCATTTACTAAATTAATCTAAAGTTGCAAATTGCCACTATAAAAATTGAAGAACACTTTTAAAGTTACAAAATTTGCGTCAGTCCCATGATTGACTGTGTAGACATCATATTGTGTGGGGGGGAAGATACTGTGAGGAAACATGCTGTGTAGGAGAAATATATTGTGGGGACAGGATACTTTGCGTGGGGGAATATACTTTGAGGGCATAATACTATGTGTGGTGGATTGTACTATGATGACATCATGCTATATGTGTTGGAGTGCATTATGGACCCATCATACTATGTAGGGAAATGTAGTGTGGGGATATATTGTTTATGGTAAATGTACTATAGGGCCATTATATTGGGTGTGTAAATGAATAGTAGGGACATCGAAATTTGTGACGGGAATATAGTTTTGAGAAATCACACTGTGTGGGGGGTAATTTAATGTAGGAATATCATACTTTGTGTGGTGCAATGTACTGTAGAGTGAATGTACTGTGGGGGCATCATACTGTTTATGGAAAATGCACTATGGTGACATTGTACTGCGTAGGGGGAATATATTGTGGAGACATCCCACTGTTTCTGGGAGTATGTACTTTTGGGACATATTACTGTGTGTGGACGGAATGTGTTGTAGAGACATCATGCTGTGTGGGGGAATACTTCTTGGACATCATACTGAGTGTAGTGTAATGCATCTGGGGACAGAATACCACAGTAAGTGTGGGGAATATAATGATTGTAACACTCGATGGGGTAAGCGTCTGCTAGTGGACCCACTGAGCCAAGGCACCGATCTCGACCTGGAGAAGCATACATGAGTGGCTGCCAAGTCTTCTCTAGAGCCTCAGATGGAGAAAATAAGCTTGGGATGGTAGGTGCAACTCCAGGGGATCTTGTTACCATGACAGCTGACTCCAGGGGTCGATCTCCTACAGATAGGGACAGTCTCTAATGTAGATAGACACAGCGGGGACATCTGTTGCTGGTAGGTGAGGTGACACAGTGGGTTCTGGCAGATGCAGCACAGGTTAGCAGACATAGGATGGGATAAATGGGCACAGAAACAGGGACAGGATACAAGGAACAGGACCTGAGAACTAGCAGCATGTCCCTAGTGTTAGATCATGTTGCTCAGGAATCTCCCATGGGGGGAAGATGCCTTAAATACTTTGTAAAATTCAGATATAGGCTAAGAAGTATTTCTGGGTATTGCATGCTGGCTCTTTAACAAAGGGGGACATGTCATGTATGCCTCCTAAGCATTCTCCCGGGAGACCTGCGATGCACATGTAGGCCCTAATGGCAGGAAGCAAGAGATAGAGTTTAGGCAGATGACCACCAGACAGGTGAATATGTCACAACTGACAGTCTCCCAACTGTGGAGATGCCGGCGCTGTGGCGATGGATGCTACAGTATCTCCTACCCCTTACACCCCTTCTTCTCCAGGCCTGACAGGAGTCTCTTCATGAGAATTGGAGCATTAATGTTCTCCTTAGGCTTAGTTGACCTCTCCACAGTACCAAAACCCATCCAGGCGACCCTCCTCTATTTTTCATAGCTAGGATGTCCTTTACCTCAAGTCTTCATCACTGATTGATGAAAGCAAGGTACCAAGATTCCTGAAATAGTGGCTCAGGAGGGACACATTAAAGGAGTTAGGGATATGAAAAAAGGTCAAGAACTTCAGTTTGTAGGACATGTCATTTCTCCTTTGGGGACGTCATTTATCCTCTGGGGACCATGTAATGTATTGTAAAGATTTACTCAGAAATCTAATAGCAATGGGAGCAAAGACACACAGAAACCTAGTTTTTAAAGGTGAGCAAGTCTGAATTGAACAAATGTGGCAGAAAACAAATGTGAGATCGAGTAAATTGAGTAACCTTATCAAATGTGCAATAAACAGAAAAGTCTCTTGAAATAATTCTTTCACAGTGTAGTCAAAAGAGGAAGTCTTTCAGAAGCAGTACACTTAGTGAGATGCAAAAGCAGAATCAGTCTGAGTTTAGTTATACCCAGGAAGGCCAGGGATTGGTATTCACAGAGAATAAGTACTAAACTTGAAGCAGTGCAGTGTAGTTAATGTAAGTCCAGCACAGTCCAGAGAAATACTGCATAATATAAACTGACATGCTGCAAAAGCTAACAAGCAAACAGGGCTTATATATCATAGGCAGGCAGGCTTGAAGCAAAGTCAGAGACAACAGCACTAGGAGCGAGTTTGTAGGAGAAGCACTGAAGCAGGTGTAGCAGCAGGAGGTGAAATTGCAGACATTGGAAAAGCCGGAGCGGATTTACAGGGGAAGGAACTCTTTAGAAGCACAGGGAGCATGAAGCCTGGAAGTCAAACAGAATAATCAAGTATGGCTAGAACACTAAGGTTTATAAAGGCACGGAAGGAGAATCACATGAACAGGAGCAAATCAATGAAAGCCATTTTGGAAAATGTCAAAGATGCACAAATGGACAATAGAAGATCCCGTGTCTCCACATTGTTCATTACCACCTAGATGATGGAGCAACCCGAGGACATGGCAAATTAGTGATAAATCAAATAAGATGTGTTGTCAAGGAGAGTCTGGCAAAGGTAGTGGCAGTATGCAAAAGGGAGATTTTTGGGGGTCTTATTGGGGGCACACAAAGACAGGCCAAAACAAAATTCATAACATCCTTGCACAGAGTTGTTCACTAATAATGTTTTGAGATAAGGAGAGTTGTCTTCTTGTGACCAGCAAATTTAAAATGGCCTCACTGCAACACATGCCTCCTGTCTGTCTCTGCTATGAAGGTCTTGCAGGGTAGCATCTGAGATAACTTTACTGGAGCTACCAGGAGCATTCTATAGAGCTCAATGATATGCAGGGGGTTCATCCACCTGGTTGACCCATTGAAAGAACCTGGAGAGTACATACACCTTGACGTTCTTTTCAAATGTCTGGAAATTTAGGACAAAGTCGAATTGGTTGAAATAACAGATCATCAGATTTGGCGTCAGCATCTGGGCTAACTGTAGATAAGCCTTGTTCTTGTAGACAGTGTAGATAACAATGGAATGCACTCCTACCTCCAAGAGGTATCATTACTTCTTCAGAGCCATCTTAAATGCCAACAGTTCTCAGTCATCAATCAAGTAGTTGCACTCACATGCAGAAAAGGCCTTAGAAAAGTAGCTGCAGGTCACCATCTGGCAGGTAGCAGACATTTTAGTGAGAACCACACCAGCTTCAGAAGAAGAAGAATTCACTTCTAGAAGGATATTATTGTAGATTTCTGGTCTATCCAGTGCTGGAGCCGAAGAGAACGCTTGCCACAGCTTAGGATTCACCCACTGCTTGTTAAGATCTAGATGGGAAGGACTTGGTAAGAGAAGTGTGGGATGAATTGGTAATAGTAGTTGGCAAAGTTCAGGACCTTCGCTTTGTCAGGACAAGGCTACTTGACATTTCTCTGCATCAATTGAAGTGAACTCATCCCCTCTCATGGCAACCTATTCCACTCGTTGATCACCCTCACTGTCAAAATGTTTTTCTAATATGTAATCTGTGTCTTCTCAGTTTAATCCCCTTGCTTCTAGTCTTTCCTTGTGCAAATTAAAGTAAAACTGCGCCCTCTACAGTGTGACAACCCTTGAAATATTTTTAGAAGAAAATAAGTCTCCTCTGCCTTTTTGGCAAGCTAAACATTCCCAAATCCTGTAGCCATTCCTCATAGGACAGTTGTTTGCAGACCAGTCACCATTCTGATCAGTCTTCTCTGAATTTGCTCCAGTTTGTTGATGTTTTTTTAAAATATGGTACTTAGAACTGGACACAGTATTCCAGATGTGGCCTTACCAAAGAGGAGTAGAAGGCAGCAATGACTTCACATGATCTAGAGTCTAGATCATATGAAGTCATTGCCGCCTTCTACTCCTAAGTATTTTAAAAAAGCATATTTTAAGAGAAGCATACAGTCTAGATTCAAGATTTTATGCTTCTCTTAATACATCCCAGAATTGTGTTTACCTTTTTTGCTGCTGCATCATATTGTTGACACATGTTCAGTCTGTGGTCTATTAGTATACCCAAGTCTTTTTCACACGTGCTGTTGCTTAGCCCTATTACTCCCATTCTGAGGCTCCTCTTGCCAGATTCTCTTTACTGTATTTGGACATGACTTGGGTCTCTTTCATTGACCTGAGGAGGAGCAGCTTGAAAAGGACCACACCATAAAGCTGGAATCACTACAGGATCTTATGCTGCAGCCTGGGTAGGGGCAGGTGGAGCGTCAGTTTACAGACAATATAGGCCGGTGTGCACAGATTGCATGAAGACCAGAATTAGGGTTTGCATCTTCCGTTGGTGGATGAGTTTTTCCTGCAAACCTGCTAGGTGGGCATTGGAGCCAGCGGGATCCATGAACTGCTCATTGAGGCTAGCATAAAGGAGTGGACCTACTGGGCTAAAGCACCATTCTCAATCTTGAGGAGCATACCAGAACAGCTACCAAGTCTTCTCTAGAGCCTCAGTTAGGGAGGACAGGCTTGTGCTGGTAGGTAGTCATTAGGTGCAACTCTATGGAATCTCAGTACCTCGACAGCGTACTGCAGGGGTTGTGCTCCTATGGGTAGAGACAGTCTCCAATGATAGCTGCAGCCAGGATGGTCATTGCTGGTAGGGGAGGTGACACAGTGGGTTCTGGCAGATGCAGCAGTAATTGTAGCACAACTGGTGCTGCCAGGTCATTCTGGTAAAGACACTGCATGTTCAGTCATATACCATGTGTCATTGGGTGCTAATAGTGCACGGGTGAAATAGTATCAGGAAGGCAGAGATGGACTGAGGGAATCAGGGAAGCTAGTCTGACCCTGTAGACTGGGATTCTCTAACTGACACCTGTTCCAGAGTTACCTCTAAAGGTGGAGATATATGGCCTGCCAACCTTGCCCTTGCTCCTATCCAGCCCTGAGCTACAACCCCCTCACCTCCATCCAGGGATTGGGATAAGCGCAGCAACTTCCCCTAGGTGAATCCCAAAGAGGTTAGCTTCTGGTAAGTTCCTGCAACAAAACTCAGCATCTTCACAGCACAAGATGAAAGTAGAGACTGAACTCTACCAGTGACATCTGCTGGTGGAAGAGGGAACTGGGGTTTGGTCAACTGCATAGCCTGACACCACCTTCACCTGAACAGCCCCAATAGATCATAGAGGAGAATCTACAATTATTCATGGAAGAAATAAACAGGAATGAATATAGCTTGGATTTTACTGGAGTAACAAGCAGAACATCTATCAATTTTTTGGATCTGACAATATATGTTAGTAACAATAAATTAAAAACTAGAACATATAAAAAGGAGGTTGATGCTAACAGCTATATTCCTACAAATAGTTGCCATCTGCCATGATGGATCCAAAACGTATCAAAAAGCCAATTCTTGAGATTAAAAAGGAATTGCACAGAAGATCAAGATTTCAAAGAGGAAATCAATATGATGAAGGCAGATTTTATCACAAAAGGATATAAATCATATGAATTGGAAAGATGTATAGAAGAGGTGGAGAAGGTGGATAGAAAACAGCTTCTTCTACATCACAGAAAAGTAGAAAAAGAAAAATCAATACAAGAACAAATAAAAAATCTGCCACTGATTACAGAGTTCCATGAGAACTATGGAAATTTCAAGAAAATTGTAAAGAAACATTGGCACCATTTAAAAACTGACAAAATAATAGGAGAATTTGTGGCAGAACATCCAAAATTTGTATTCAAGAAAGCGGCTTCCCTAAATATCCTAGTAGCTCCATCAGTGAGACAACCAAAAATAACACAAAAGAAGATTACAACAATATGTGAAATGAAAGGTTTTAGACCATGCAGGATCTGCAAACCATGTCAAATGATAAAAATGTCCAAGCGAAATATGACTGAGTTTTTTAACACGGAAAAAACAAAAAGTTTTTAAAATAAAAGATAATCTAACATGCTGTACATCTGATGTCATTTATATAATTATGTGCCCATGTAGGAAGATTTATGTAGGGAGGACTTCAAGAATGCTATCAGTAAGAGTAAGGGCCCCTTTACACGCGGCTACATTTCTTGGGTGGCTACAGGTAACTTACTGGTTGCAGTGAAATCATGGAGACAAGGTTCTATCTTGTTGCTGTGTACAAATGGAATAATCTCTCCATGATTTCACTGCAACCAGTAAGTTACCTGTAGCCACCCTAGAAATGTAGCCGCGTGTAAAGGGGCCCTGATGGAACATATGCGGAATATTAAAAAAGGATTAGAAAAGGCATCCCCTTAGTAAGCATTACAAAGAATACCACCAATCTTCCATTAAAGGGACTGAATTCATGGCTATACAAAAAATTTATAAAAATTGGAGAGGGGGAGACCATTTAGCCAAAATGTCGAAAAATGAAACACGGTGGATTTATGAACTGAATACACTTGCGCCTAGCGGATTGAATCAAGACGCTGAATTCTATGGCTTTCAATAAATGTATCTGTAGAAAAAACTTTAGGATTTGTATATATATATATAAATGAGAAACAATAGTTGAGAATAAAGTAAAAAAACATAAAATAAAGAATTAATTCCCTGTATTAAATCCAGATAGAAATATATAAATTAAAACTTCATAGGAAACATTTACTTATATAATCGGAAGTTTGGGATTCGGGCACTGTAGCCGAATCCCAAAATCCTTTGAGGCACTGCGAGCGATGACGCGTCAGCGTCATCGCGAGCAGTCTCCGCTGCCCACCCGTCCGCCCCGCCGCGAGCGATGACGCATTGCGTCATCGCGAGCCGCCTTGCGGCCTCCGTGAGGTCTCCACTGCCCCTCGCTGCTCTATCACCGAGGGGGCCTCGGTAACGCGATGCAGCGGCAGTAGCGGTGTCCTTGCGGCGACATGTAATTTCCAAGATGGCGTCCAAAATCTCGCGAGATTTCGGCGCCATCTTGGATATTACATGTCGCCCCAGGGACTATCCCACCGCTACCCGCTGCTCCATTTCCACCCCTTCTCGCTCCATCGCCCTCTCGCCGCTCCATTGTGCACCCCCCACTCCATTGCCCCCCCCCAAACTCTCCATTGCGCCCCCACAGATCCATTGCGGCCCCCCCCCCACCGCTCCATTACCCCACCCCCCAACACTCCATTACCCCCCCCAATACTCCATTACCTGTCCCTGTCTCACCCGCTCCCAGTAATCAGCGGTCATGTGACAGGCTACTCAGCCCGCCTATCACATGACCGCTCATTACTTCCTGCGTTTTCAACACCGCCTGTGGCTCACACAGGATGCCAGGGGGATCCATCCTGTGCTGACCACTGCCCCTCCATACTGCGCTCACCAACCACTGGCCCTCCATCCTGCACTGACCACCCACTGGCCCTCCATCCTGCACTGACCACTAGCCCTCCATCCTGCACTGACCACTGGCCCTCCATCCTGCACTGACCACTGGCTCTCCATCCTGCACTGACCACTCAGCCTCCATCCTCTGATGACCACTCCATCCTGCGCTGACCACTGAGCCTCCATCCTGCACTGACCACTGAGCCTCCATCCTGCGCTCACCACTGAGCCTCCATCCTGCACTGACCACTGACCCTCCATCCTGCGCTGACCACCCACTGGCCCTCCATCCTGCGCTGACCACTGAGCCTCCATCCTGCACTGACCACCCACTGGCCCTCCATCCTGTGCTGACCACTAAGACTCTATCCTGCGCGGACCACCCACTGCCCCTCCATCCTGCGCTCACAACTGAGCCTCCATCCTGCGCTGACCACCCACTGGCCCTCCATCCTGCGCTGACCACTGAGCCTCCATCCAGCGCTGACCACTGAGCCTCCATCCTGCGCTTACCACTCAGCCTCCATCCTGCGCTGACCACTGAGCCTCCATCCTGTGCTGACCACTGAGCCTCAATCCTGCGCTGACCACTGAGCCTCCATCCTGCGCTGACCACTGAGCCTCCATCCTGCGCTGACCACCCACTGGCCCTCCATCCTGTGCTGACCACTGAGCCTCCATCCTGCGCTGACCACTGAGCCTCCATCCTGCGCTTACCACTCAGCCTCCATCCTGCGCTGACCACTGAGCCTCCATCCTGTGCTGACCACTGAGCCTCTATCCTGCGCTGACCACTGAGCCTCCATCCTGCGCTGACCACTGAGCCTCCATCCTGTGCTGACCACTGAGCCCTCCATCCTATGCTGACCACTCTGCCTACATCCGGGCTGACCACTCTGCCTCCATCCTGCGCTCACCACTCTGCTACCATCCTGCGCTGACCACTCTGCCTCCATCCTGCGCTGACCACTCTGCTCCCATCCTGCGCTGACCACTCTGCCCCCATCCTGCGCTGACCACTCTGCCTTCATCCTCCACTGACCACTCTGCCCCCATCCTGTGCTGACCACTGAGCCTCCATTCTGTACTAACCACTCAGCCTCCATCCTGCGCTGACCACGGAGCCTCCATCCTGCGCTGACCACTGAGCCTCCATCCTGCGCTGACCACGGAGCCTCCATCCTGTGCTGACCACGGAGCCTCCATCCTGTGCTGACCACGGAGCCTCCATCCTGTGCTTACCACTCTACCTCCATTCTGTGCTGAACACTCTGCCTCCATCCTGCACTGACAACTCTGCCTCCATCCTGTGCTGACCACCGACCCGCCATCCTGTGCTGACCACGCAGCCTACATCCTGCGCTGACCACTCTGCCCCCATCCTGCGCTGACCACTCTGCCCCATCCTGTGCTCACCACTCTGCCTCCATCTTGCGCTGACTACTCTGCCTCCATCTTGCGCTGACCACTCTGCCTCCATTCTGCGCTAACCACTGAGCCACCACGCACTGCTAACCACTGAGTCACTGCACTGTGCAAATCACTGAGCCATCACACTATGCAAACCACTCAGCCACCAAATACACTGCTAACCACTGAGCCATCATACTATGCTAACGACTAAGCCACCATACTGTGCTAACCACTGAGCCACCGTATACAGTGCAAACCACTGAGCCACCATATACAGTGCTAACCACTGAGCCACCATACTGTGCTAACCACTAAGCCACCGTATACATTGCCAACCACTGAGCCCTCATACTGTGCTAACCACTGAGCCACCATATACATTGCCAACCACTGAGCCACCATAAAGTGCTAACCACTAAGTCACCGTATACAGTGCTGACCACTGAGCCAGCATATACTGTGCTAACCACTCAGCCACCGTATACAGTGCTAACCACTCATCCACCATAAACAGTGCTAACCACTCAGCCACCATAGTGCGCTAATCACTTAGTCACCGTGTACAGTGCTAACCACTGAGCCACCGTATACAGTGCTAACCACTGAGTCACCATATACAGTGCTCACCACTGAGCCACCTTATACAGTGTTAACCACTGAGCCACCATAATATACAGTGCTAACTACGAAGCCTCCGTACAGAGTTAACCACTCTGCCTCCATATAGTGCTAACCACTGAGCCACCGTACAGTGCTAACCACTGAGCGACTATATACTGTGCTAACCACTGTGCCACCATACTTTGCTAAACACTGAGCCACCGCACAGTGCTAACCATTAAGCCACCATACAGTCCTAATGACTGAGCCACCATACAGTGTTTACCACTGAGCCATCGTGCAGTGCTAACCATTGAGCCACCATACAGTGCTAACCACTGAGCCACCATACAGTGCTAACCACTGAGCCACCATACAGTGCTAACCACTGAGCCACCATACAGTGCTAACCACTGAGCCACTGTACAGAGCTAACCACTGAGCCACCATACAGTTCCACCCACTGAGCCACCATATAGTGCTAACCACTGAGCCACCATACAGTGCTAACCACTGAGCCATCATATACAGTGCTAACCACTGAGCTATCATATACAGTGCTAACCACTCAGCCACCATACTGTGCTAAACACTGAGCCACCATATACAGTGCCAACCACTGAGCCACCATACAGTGCTAATCACTGAGTCACCATATACAGTGCTAACCATTCACCCACGTTACTGTTCTAATTATTGAGCCACAATATACAGTGCCAACCACTGACCCATTATACAGTGCTAACCACTGAGCCACCGTATACTCTGCTAACCAATGAGCCACCGTAAAGTCTGCTAAGCACTGAGCCCCTATATACTCTGCTAACCCATGAGCCCCGCATACTCTGCTAAGCACTCTGCTGCAGGCAGGAGGGGGCTGGGGAACAGCAGTTGGGTGCGGTCAGGAGGGGCCCCCCTCCTGCCCGCACCCGGCCGCTGTTCCCTAGCCTTCTCCTGCTCGCACCTGGCCGCTGTTCACCAGCCTCCTCCTTCCTGCACCCGGACGCTCTTCACTGGCCCCCTCCTGGCCGCTGTCCCCCAGCCCCCTCCTGGATTTTGCCACCGCTACTGCTGTAGGTATCTATATATATAATCACCAATGTTGTACCGCTATTCCAGCATGCACCGCGGCACCGTCGCGAGCCGCTATTCACAGACTCAGACCTGCGAACGGTGAGCCACCGTCACGTCCCCAACGGTTACGTCACCACCGCGAGCAGCAGTCACACCAGGCACAGTTGCAACGCCATTCACACCCGCACGAGCGCAGTAACCATCCGTCACCGCGCATGCGCATTCACAAAATTTACCTCACAGCAAGGACACGCCCCTATTTCCTCCACTCTGGAAGTACGCAGCTCTCATAGAAGAGGTTGGTGGAGACAGCCATTACGTCACATCAACTCTCCACCCACCAGGACGCCCATTAATGTCACCATCACGCCCACAAAGCTGTTACTCACAGAACTACCTGTATATACTCTGCTACCCACGCAGCTAACTGTATACTCTGCTACCCACAGAGACACCTGTATATACTCTGCTACCCACGCAGCCGGCTGTATACTCTGCTACTCACAGAGCTGCCTGTATATACTCTGCTACCCACGCATCTGCCTGTATACTCTGCTACCACGCAGCTGACTGTATACTCTGTTTCCCACAGATCTACCTGTATATACTCTGCTACCAACGCAGCTGCCTGTATACTCTGATACCCACGCAGCTGGCTGTATACTCTGCTACCCACAGAGCCGCCTGTATACTTTGCTACCCACAGAGCCGCCTGTATAATCTGCTACCCTCAGAGCCGTCTGTATACTCTGCTACCCACAGAGCCGTCTGTATACTCTGCTACCCACAGAGCCGCCTGTATACTCTGCTACCCACAGACCCTTCTGTATACTCTGCTACACACTGACCCGCCTGTATAATCTGCTACCCTCACAGCCGTCTGTATACTCTGCTACCCACAGACCCGCCTGTATACTCTGCTACCTACAGAGCCCCCTGTATACTCTGCTAACCACAGAGACACCTGTATATACTCTGCTACCCATGCAGCCGGCTGTATACTCTGCTACTCACAGAGCTGCCTGTATATACTCTGCTACCCACGCAGCTGCCTGTATACTCTGCTACCACGCAGCTGACTGTATACTCTGTTTCCCACAGAGCTACCTGTATATACTCTGCTACCAACGCAGCTGCCTGTATACTCTGATACCCACGCAGCTGGCTGTATACTCTGCTACCCACAGAGCCACCTGTATACTTTGCTACCCACAGAGCCGCCTGTATAATCTGCTACCCTCAGAGCCGTCTGTATACTCTGCTACCCACAGAGCCGTCTGTATACTCTGCTACCCACAGAGCCGCCTGTATACTCTGCTACCCACAGACCCTTCTGTATACTCTGCTACCCACTGACCCGCCTGTATAATCTGCTACCCTCAGAGCCGTCTGTCTACTCTGCTACCCACAGACCCGCCTGTATACTCTGCTACCTACAGAGCCCCCTGTATACTCTGCTACCCACAGACCTGCCTGTATACTCTGCTACCCACAGAGCCCCCTGTATACTCTGCTACCCACTGACCCGCCTGTATACACACAATTCATTTCACCGCGCTCCCGATGCAATTGCATCGGGCCTTTTTACTAGTCTATAAATAATGCGTATAATAAGGGGATGAAGGTACTTATATTGAGACAGTCATAATAGCATTACAATCAAAAGACATTATGACAGCACAGTAATTAAATCCTTGACTGGACCGAGTACACCTGTGACTGAGAAAGATGTTTTTGAAACCTGCAAATAGATTTGAGTGAAAGGAGCAGATTACTAGGTTTTCAGCTGAAAGAAATGAAGGAAGGAGACAAAAAAAAAAAATTGCAGAATTGACTATCATATGAAAAGCAGAGAAGGACGAGTGGGAGCCAATCCTGAGGAAGTGAGACGTATTCTCACGAAATTTGTAGATTGATAGCCCCACCGACCTATTGAGCAACTGGATTTTTAGAGTCTGGATTTTTAGAGTCTGTGACCACGCAACCTTGCAGTGATGTGAGAGACTGACGGCAGAAGCGGAAATAATCCTATGAGCTGTGCGCCCTCACCGCTGGCGACGGTGTATGGACGCCGCTCCAAAAGGAGTGAGACCGCAGGAGTGACAGATAAGAAAATACAAACGAGGAGGACCGTGAGTAAAAAGTAATAACAATATATAGAGCGCAAAAGAACTATATATCCACATTAATAGTGACCCATATGTCAAACAACAGCAGATGACAGATCACATAATAATGAAGAACTATGGATAAATATGGAGAGTAGAGACTTCAGGACACTGGTAGTGGTAAGGAAACTACTCATTATAGAAAATACTAAATATAGACTCATTATCCTTATCTATATAAACACTTTTATGCTGTTTCGCAAATAGGAGACAGGGCGAATAGAATATTGAGGAGATAAGAAGCCGCAATGATAACCGAAGTGATATGAACAGCAGGGTTAGCTGAATGCGAGTATCACACTGCAGAAATAGGTAGATTCAATCGGAGTGTTTTAAAAGAGTTGAATAATTAAAATTTTCTCCATTTAGAGTAAGAACATGAACACATAAGAATAAGGAAGAAAGATACAAGAGTATCAACAGAAACCTGATAAATTGGAAAAAGAAAAACATTTTTATTCATAAAAAAATTTTATTCATGATTTTAATGAATTTTTAATTGGTTTGTAATGTACTTATGATTGTTAATAAATTTTTAGTAGAAATAGAAAAGTCCTTATTGAATAAAGAGGTGGTTGTGAGCGCTGAGCCCTACAAAAATTAATTAGAAAATTAATGATAATATCAATGAAAGTGGTATAACTAGAGATCGATTACACAGGCAATCTCTGGGGTATTACCGCTGCATAACACAAAGTACAGCATTTTAGCTCTGTCTTTCCATAGCTAGCTCCGGTGCCTACCAATATATAATTATATATATACTAAAAGATCATAGAAAGCAGCAGCTTCTGACATTAACTCTGAACTCACCAACAGGAATTTAACATATTTAATCATGGCAGAGCAGTTCAAGAAGTCTGCAATGCAGGCTGCACTGTCAGTGTGTCTCTAGCATTAGACCACTTGCTCAGACACCTACCATAGGCGTAAAGTGCCTTAAATACTCTGTGCTTCTCAACAGTAGGCTGAGAAGCACTTCTGAGTAGGGCACGCTGGCCCTTTAAGAAAAGGAGACATGTTGCATGCGCATCCTATGAATGCCCTCTGGAGACCTGCGATGCAGGCGCAAGCCCTGAGATCAGGAAGCTGGAGATGGAGGTCGGACAGCTGTCATGGGACCGCTGGTGGGTTGAGTAATTCATGACTGCCAGGCTCTAAGCTGTGGAGATGCTAGCACTATGGCGACAGAAGTTACATTGTGGGACTAACTTCTTGGGCATTGTCGGAACTGTTGGCATCATACTATGTGGGAGAAATATAATGTAAGGACATCTTACTGTTTGTTGAGAAGGATGTACTGTGCTAACTTCATACTGTGAGTGGGAAATGTACTGTGGGGGCTTCATTCAATGTGTGGTGGGATGTAATAAAGGGGCATCAAACTGTGTGTAAGGGAACATAATATGTGAGATTCAAACTGACTCTTAGGGAATGTACTATTGGAACATCACACTATGTGTGGGGAGAAAGTTCTTTAGAGGCATCATTCTATGTGTGGGGAAATATGCAGTAGGAACTTTATTCTGTGTGTATTGTAGTGGCGTCATACTCATTGTGCGGGCATTGTTGGGACCATGAAAGTTTTTGCAACATTACGTTTTTACGCAATTTTTCTATGTTCGTGCATATAAGAGACTGGCCGATGGTTGGGTACTGGCTAGCGTAAAATGAGTCCTTTTTATTATATTTCAAAGTTGAGAAGGACGTAATTCATCGTATATGAGGACAGTTGGCTGATGTTCCTAAGGTGAACTTAAACTCATACCATAATAATTTTCACCTAGTTTTCTCAGAAATATATATTATTATTTTGTTTTTTTTATCAGCAATTCAGTATCACCAGAAAAATATATACTAGTGATATTCTTAAAAGTCAAACTGAATTTAAGGCAAAATATGTGACTAATATAGAAGTAAATGTAAAAATTAAGGTACCGTAAATAAGCATGTAATAGTAATATATTTATATTTGTAATGTTTTTAATTTTTTTGCAGCATATTACAGCATTTGTGACAATGGGCTTGGACTATAGAGACCACTGCTGACCAACTGTCTGAAGAAAAGGCCTCCCTATTGATTCAGTGATGAACACATCATGGCATCCACGTATACTGGAACTTAATATAAGCAACATGGATGGTAACAATACGGTGCCAACAAGCAAGCCTAGATTATCATCATGTGATCAAGTGGTAATAGCTGCTGAGGTATTTTTAACCCTTGGCATTGTAAGTCTCCTTGAAAACATCTTAGTCATCTCTGCTATTATTAAGAATAAGAATCTGCATTCACCTATGTATTTCTTTGTGTGTAGCTTAGCAGTAGCTGATATGTTAGTTAGTGTGTCTAATGCATGGGAGACAATCACCATAAATCTTATCAACAATAAACATCTAGTCATGGAAGATGCCTTTGTACGTCATATTGACAATGTTTTCGATTCTATGATCTGTATTTCAGTGGTGGCTTCAATGTGCAGCTTACTTGCCATAGCAGTGGATAGGTATATAACCATCTTTTATGCTTTACGGTACCATAACATCATGACAGTGAAGAGAGCTGGAGCCATTATTGCTTGTATTTGGTCATTCTGTACAGGATGTGGTATTATATTTATTCTCTACTATGAATCAACTTCCGTAATAATATGTCTTATCACTATGTTTTTCACCATGCTTTTCCTCATGGTATCTTTGTATATTCATATGTTCTTGCTGGCCCGCACTCATGTAAAGAGGATAGCTGCTTTACCAGGCTATAACTCAGTCCACCAGAGAACAAGTATGAAGGGCGCCATTACTCTGACTATATTGATAGGTATATTTATTGTTTGCTGGGCACCATTCTTTCTTCACCTAATTCTTATGATCTCATGTCCACAGAACCTTTATTGTGTGTGTTTTATGTCGCATTTTAATATGTACCTCATTCTGATAATGTGCAATTCTGTCATCGATCCTCTGATTTATGCATTTCGCAGCCAGGAAATGCGAAAGACATTCAAAGAAATCATTTGTTGCTGCAATCTGCGGATAACCTGTGAACTGCCTAGCAAATATTAATAATAAAATCCTGAAATCATTATGCTTCTCCTTTTATTTGCAGAGTCCTACTTTCATAAATATTTTTATAGCTTTCTAAGGTAGGTGCGGAGGTGAAACACGTGGGCATAGAATAGCAAACACAAAACATGAAAAGCTTCATTTAAAAATGTTCTAAAAGCTAAACACAAATGAAAAAAATAACAAGCCTGATTATTTCATATACTGAATAAAATATAAATGCAACACTTTTGTTTTTGTCCCATTTTGCATGAACTCAAAGATCTAAGACTTTCTATGCACACAAAATACCTTTTCTTTCTCTCACAAATTGTTCACAAAGTTGACTAACTCTGAGTTAGTGAGTGCTTCTCTTTTGCCGAGATAATCCATCCACCTCAGAGGTGTGGCATATCAAGATTTGTTTAGATAGCACGATTGGTGCACAGGTGTGTCAGGCTGCCACCAATAAAAGGACACTCTAAGATGTGCAGTTTAACCACAATGCTCCAGATTTTGCAAGTTTTGTGGGCCATGCGATTGGCATTCTGACTGCAGGAATGTCCACCAGAGCAGTTGCCCGTGAATTAAATGTTCATGTCTCTAAGATAAGCCGCTTCCAAGGGTGTTTCAGAGAATTTTTCAGTACATCCAACCGGCCTCACAGCCGCAGACTGTATATAACTATATTAACCTAGGATCTTCACATCCAGAATCTTCACCTCTAAGACCGTCTGAGCCCAAACACCCGGACAACTGTTGAAAATACCTGTTTGTATAACCAAATAGTTTCTGTAAAAATGGTCAGAAACCATCTCAAGGAACCTCATCTGCATGTTGGTTATCCTCTTTGGGGCCTCCACCTGACTGCAGTTTGTCGTTGTAACAGACTTTAATGGGCAAACTTTCACATTTTTTGATTTCTGGCATGTTGGATAGGTGTTCTCTCTTCAAATATGTGAGACCTGGAGCTGTTTACAAAAAAGGGTGGTCCAAAACTCCAATTGACAGGTTGATGTTTATATGCAGTCATTTATTCCAAAGGGTGTGCAACCAAATATTTTAAGTTGAGGGTGCCAACCAGTTTTGTCTGGCCCATTTTTGGAGTTTTATGTGAAACTATATCCAATTTGCCTTTTTTTTCTCAGTTGTTTTTGTGTTCCTCCAATACACACAAAAGAAATATACTTGAGAAAACATGCATAATTGCAATAATTTTCTGGGAAAAATAGTTCATTTTCTGGAGAATTTCAAGGTTGACAATAC
Organism: Allobates femoralis; assembly: GCA_033576535.1. NCBI lineage: Eukaryota > Metazoa > Chordata > Amphibia > Anura > Aromobatidae > Allobates > Allobates femoralis. The sequence continues at coordinate 175,155,495 of JARQOC010000005.1, forward strand.
TTCCAGCCATGACAGTACCAAAGTGTATTTCCACAAAAGAAAGAATACCCCTAAAAACATGTGTTTTTAAATAAATATGCAATCAAATATAAGTATTATTACTACTACTACAACTACTGCTACTCCTAGTACTACTACTACTACTAATAATAATTATAATAAATTACATATGTAAATATACACCCCATTGACATTTATATACAAATGATAACAAATTTGATATAATTATTTGGTGTAATGGTATAAAGGACCCTAATCTACCTTAAAGAGATCCTGTCTAGTCATGGAGCTTGTCATGCCAAACAAATGCAATTGGTTCCTCCGCTCAACATCAACTTATCCTAATAAAGTCTATTGGGGCATATCTGAGCATTGAAGAATATAGACCATAGGTATTTATGCTTCCACACAGATAAATTACAACAATTATAACACAACTGTAGGTCCAAAAGTGTCTCAATAAAGACACAACAATATATGGAGGTCCAAAAGGTTATATCTATAAGAATTATTCTTATAGGGTCAAACGTTTTAACCAATAAACATTTCATTCATATAGAAAAAGCACCCCCAGCTAAATTAACCTGTTGAAATACTCATATAGTGTGAGTCACTTCAAGAATTGTCCAGCGAGTTAAGGAGATTTGCACCTTGAGTTCTTAATAATTTCCATTTATTGGTATGAACGTTAAAACACACAGATCAGTTTATCATGTCTTCAGTCATGACATAAACTGATCTGTGTGTTTTTACGTGCATACCAATAAAAGGAAATTTTATGAAGAACTCAAGGTGCAAATCTCCTTAACTCGCTGGACAATTCTTGAAAGTGATTTGGATGCCGCTACAGGCCCGCTGGAGACCGTGCTGAGAAGGAGGAAAACTGGAGAGAGAAGTCAGGTGAGCGGACCTTTTTTCTTATTATCATATAGTATGAGTGATGCAAGATCACCAAATATTAACACTGTAAATGGTGTTATAACATATATTCATAAGAACATCAGATTACTAGATAGCACTATAATGAGCGTTCATATAGAGACTCATAGATGTGTTTATCAAGACAGTCTTTTGGCCCTACACTTGTATTTATCAAAATCTTGTGGTTTGTAGTTTCTCTGTGTGTCCCTAAATCCAACTGGTTTATATTCTCCTGTGCTAATAGTGGACTTAATAAGGTTTATTAGGATAATAGGTTTGAGGAATTTCAAGAGTATTTTTCCTTTGATGAATTTAGAAGCAAAAGCTTTTCACAAAAATGATCCCATATCTAGAGAGCAAAAACAGTTGTGCTCAGAAACACTTTTTAAAGTGAGGAAGTAATGGATTTTCAACTAGTATTGAAATTATATTTCCCTTTTTTTGGCATCCTCAATAAGCTTGAAATTTTCAAAACAAGTCATTAATTACAAAGGCTATTTCATCAAGCCTTCCAAAAATATATTTTTTTAAGGGAGCAGGAACAGGTTAGTGCTTTTCAAAGGAGCAATGGTTTGTTGACAAATACGTTTTTAAGAAGATCAGGTTCACTATGTGAGCTATGTGACGATTTTGTATGTTTCGTATTAGTTAGCAGTCAATAACTGTAAAATATAGTAGGTAAGCAACTGTGAGATATCATTTTATGTGTGATATCTTTAAGTGTAACAGCAGAAATATTCCAGAAATAGTCCAGAAATTTGTTAGAAGATAAGAGTTACCACTGTCTTTTAAATATAATTGTCTTTCTTTTCTCACTCTGCCCTTTCATCATGCTCACATTTGCCCTCACAGTTTTTGTTCCATGAGTTCTCACTCTCCTTCGCTATCCTCAAACCCCAGCTCCCTATATCCAAAAAATTATTATTCCCTCTCTCTTACCTCCCCATCTCACCTCATCTGCAGACCTTCTCCTTACCTTCAGACCTCTCCTACTAAAATATCAAACAAGCTAATCACTCTTCTTCACCCACCTGCTTTCTCTTTCTCTGCTTCTTCTCACTGCTGGTGACATATCTCCCCATCCTACACCCCCCACCTCATACTTCCCACTAATCTTTACCCTTGTTTTTCTCAAACTAAGATAAACTACTGCATCTCCTTACATGTAAAACATGTGCCCATGACCCCCACCTCCCCGCTTCCTGTCTCTGAAGCACTTTGGAATGCCCGCTACATCTGCAACAAGCTCCATGTGATCCATGACCTCTTTATTTCCTGGAACTTTTAATTCCAGGGCCTCACTGAGACATGGCTGACACCCTCTTACACTGCCTCCTGTGCTGCACTGAGCTATGGTGGCCTCCACTTTACCCACACTCCTTGCCCTGGCAAAAGACATGGTGGAGTAGTAGGTTTCTTTATTTCTACAAACCATTCAACCCAATCCAATGCCCACCCTCCGTTATCCTCCTTTCTTTTGAAGTTCACTCTGTCCTTATGTACTCTCCCTCTAATCTGCCATTGACTGTTATATACTGACCTCCAGGCTCAGCCACTGCCTTCATTGACCAATTCTCCACCTGGCTTCTTCACTTTCTCTCTGCTGACATTCATGCCATCATCATGGCTCACTTCAATATTTCTACTGACAGCTCCCAGTCAGTAGCCTCATGTCATTTACTTCATCATTTGGACTTACTCAGTGGTTGTCCACAGCAACCCACACAGATAGATATACATTCAACATTATCTTCATCTGCCTCTGTTCCCTATTTAATCTCCCAACCTCCCCTCTACCCCTATCTGACCACCATCTACTCACTTTCTCATCCTTGTCCACACCCGCATCCAATGTCCAGCCACTAGCACATCCTCGAAGAAACCTCCCATATTTAAACATTCACAGACTTTCAGACTCTATTCTATCTCTGTCTTACATATCCTTACACCATGACATGGACAGCACCGCTGCTTTCTTTAATGCAACCTTCACATCAGCCATTGACTCAGTCGTCCCTCTCATGCATGGCAAAGTGCGACAAATCAAATGGCAACCCTGGCACAACAGGCTCACCAAAAAACTTTGGCAAGTGTCTAGGGTTGCAGAGCGGCATTGGAAGAAAACACACGTCAGACAACTTCACTGCATTCTATCAAGTGACACTCATTTTCAAGTCAGCCCTCACCTCTGCTGAACAGACCTTATCTTCCTTATCCTACAAGCTCAAACAACTGTTCAGCATGTTTAACTCTCTCCTCCACCACTGCCCTCTCCGACCTCCCTCATCTCTGCTGAGGACTCCGCCACACACTTCAAAAATTACATCAACCAAAGAAGCCAAGCCTTTATTGTTCCACCACTCCAAGCACTCCATGTGCGAGACCCCTTTCCTCATAACTTCACTGAATGAGAGCTTTCTCATCTCCTCTCCAAATCAAACTTCACCACTTGTGCACTTGACCCCATGCCTTCCCACCTTCTTCCCAACCTCACTAACACGCTCATTCCAGTCCTAACCCATCTCTTCAACCTATCGCTAACTTCTGGTACCTTCTATTCTGCTTTTAAACATGCCACCATCAGGCCCATCTTCAAAAGCCAAATCTTGACCTTACTGCTATGCCCAGCTACCGCCCCATATTGCTGCTCCCGTTTGCTTCCAAATCCCTTGAGCAGCATGTCCATGCTCAGCTCCAATCTGACTTCCGGCCCCACAACTCCACTAAAACTGCCCTGACCAAACTCACTAACAACTTACTCACAGACAAAACTAACAGACAATTCTCCATTCTCCTTCTTCTAGACTTGTCCACTGCATTTGACACAGTTGACCACTGCCTCCTGCAACAGATTCTCTTTTCCCTTGGCATCAAATACAGTTAGGGCCAGAAATATTTGGACAGTGACACAATTTTCGCGAGTTGGGCTCTGCATGCCACCACATTGGATTTGAAATGAAACCTCTACAACAGAATTCAAGTGCAGATTGTAACGTTTAATTTGAAGGGTTGAACAAAAATATCTGACAGAAAATGTAGGAATTGTACACATTTCTTTACAAACACTCCACATTTTAGGAGGTCAAAAGTAATTGGACAAATAAACATAACCCAAACAAAATATTTTTATTTTCAATATTTTGTTGCGAATCCTTTGGAGGCAATCACTGCCTTAAGTCTGGAACCCATGGACATCACCAAACGCTGGGTTTCCTCCTTCTTAATGCTTTGCCAGGCCTTTACAGCCGCAGCCTTCAGGTCTTGCTTGTTTGTGGGTCTTTCCGTCTTAAGTCTGGATTTGAGCAAGTGGGATTTGAGCAAGTGAAATGCATGCTCAATTGGGTTAAGATCGGGTGATTGACTTGGCCATTGCAGAATGTTCCACTTTTTTGCACTCATGAACTCCTGCGTAGCGTTGGCTGTATGCTTGGGGTCATTGTCCATCTGTACTATGAAGCGCCGTCCAATCAACTTTGCATCATTTGGCTGAATCTGGGCCTGAAAGTATATCCCGGTACACTTCAGAATTCATCCGGCTACTCTTGTCTGCTGTTATGTCATCAATAAACACAAGTGACCCAGTGCCATTGAAAGCCATGCATGCCCATGCCATCACGTTGCCTCCACCATGTTTTACAGAGGATGTGGTGTGCCTTGGATCATGTGCCGTTCCCTTTCTTCTCCAAACTTTTTTCTTCCCATCATTCTGGTACAGGTTGATCTTTGTCTCATCTGTCCATAGAATACTTTTCCAGAACTGAGCTGGCTATTTTTGGAATTGATGAATGGTTTGCATCTAGATGTGAACCCTTTGTATTTACTGTCATGGAGTCTTCTCTTTACTGTTGACTTAGAGACAGATACACCTGCTTCACTGAGAGTGTTCTGGACTTCAGTTGATGTTGTGAACGGGTTCTTCTTCACCAAATAAAGTATGCGGCGATCATCCACCACTGTTGTCATCCGTGGATGCCCAGGCCTTTTAGAGTTCCCAAGCTCACCAGTCAATTCCTTTTTTCTCAGAATGTACCCAACTGTTGATTTTGCTACTCCAAGCATGTCTGCTATCTCTCTGATGGATTTTTTCTTTTTTTTCAGCCTCAGGATGTTCTGCTTCACCTCAATTGAGAGTTCCTTTGACCGCATGTTGTCTGGTCACAGCAACAGCTTCCAAATGCAAAACCACACACCTGGAATCCACCACTGACCTTTTAACTACTTCATTAACGAGGGAGACGCCTTCAGAGTTAATTGCAGCCCTTAGAGTCCATTGTCCAATTACTTTTGGTCCCTTGAAAAAGAGGAGGCTATGCATTACAGAGCTATAATTCCTAAACCCTTTCTCCGATTTGGATGTGGAAACTCTCATATTGCAGCTGGGAGTGTGCACTTTCAGCCCATATTATATATATAATTGTATTTCTGAACATGTTTTTGTAAACAGCTAAAATAACAAAACTTGTGTCACTGTCCAAATATTTCTGGCCCTAACTGTACCTTGCCGTATCCTCGATTGCTTCATACCTTTTCGACCACACATTTAGCATTTCCCACTCCCACACTACCTCCTCATCCTGCCCTTTCTCTATTAGAGTCTCGCAAGGCTCTGTCTTGGGTCCCCCACTTTTCTTCATCTATACCCTTACCCTAGGACAACTCATAAAATCCCATGGTTTCCTGTACCATCTGACAACACTCAGATTTACCTCTCTGGTCCAGATGTCTACTCTCTGTTGTCCAGAATCCCAGAGTGTCTGTCAGCCATATCCTCCTTCTTCACCTCTCGCTTCCTAAAACTCAAAGTAGACAAAACCAAACTCATCATCTTTCCTCCATCTCAAGTATCTTCCCTACCTGATCTATCTATTACGGTAAATGGTATCATGGTTTCTACCACACCTGAAATCCGTTGCCTCGGAGTAACTGTGGAATCTGCCCTGTCCTTCAAACCACACATCCAAACTCTCATCTCCTCCTGTCCCCTCCAGCTCAAAAATATTTCGAGAATCCGTCCTTTTCTCAGCCCTCAATCTACTAAATCTCTTGTACATGCCCTCATCATCTCTTGCCTTGATTACTGCATTATCCTCCTCTGTGGCCTACTTCTAACACTCTTGCACCTCTCCAGTCTGTCCTCAACTCTACTGCCCGACTGATTCACCTCCCTCCATGCTACTCCTCTGTCTTTCGTCTCTGCAAATCCCTCCACAGCCTCCCAATTCCCCAACAAATGCAGTTCGAACTACTAACACTGACCTACAAAACTGTCCATAACCTGTCCCCTACCTTTATCTTACCTCATGTAATCTTTAATCCTCCCTAGACCTGCTCCTCCCTTCCACATGTATTCGTTCCGTACCCAATTGCCTCCAAGATTTCTCTTGAATATCCCCCATTCTCTGGAATTCTGCATCTCTACAGGTCTGATTATCCACCACGCTCGGATCCTTCTGACAGAACCTGAAAAACCATCTCTTCAGGATAGCTTACAGCCTGCAATTAATATGCTGCTACCCTACCACAAGATCTACCACATCATCACCACTGGGGCTGCCGACTTACCACTTGCTGCACCCCCGATCTATTGTCTCCTCCCTATTGTCCTGTAGGATGTAAGTCCACAAGGGCAGGGTCCTCTCCCCTCTGTACCAGACTCAAGTTAGCTAGACGAGATATAGAGTGCACATCGAGTCTTACCCAAGATAAGGAGGATATTTTTGAGAGATAATTCACATTCACTCACCTATTATGGTTGTGTGAGACACAACCACTGTAATTAGCATAGGCAGCTACTGCAAGCTACGAAGCGATGATCCTTTGTTAGGTGAAGGGAATGGGGCATCAGACTGCGCTGCTAGATGTACCGTATATACTCGAGTATAAGCTGAGATTTTCAGCACAATTTTTGGGCTGAAAGTGTCCTCCTCGGCATATACTCGAGTCAATATACTGGCTGAGTGGGGGGAAGTGGTGACCACGTGGGCCCGCTCATTAGTGCAATGCAATATGCACTGCATCCCCCTGTCAATCAGCGGCAGGGGGAGCATATTACATTGCACTACTTGCTTCCCCATTGCCTGCTATATGTGCCCCATGGTGGCGCTCAGGATAAAATAAAAAACGTCTTACTCATCTTCCGATGCTCCTCTGCACAGTCTGTGGGCTCCGGGCGTCCTCCCTCCGGTCTGCCGCCTTCTAATCATGTGACCGGCGCTTCAGTGATGTCACCACTGCTGTGCGACGGTCACATGATTAGAAGCTGGAAGACAGGAAGGAGGACGCACGGAGCCCGCAGACAGTGCTGAAAATCATCTAAAGGTGAGTAAGAATTTTTTTATTTTATGCTTAGCGCCAGCATGGGACCCTATACAAATGATGGGGCTCTTATATCAGGGATGATGGGGACCGCTGTGTACCAGGGATGATGTGGGCCGCTGTGCACCAGGGATGATGGGGGCCGCTGTGTACCAGGGATGATGGGGGCCGCTGTGTACCAGGGATGATGGGCTATGTACTGTGATGGGGGCACTATATACTAGTGGTGGAGGCACAATATTATGAAGAGCTATATACAGGGATATATACACCATTATGAGGGGCTATCTATAGTAATGAGGGGTTATTTACCAGGATGGGGGGTGCTGCATTTCCCACCCTAGGCTTATACTCGAGTCGAAAAGATTCCCCAGATTTTAGGGGTATAATTAGGGGCCTCGGCTTATACTCGAGTATATACGGTAATAGAGAAATAGACTTTATAATAGACTTGAAATAAAATCTATTACATCTTCTTGGAGTCCTCTGGTACATCCTTCTGACAGGTGGGCAGTCTGTACCCCATTTTCTACACCTAACAAAGGATCTCTGTGTTAGTCTGTTATTGCTAATTTGTTTACTGTAAACTATATCTATAATTTTGTATGTAACCCCATATCATGTACAGCACCATTGAATTAATGGTGCTATATAAATAATAATAATAATAGTAATAATATTACTGCAATAGCAGTAGCAGTGGCATAAACTGCACCATAGAGAATTAGGTTGGGGCAGATGAAGAGATGTCTGGCAGTGTAGGTGCAGCATCAGCAGGCTCAGCAGCAGCAGAACAGTCTATAACTATAAAATACAATGGGTAGGCAGCCTGAAGATGTTGTTCTGTCATAGTTACCCGATGTTGGTAAGAGATGGGGCAACAGATGACGGCCAGTAGAATATTAGGAAAATACAGATAGCGAGATATCTGACTGGCTTGTAAGGGCAGCAAGAGCAGTATGAAAGCATAGATTACGTGATGATCAGGGAGTAGATGCCTAGGTGATCATGGACATCAGTAATGGCAGCAGTGTGGTGCTCTGCTCACGCAGGTAGCCACAGACTTCCCTAATGCACAGCTGGGTTTCCACAGCAGGTATCTACTACATGCAACATCTTCCACCGCGACACAGTAGGGGGAACTCTACTCACCAACTTTAGGTGAAGTCCCCTATAAATACTGCTGCTGGGGGAGGAGTTAGTGAGAGTTTGCAGACACTAGGAGAGCTGCGAAGACGTCCTGGTGATCGGTGCCGCGCTTAGGCCCGAATCAGTGACCCAGAGTGGCTGTCCAGCAAGCCTAGGAGTAGGGACAGAAGGCAAGGAGTAGAGCCCAGGGAGTGAGGAACCGGTGGAGGTTCACCCAGAAACGTACCGGACTTCGGGGATCCGCGTCTGTAGGATTACTTCAAGACTACAGAAAACCCCGTCACGCCCTGGAGACTTCAGTCACCCGGTCCCCCTGCGTACCCAAAGAGAGGGAGCCAGACACCGTAATGTGGGAACACACAGTAGTGATCAGAGAAGTTAACCCGTCGACCGTGCAGGAGGAGAGAGAGGACCCGAGAGGGGAGGAGGCCAGTCTGGCTGAAAGCAGACAGGGCTTTAGGAACAGTAAAGAGACTGAGGAGGCCTTGTACCCACTTCCTGTGGAAGCTCACTGTGCACCTGGTCACCCGACAGTGCCCTGGACATCTTTACCTGCTCATACTACCAGTAAAAAGGTAAAAGAGACTTCTACAGTGTGTGTGCGTCATTCCTCTCCGCTCCCGGTGCCCCTTATAGACTGCTCCATCACTCCCTATACCGACCTAACGTCCCACTCTAAGCTGCCCCTTTACACAACGCTGCCCCGAAGGACCAGCTCCACCTGTAGGGAGCTTTGCCATCTCAGCCACATTACCATCGGCCTCCGGAGGACTGTGGTGGCTCTGGTGACCCATCACCAGGTACTACAGGTGGCGTGACATGACAAACTCTAATCTCCTGTACATACACCCCTTTTTGAAGTGTCACCCAGGCCATGGGTTCAGGTGCTGCCACCCGTGACATCCCCACGAAAGCATCTAGCGAGCCTGATACCTGAGTACCCCAGGGCCTGGGGCTCGAAATATCTTTCTGGCGTCACGAACAGGATCCCGTGCCCAGTATTACCGGGTACTGTGTGCTGTGATTTCAAGTGTATTGAATGACTGCTAAAACTACGCCACCATTACTGCGCCGAAGAGCGGGAAGAAAGGGGGCGTGTTGGCCTGCAAAGCGCGAAATTGAAACCCGCCCCTCGCTCAGCCGAGCATTCCCGAGCTTCGTAGCCTAGTCCGTAAACTCCCAAATTGTTTAACTGAGAACTGACTGTAATTCACTAGGGAGGCCTCCAACATGTTGGCCTCCTCGAGCGACGACGACAGTGCATTCGCTGACCCTAGGAATTACCCGGAAGCAACCATGGCTGCCTCCAATAGCACTGCCAGCGCCACCGGCACATTGGGCGCAATCGCTCCGATAATGCCGATCTCACTCCCATACATTCCGGGGCTAAGTGGTTGCCCCAGCATAACGGTCGCCTTGATACGTTGAATGCTTTTAGAAGAGCAATCACTAGTGTCCTGGATATGTATGCGATGACCGGTCAGCAGCACGCCGCTGTGGTACTCAGACAGTTAACTGGCGCAGCAGAGAAAGAGAGTGAGTCCTGGTCTGCTGTTGAACGGAGATCAGCGGTCACTATATTTGACAAATTGAGAGATACTTTTGAGGAGTGCAATGAGGCTGATATACGCATGTGCTTTCATCACTGCTACCAGAGGCTGGGAGATGATATCAGAGCTTACGCCTGCCGCCTATAGGAAGTATTGCGAGCCCTTAAACATGTCAACCCCACCAGTGTACCCGATGAAAACAAGCTCTTGATTGAACAATTCACCCGGGAACTGCTATCCTCCGGGGACAATAACATAAAGAAAATCACAAGCAACAATCCCCACCTCATGTTCCATAACAACATGACACTCTGATGTAACAATAGTGGGGGGGGGATATCTGGATAATTATATTCTATAACCCATCGCAATCAACGTAACAAACGTAACAAACCAAAAAGAACAAGGCGATTTCAGGGTACAATATTCGTACAAATTCATTTATTATTTTTAGAGGTGCTAAAAGAAGGATAAATTTAGGGAGCATACAAATATAAAACCACATATGCAGACATATGGATACAGGGATATATCTACTATATAATTGCCGTAGCACGTTTTGTGTCGGACCCCGGCACGCCGTGGATATGTCACACTGTGACGTCACCACGGCGAAGCATTGCCCGCGTAGCGGGCATTGCGAGCCGTCGCCGCTGTCAGCACACATATTAATAGTGATGATCCTCCTCCTGCCCGCGCTGCCTGCCCCATCACCCCCCTGCCTGTCACCATAGCCATCCTCCACTGCCCGGTCACCCCCGCCTGTCACAACACTTCCCCCCGCTGCCCCATCACCCCCCTGCCTGTCACCATAGCCATCCTCCACTGCCCGGTCACCCCCAGCCTATCACCACTGCCCCTCCGCTCCCCGATCGCCCACCCCCCACTCTCCGGTCACCTTCCCCCACGTCAGCACAGACCCCCTCCACTGTCCGGTCACCCCCCCCGGCCTCTTACCACAGCTCCTTCCAGCCAGTCGCGATCTCTCTTCATCCTGCTTGAGGACCTCTGATGACGTCACGATGATGGGTGGAGTCACAGATCACATGATCGTGACGTCATCAAAGGTCCTGTTCCGATCTAACCTACTCTGCCTACTCATCCCCCTGCGCTGCACACTGACCCCCACTCTGCCCCTGACCCTGCTCTGCCTACTCACCCCCACTCTGCCCCTGACCCCCACTCTGACCACTCACCCCCACTCTGCCCACTCACCCACCAACTCTTCCCCCTCACCCCCACTCTGCACACTGACCCCCACTCTGCACACTGACCCCCACTCTGCACACTGACCCCCACTCTGACCCTGCTCTGCCCACTCTGACCACTGACCCCCACTCTGACCACTGACCCCCAAACTCTGCACACTCACCCACCAACTCTTACCCCTCACCCCCTCTCTGCCCCCCTCACCCCCACTCTGCACACTGACCCCCACTCTGCCCCTGACCGTGCTCTGCCCACTGACCCCCACTCTGACCACTGACTCCCACTCTGCCCACTCACCCCCAAACTCTGCCCACTCACCCCCCTACTCTGCCCCCTCACCCCCTCTCTGCCCCCTCACCCACACTCTGCCCACTCACCCTGCTCTGCCCACTCATTCTGCTCTGCCCACTCACCCCCACTCTGCCCACTCACCCCCCTACTCTTCCCCCTAACCCCCTCTCTGCCCCCTCACCCCCACTCTGCACACTGACCCCCTCTCTGACCCTGCTCTGCCCATTCACCCCCACTCTGACCACTGACCCTGCTCTGCCCACTGACCCCCTCTCTGCCCACTCACCCCCTCTCTGCCCACTCACCCCCACTATGCCCACTGACCATGCTCTGCCCACTCACCCTGCTCGGCCCACTGACCCCTCACACTGGCCACTCATCCTGCTCTGCCCACTCACCATGCTCTGCCCACTCACCCCTCACTGCCCACTGACCCCTCACACTGACCCTGCTCTGCCCACTGACCATCCTCTGCCCACTCACCCCTCACTGACCCTGCTCTGCCCACTCACCCTGCTCGGCCCACTGACCCCTCACACTGCCCACTGACCCTCCTCTGCCCACTGAACATGCTCTGCCCACTGACCCCTCAATGCCCACTCACCCTGCTCTGCCCACTGACCCTGCTCTGCTCACTGACCACTCACACTGCCCACTCACCCTGCTCTGCCCACTGACCCCTCACACACCCCACTGACCCTGCTCTGCCCACTCACCCCTCACACTGACCCTGCTCTGCCCACTGACCCTGCTCTGACCACTCACCCCTCACACTGCCCACTGACCCCTCACACTGCCCACTCACGCCTCACACTGCCCACTGAACATGCTATGCCCACTTACCCCTCACACTGCCCACTGACCATGCTCTGCCCACTGACCCCTCACACTGCCTACTGACCCTGCTCTGCTCATTTACTCCCACTCTGCCCACTCACCCCTGCTTTTACCACTGACCCTGCTCTGCCCACTGACCACCCTCTGTTCACTCACCCCCCGCTCTGCCCTTTCACCATGCCCACTGACCCCTGCTCTGCCAACTGACCGTGCCCACTCACCCATGCTCTACCCACTGACCCTTCTCTGCCCACTCACTGTGCCCACTGACCGCCGCTCTGCCCACTAACCCCTGCTCTGCCCACTGACTGTGCCCAATAACCCTTGCTATGCCCACTAAACCCTGCTCTGCACACTCACCCCCGCTCTGCCCGCTGACCCCTGCTCTGCTCACTGACTGTGCCCACTCACCCCTGCTCTGCTCACTCACCCCTGCTCTGCCCACTGATTTTTCCCACTAACCCCTGCTGTGCCTACTGACTGTGCCCACTGACCCCTGCTCTGCCCAATCACTCTGCCCACTAACCCCTGCTCTGACCACTGACCCCCGCTATGACCCTGCTCTGACCACTGACCCCCAAATCCTGCTCACTGACCCTGCTCTGCCCATTCACCCCCCACTCTGCCCACTCACCCCCGCTCTGCCCACTGACCCTGCTCTGCCCACTTACCCCCCCCCTCTGGCTACTGACCATGCCCACTGACCCCAGCTCTGCCCACTGACCCCAGCTCTGCCCACTGACCCCAGCTCTGCCCACAGACCCCAGCTCTGCCCACTGACCCCTGCTCTGCCCAATGACTCTGCCCACTAACCCCTGCTCTTCCCACTCATCCCCCACTCTGCCCACTGACGCTCGCTTTGCCCACTGACCCCCAGCAGATCGGTTTCTCAGCCAATGACAGGTCCTGTCCTGCCACCTACAAGACGGGTGGTGCGAGCCGCCGCAGGGTAAGTATCCTCACTGAGGTTTTTTTAGTTTTATTATCACCATGAAGGAGGGGGGAGGGGGGGTGCAGCCCCAGAGGGAGGGGGGCCGCAGAGACTGGAGGCCCAGAGGGACGGGTGCCACGGGGAGCGGAGGGGGTCAGGAGGAGCGCCTCCATCCTGCCCCCCCCTATCCATCCTGCCCCACCCAACACCATCCTGCCCCCCCGACTCCATCCCGCACCCCCACCACCATCCTCACCCCCCGCCAACATCCTGCCCCGCCGCCTCCATCCTCCCCGCCCCCCCCTCCCCCCGCCACCATCCTGCCCTGCCGTCTCCATCCTGCCCTGCCGTCTCCATCCTGCCCTGCCATCTCCATCCTGCCCTGCCGTCTCCATCCTGCCCCGCCTTCTCCATCCTGCCCTGCCTTCTCCATCCTGCCTTGCTCCGTCCATCCTGCCCCTCCGACTCCATCCTGCCCCTCCGACTCCATCCTGCCCCTCCGGCTCCATCCTGCCCCTCCGGCTCCATCCTGCCCCTCCGGCTCCATCCTGCCCCTCCGCCTCCATCCTGCCCCTCCGCCTCCATCCTGCCCCTCCGCCTCCATTCTGCCCCGCCCCCTTCATCCTGCTCCGCCACCCACCATCCTGCCCCCCCACCCACCATCCTGCCCCCCTTGCTCCTTCCTGCCCCACTCACTACTTCCTGCCCCGTTCACTCCATCCTGCCCTGCTCGCTCCATCCTCACCCCCGCTGTTCTTGCTCCCCTGCCTCCATCCTGCCCTCACGCTTACTCATCCGGCCCCGCTTGCTCCATTCTGCTCATCTGCTCAATCCTGCCCCTTCGGCTTCATCCTGCTCCTCCGCCTCCATCCTGCCCCGCTCAATCCATCCTGCCCCCCGCTCTTCTTGCTCCCCCGCCTCCATCCTGCCCTGCTCGCTCCATCCTGCCGCCCCCCTCCCCCGCCTCCATCCTGTTGCCCCGCCTCCATCCTGTTGCCCCGCCTCCATCCTGTTCCCCCCGGCTCCATCCTGTTCCCCCCCGCTCCATCCTCTTTCCCCCGGCTTCATCCTGTTTCCCCCGGCTTCATCCTGTTTCCCCCGCCTCCATCCTGCCCCCTCCCGCTCCATCCTGCCCCCTCCCGCTCCATCCTGCCCCCCCTTCCCGCTCCATCCTGCCCCGCTCGCTCCATCCTGCCCCGCTCGCTTCATTCTGCCCCGCTCGCTTCATTCTGCCCCCCCAACACAATCCTGCCCCCCTCCCCTCCTCAGCTGATCGCTTGCCCAGGCAACTACAGGTCCTAAAGGCCTGTAGGACCTACAAGGCGGAGGTGGAGCGAGCCGCCGGACAGGTGAGTATCCTCACTGAGGATTTTTTTAATTTTACTGTGGACAACCGGGGGCCAGGAGGAGTGGGGGACCGCGGTGACCGCAGTATTGCCATATACCATAGTGCTGCTATACATGTGCTATAATGTACTGCCATATACCATAGTGCTGCTATACATGTACTGTAATGTACCGCCATATACCATAGCACTGCTATACATGTACTGTAATGTACCGCCATATACTATAGTGCTGCTATACATTTACTATAATGTACTGCCATATACCATAGCGCTGCTATACATGTACTCTAATGTACCGCCATATACCATAGCACTGCTATACATGTACTGTAATGTACCGCCATATACTATAGTGCTGCTATACATTTACTATAATGCACCGCCATATACCATAGCACTGCTATACATGTACTGTAATGTACCGCCATATACTATAGTGCTGCTATACATTTACTATAATCTACCGCCATATACTATAGTGCTGCTATACATGTGCTCTAATTACCACCATATACCATCGTACTGATATATATATCTACTATATAATTGCCGTAGGCACTTCCGTGTCGGACCCCGAAAAGACCGTGGCTATGTCACTCTGTGACGTCACCAGTTTGCCTGCGCGAGTCGCTGCCTGAGCGGTAAATCGCTAACTTTGTGGCCGAGCCTCTGGTTCGATTTTCGGCCAGCGACTCGCAATGCCCACTTCGCGGCCATTGCGAGCACTCAGCAGTTCACCCCCAAAAAGTATTCACAAAATCACACCCCCCCAAAAAGTATTCACACCCCCCCAAAAAGTATTCACACCCCCCCAAAAAGTATTCACACCCCCCCAAAAAGTATTCAACCCCCCCAAAAAGTATTCACACACCCCCAAAAAGTATTCACCAACCCCCAAAAAGTATTCACACACCCCCCAAAAAGTATTCAACCCCCCCAAAAAGTATTCAACACACACCCCAAAAAGTATTCACACCCCCCCAAAAAGTATTAACCCCCCCAAAAACTATTCACACACCCCCAAAAATATTCACACACCCCCCAAAAAGTATTCACACCCCCCCAAAAAGTATTAAACCCCCCCAAAAAGTATTCAACCCCCCAAAAAAGTCCATTCAAAACACCCCACAAAAATATTACACAACCCCCCTAATAAAATAAAAAAAAAAAAAATAATAATATATAAAATTTATATATTAATTAAATTAACTAATTTAAATAAAAAAAATAATTTTAATAAAATAAATTTCATTAAAAAAAAAAAATTAATATACAAAATAAAAATAATTAAAATATTAAAATAAATCAAAATTAAAAAAAAAAAAAAAATATATATAAAATATATAATATATATATTATATATAAATTAAAATATTAATAACATTAACTAATTCTAAGAAATTCAAATTACTCAAATAAAAAAAAAAATCAATTAAAATAAAAAAAAAATAATATTCTAAAATATTCTATAATAAATAATTACAATAATAAAATCATAAATAATAAAAAAAAATATTCCATATAAAAATTCATAACATTAACTAATTCTAATAAAATAAAACTAATAAATAAAATATTCATAACATTAAGTTATTCAAAAAAATTGGAAATAAAAAAAAATAAATAAAAAAAAAAATAATATAGCTACTATAATCTAATTAACGCACGTTCTAGAATCCCGATGCATTTGCATCGGGCTCACAGCTAGTGATCCAATAAAGGTAGAATGAAGCCCAAAGTGCAAGTGCAGTATAACCTATATACACATACAAGTTCATACAGCAGCCTGCAAAATGTGCGCTTTCCGCGAGCGCACACTAGGCAGGCTGCTGTTTGAACTGGTTACCACGATACACATCGGGTAACCAGGGACAGCGTCTGCCGAAAGGCGTCGCAAACACGCACCTGCGCTTCTCTGCAAAAATCTAAGTATTTAGCACAGAAGCGCTAAATACTGAGAGCGTAGGTGTGTGGACAAGTCCTGTTTCCTGTGTGTGTTTGCATGTGTCCTTTGTGTGAGTGTGTATTTTTGTTCTGTGTGTGTATTATTGAGATGTGCAGTATTTGTGTGCATATGTGTCCTGTGTGTGTCTGCATATGTATCCTGTGTTTATGTGTGTGCATATGTGTCCTGTGTGTTATTATGGAGAAGTTCAGTGTGTGTTTGTGTCAACATATGTGTCCTGCGTGTGTGCATATGTGTCCTGTGTGTGCATATGTGTCCTGTGTGTGTTATTATGGATAAATGCAGTGTGTGTGTGTGAATATGTATCCTGTGTATGTGCATATGTGTCGTGTGTGTGTGCATATGACACACTGTGGCGTACTCTGAACCAGACTGCAGTACTTCTGGGGAATCACAGGGGTCGAGACCCGACTCAGTGACCCTGGCGGTGACAGTAGAAGTTCAGGGTTTATGGTCTTCGGAATTGTCGTCATGACGCCATCCGTGATGTTCGGCTAGTGATGGCCGACACTGCAGTGCGGGACCTCTGGGGATGATGGAATCGTAGCTAAGGTGGTATCGCTCCCCACGAGTGGAGCCGTTCCCCAGGGCAACCGGTATATTCTATGGCAGTGGTAGGCTCTTGGATTGCTTCGGCTGGAGAGGCTGATAGTGTGATACTGTGCCGGGTCTTTTGTGCATGCCCGTCTGCTTGGCGTGGAAAGAAAACAGTCTCACACACAACTTCTAAGTTCTTTACCCGGTTTACTTAGCGGTTACTTCAACAATGCCGCTGGGTGCTGTGATCTGCCAAGCCTCGGTCCGGATAGTCCCCCAGGAATCGGGATAGTTTGTCCAAGACACCCTCTTATGTCCCGTTTCCCTCGGGTTGCTCTCCCAGCGCTAACTGTCCGCCTCACCTGCTAGCACCTCTACACACAGAGTCCTAATCCGGTAGCAAAGTCCCCTGACTCTAGTACGGCTACCTTCTTTGCGGATTTGTCGGGTATCGGCCACAGCTCCTTTGGAACTCGTGGCCTCCGGTTCTGTGGTTGGAGCATGAAGTCTCCTCACCACCTCAGGGCCGGTCCCCTGGTTCCCAACCAGCCCTTCTGTCTGACTCTGGTCAAACTTGGATTCAGGTGCACAGGTGGCTCTTTCTCTGTCTCTGCCCGTACCCCTAGGGCTCCCTCTGCCTCACTCGTCGCTCGTTGTTCCGCAACCCAGGAGCGCTCCACACTGCTCCAGTCCTCCGGGTGCATGCTCTTCTCACTTCACTCCTCACTCACACACTCTCTTCTCTGCACTAACTTCCCACCCCACACTTTTCTTCCCTCCATCCCCTGACTGGACCCTCCCTCCTATTGGGTCTGCCCACTGTCACCAGGACTATAAGTGTTGGGTGCTTGATGGGTGTCTTAGACTTACCATCCCGTTTCCCCTAGTACAGAGATACCACACTCGTGGAGTGGCTACAGTACCCTTCTGGCAACCAGACCACAGGGGTGCCACACATATGTGTCCTGTGTGTGAGTGTGCATATGTGTCCTGAGTGTGTTACTATGGAGAAGTGCAGTGGGTGTGTGTGCATATATGTCCTGTGTGTGTGCATATGCCTCCTGTGTGTGTGTTATTATGGAGAAGTGTAGCTGTTACCACCCTGGGTTCTGCCGCCCATGCCCCCCGACCTGCTGCCCTTACTCCTTCGGCTCCTATCGCCTCTGTCCAGCCTCCAAGTTCCCGGGTGTCATCCGTCCGCCGACGGCTCAGGCAGCCGCCGCCCGCGGGTCGGTTTGGTAGAAACTTCCTTACCGTATGCCCCCGGGTACGCGCACTTGTCCCCAGCCGCAGGGTCCAGCACCCTCTGCCTGAGCAACACTCCTCCTCTCACTTCCGGTACCACTGCTTGTGCACATGAAACTGTCTCCTAATCAGTTTCTGCTGGAGAGTGCAGGGAGCCTGCTCCTCCCCTCAGCCAATCACCAGGTCTCTGTGTCCTTCCAATCAGGACTGCCCTGTTCTGATATAAACCTCCTGTTTCCAATCAGTCGGGGCCAGGGCAACCCCCCTTCTCCCTTGTGGAGCTGCCATATCTGGTCAGGTCGCTCCTTGTTTGGTCCGTTGCCTGATCTCTCTTGTTGCTTCCTACAGATTCCTGCCCTGCCGGCTCTGGATCGCCTCGTGTTCCTGGATCCCCCTGTGGTTCTGGATCCCCCGTGTTCCTGGCTGGTTTCCTGGATTCCCCCTGTGTTCCTGGATCTCCCCGTGTTCCTGGATTCCCCTGTATTCCTGGTTTCCCGTGTTCCTGGTCCTCTGTGTTTCCGTTTCTTATTGTATACCCGGTTACTGTTTTGTTACCACGTCGCCTGGGGTCGGTTGAACACTCGTGTCCACTGCATTGGCCCCTCCGAGGTTGGTACCGCGCGGACCCCTGTATAGGGGTTAAGCGCTCCGGGGCCTCCTTCGGTGGGTTTCCAGTGCTGCGACCTTGTGGCCCTCCCCAGGGGCGTGGGGTCTTGTGTTGTTGTTAATAAACCAGTTGACCCTACGGTACTTCTCCGTCTCTCTATCACCCGGTATCAGCATCCGCTTTACGCGGTCCAGTAGGTCCACACATAGGGTCCGTCACTAGGACGTGACAGTAGCGCATGTGCATATGTGTCCTGTGTGTGCATGTGTCCTGTATGTCTGTTTATTGTGTGCATGTTTGTGTACATGTATGTGTGTGACAGTAATATTTTTCATGTGGACTGTACGGAAAATTAATTTTATTATTATTAGGTATTTATATAGCGCTATTACGATACATGGCGCTTTACATTTTCGAGGGTAGACAAGGACAAGTGGTCAAAGATGGCCACAAACGAAGATAAACGACGACAAATCCACAATTGGTCATACGGGTACAATAGGGCCGGGGATCCTGTCCACGAGGGCTCACAGTCTATAGGGGATGGGTGGGAGACAGTAGGAGGGGGAGAGGTGAGATGGGGCAGCGGATTAGGTCTCAGTGTGTGTTGTAGGCTTGTAGGAAGAGGTGGGTCTTCAGGTTTTTCTTGAAGGTTCCCAGGGTTGGGGAGTGTCTGATGTGGTGGGGGTGGGAGCTCCAGAGTCTGGCAGGAGCACGAGAGAAGTCTTGTGTCCGGTTGTGGGAGGTGGCGATGTGGGGGGTTGAGAGAAGGAGTTCCTGAGAGGAGCGCAGGTTGCGTGAGGGGATGTAGCGGGAGACTAGGTCAGAGATGTAGGGAGGGGACAGGTTGTGTATGGCCTTGTATGTCAGGGTTAGGGTTTTGAAGCGAGATCGCTGGGGAAGGGGAGCCAGTGGAGGGCTCGGCGGAGAGGGGAGGCGGGGGAGTAACGGGGAGATAGGTGGATGAGTCGGGCAGCAGAGTTGAGGATGACGCAGAGAGGTGCGAGGGAGGAGGCAGGGAGACCGGTGAACAGGAGGTTGCAGTAGTCCAGGCGGGAGATGATGAGGGCGTGGACAAGTGTCTTGGCCGTGTTGTGGTCAAGGAAGGAACGGACACGGGCAATGTTTTTTTAGTTGGAGTCATCAGGCGGTGGCGAGGGCTTGGATGTGGGGCTTGAAGGAAAGGGAGGAGTCAAGGATTACCCTGAGGCACTTGGTGTGGGGGAGGGGTGAGAGTGTGCAGTCATTGACGGTGATTGATAGGTCGGGGTTGTTCGGGGAAAAGACGATGAACTCTGTCTTGTCCATGTTGAGTTTTAGGAAGCGGGTGGAAAAGAAGGATGCGATGGCGGATAGGTAGGGAGGAATTTTGGATAAAAGGGAGGAAATATCAGGGCCAGACAGATATAGTTGGGTGTCGTCAGCGTAGAGGTGGTATTGGAATCCATGTGACTCGATGAGGTTGCCTAGGCCGAGGGTGTAAATGGAGAAGAGTAATGGTCCCAGCACCGAGCCTTGGGGGACACCTACAGAGAGGGGGTGGAGCGAGGAGGTGGTGTGGGAGTGGGTGACGCTGAATGTCCTGTCCGTTAGGTAGAGAGTAAAAAAATCCCTGGTCTGTGGAG
Source organism: Allobates femoralis (assembly GCA_033576535.1). NCBI lineage: Eukaryota > Metazoa > Chordata > Amphibia > Anura > Aromobatidae > Allobates > Allobates femoralis. Next base: position 175,176,027 of record JARQOC010000005.1, read on the forward strand.
CGCTAGGACTCGAGATAAAATGGCACTAGGGTTATTTTTAGAAAATTATTTCTTTATTAACCTCTTACAGGCCACAATAAAGAAATAATTTTCTAAAAATTACCCTAGTGCCATTTTAACTCGAGTCCTAGCGCTCCACAGACCAGGGATTTTTTTACTCAGCTTCTTGCACTTGTGCACACCTGGCAAGAGCATCTCTGGACAAGAGATACTATTAATCCTAGATCCTGAGCTCCATGACCTAGCAATACAACACGGTCACCGTTGAAGGACCTGTGGTGACATCAATCCGGTCACGTGACCGCGGCAGGAGCTGGAGCTCCCGGAGCAAATTTCGGTGCCTCCACTATACCTCCAAGCGGAGGTGGATTCACAGGCGTAAGACCGCAGTTGTGCAGGGTTGCACAACCACCTCTGGTAAGTGGCCACACAGCCCTGGGCCTAAATCCACTTCAAAAACTTTCTTCACATGCGCTCCCACCCCCTCCCCCCTTTTTGTCTGTCCGTTAGGTAGGAGAAGATCCAGGAAAGGGCAAGGTCAGTAATGCCAAGAGACTCAAGAATTTGGAGTAAGAGGGAGTGGTCAACAGTGTTGAAGGCAGCAGAGAGGTCGAGAAGGATGAGGACGGAAAAGTGTCGTTTGCTCTTGGCGATCAGAAGGTCGTTAGTGACTTTGGTTAGGGCCGTTTCGGTGGAGTGGTGAGGTCGGAAGCCGGATTGAAGGCGATTAAAGAGGGTGCAGGAAGGGAGGTGGGAGGACAGTTCGGAATAGACGTGTTGTTCAAGACGTTTTGAGGCAAACGGGAGGAGAGATATGGGGAGGTAGTTGGAGACTGTTGTGGGATCAAGGGGTGGTTTTTTTAGGATGGGCGTGATTAGGGCGTGTTTGAAGGGTGAGGGGAATGTGCCGGATTTGATTGAAATGTTGAAGAGGTGTGTTAGAGCAGGGATGAGGACTGAGGTGAGGTTAGGGATGAGGTGGGAGGGGAGTGGATCAAGGGTGCATGTGGTGAAGTGTGATCGTGCTAGGAGGGAGGAGAGGTGGTCCTCCGTCATGGGGGTGAAACTGCATTTGGGTGAGGGGGGATGGGCTGGAGGTGGGATCGGGCGGGGGCAATGAGGGTCGAAGCTTTGTCTGAGTTTGTCAATTTTGTCTTTGAAGAAGGTGGCGAAGTCGGCGGCGGAGATGAAGGGTGAGGGAGGAGGTGCAGGGGGACGAAGTAGAGAGTTGAAGGTTTTAAAGAGTTGTTTGGGGTTGTGAGAGAGGGCGGTAATTAGGGAGGAGAAGTAGGCTTGTTTTGCGGAGTCAAGGGCAGTCTTGAAGGTATTGAGGGAACGTTTGTATAGGGCGAAGTGCTCTGCGGAGTGGGATTTCTTCCATTTCCGCTCGGCTGCCCTAGTCGTCCGTCTGAGTTTATTGGTGAGGGTCGTGAGCCAGGGTTGTCGTTGTACTCGTGTTGTGTGAAATGTGAGTGGAGCGGCCTGGTCGAGGGCTGTGGTGAGAGTGTAGTAGTAGAGGCAGGCGGCAGAGTCAGCGTCATGAGAAGAGGCCAAGTCGGAGAGGGGGAGGAGGGATTCTGAGAGTGAGTCGAAGTCTATGAGCTTAAGGTTTCTGCGGGGGTGGAGGAGTGTCCGGAGAGGGGGGAGCGTGGTAGGGGGGGGAGAGGGATGAGAATGTTAGTAGGTTGTGGTCGGAGTGGGTGAGGGTTGAGTATGTGAGATCGGTGAGGGAGCAGAGGCGGGTGAAGACTAGGTCAAGTGTGTGGCCACCAGTGTGTGTGGCGTAGGAGATCCATTGGGAGAGGCCGAGGGAGGAGGTGAGGGATAGGAGTCTGGAGGCAGCGGCTTTGGGGGTGTCGATGGGGATGTTGAAGTCACCCATGACGATGGTGGGGATGTTGGAGGAGAGGAGGTGGAGAAGCCAGGTGGTGAAGTGGTCAAGGAAGGTGGAGGGGGATCCAGGGGGGTGGTAGACAACAGCCAGTTGGAGGTTGCAGGGGGAGTAGATGCGAACAGCGTGTGCCTCGAAGGAGGGGAAGGGGGTTGGTGAAAGTGGGGAGAAGGAGCAGTCATTGGCTAGAAGTAGGCCAACACCTCCGCCACGGGTGTTGGTGGGGCGGGGAGTGTGGGAGAGCGTGAATCCACTGGAGGAGAGGGCAGCCGGGGAGGTTGTGTCAGAGGGGGTAAGCCAGGTCTCTGTGAGGCCAAGGAAGGAGAGTTTTTTGGAGATGAAGAGGTCGTGGATAAGTGTGAGTTTGTTACGGACCGAGCGGGCGTTCCAGAGTGCGCCAGGAAAGGGGACAGGGGAGGCAGGGGTGGGGGGAATGGGTCGGAGGTTAAGGGGGTTACGAGGGTTGGTGATGGGTCGTCGGAGTGGGCTGGAGGGGAGTGAGGTGGTGAGGTGGGGTGGGCCAGGATTGGGGGAGATGTCACCAGAGAGTAGGAGGAGCAGGGAGAGGGTTAGGAGGTGGGAGCAGGGGAGCTTGCGTGGTGGGTGTGTACATCTAGAGATGGTGGGTTGAAAGTGGGAAAATAGTTCGGAGGATAGGGTGAGGTGGGTTGGAAGGATGGAGGGTGAGAGCAGAATTCCTTTGCACAGTGGGGGGATGGGTTGGGGTAGTAGGAAGTGGAGAAAGATGGGAGTGACGGTGAGGAGGAGTTGGAACATGGTGGGGGGGGAGGGTGGGAGAGGTGGATGGCGTCAGAGGTATCCGGGGATCTGGTGTGGTAAGGGCGAGTTCAAAATGATGGGTGGTTAGCCGTGTTTGAGGTGCGGCCAAGTGATGAGATACAGTCTGGGGGAGGAGGTGCAGTTCAGGGGTGAGGTGTAGTTCGGTGAAAAGGTGATGCAGGCGAGGCCGTTGCGGCCAGGACGAGTTGGCGCAGGTGGAGCAGCCGAGGATTAGGTGGTACAGCCGTGGATGAGGTGATGCAGCCGGGGTGAAGTGAAGCAGCTGGGCTGGGGTGGAGCAGCCAGGGTGAGATGATGTAGCCCAGGAGGAGATGATGCCGCCAGGAGTGAGCTGAAGCAGGCGGGGGATGAGATGAGGCAGGCGGGGGATGAGATGAAGCAGCCAGGGGATGAGATGAAGCAGCCAGGGGATGAGATGAAGCAGCCAGGGGATGAGATGAAGCAGCCGGGGGATGAGATGAAGCAGCCGGGGGATGAGATGAAGCAGCCAGGGGATGAGATGAGGCAGCCGGGGGATGAGATGAGGCAGCCGGAGGGTGGGATGAGGCAGCTGAAGGGTGGGATGAGGCACCCGGAGGATGAGAGGAGGCAGCCGGAGGATGAGATCAAGCAGCCGGAGGATGAACAGAAGCAGCCGGGGGATGAGATGATGCGATGATGCAGCCAGAGGATGAGATGTTGCAGCCGGGGTGGCGTAGCCGGTGGTGAGGTGTCACTGTCGGGGTCGGAACCGGTCTGGCATTGGGATGTAGGAGTAAGATGATGAGATGCAGTCAGGATCAGATGTAGCCGGGGGTGAAGTGCAGCCAAGGGTCAAATATAGCAAGGGGGTCTGTATGGCAGAGGGGACCGTGAGGCCGAGGGGCCAGTGCAGTAGGGCAAATGCAGCCGGGGCGTCAGTGAGGCAGCCGGGGTCAGTGAGGCAGCCGGGGATGGTTGCAGCCAGAGGGTCCATGCAGAGGGTTCACTGCAGCCAGGAGGGTCCGTGAGGCCAAAGGGCCTGTGCGGTAGGGCCAGTGCAGCCGGGCATCAGTGAGGCAGCCGGGGTCAGGTGCAGCCAGAAGGGTCCATGCACCAGAAGGGTCACTGTGGCCGGGGGCCGTGAGGCAGAGGGGGCAAAGCGTCTAGGGGGACCGTGAGGTAGAGAGGTCCGTGCAGCTGGGGGGTCGGATGGGACCAGGTGGTCAGGGGCCCCAGGTCTTGGTGTAGGAGATGGGCACTTCTGACCAGTCAGCGGGCAGATGCAGGCGGGGGCTTCTGCGGCGCTACTGCGGAGCGTGCGGTGTAACTGGTCCCCGCACAGCCTACTGCCCCGTGCCACTGTGGAGGGACCCGAGGGTAGCACTGCCGGCCCCACTGGGTCCACAACTTAGTGGGCAGTGGTGGGCTCTGTGGGTAGTGCCGTCTGTCCCCTGCCGCTGCCGCAGCTATGCAGCACCGTGAGGGGCCGGGCACCGTCACCAGAGCCCAGGAGTGGGGCCGGGCAGGCCGCGGTCGGGGCCGCAGCGGTGGTGGGGGGGAGAGGTGGAGGGCGGGGGCGGCGGCACCGCACTTACCGGTGGTGTCTGCGCCGGGCTAGCCGCACGTAGGTCCGGGCTGCTGCTGGGAGGAGCGTCCGCACAGCCACTGCCGCCGGGACTTCAGGAGGGCCGTGGGAGCGGGTTGCGGCGGCGGTTCGGGGCACTGGCGCAGGACGCGCCCGCAGTGTTTAGATGGAGCGGCTCCCCGGGCAGGCAGAGCGGGGGAGCCGCAGGGCTGTGCCTGGAGCACAGCGCCACCAGAGGCCCCTAGATGCTGGCGTGGCTGGGAGTGGGCCCAGGTGGGGAGCCGCAGGGCAAGACAGCCGGACGACCCGGACGACCACGGGCTGGAGTGAGCGGTCCAGATGGCTGGTGGGGTGCCCAGGGGTGATAGTCAGGAGGCAGATGGTGTGTGTGGAGGACAGGCAGGCTTGGATGCGGTGGATGGTGTCCAAGGTGCCTGGAGCCTCCTCACATGCGGCCATCACCCCCGGCGGCCATCTTTCCCACCCCTCCTCTATTATGTATAGTGCTATGTCATGTATAGCGCTGCACATAAAGGGAAATAAATTTTGTGGCATGCTATGCGTGCCACTGTCTTTGTCCTTTTACATCTACGCATCTGCACCAAAACACCTGTACAAATGTAGTGTAAAAAACCTTTTCTGCTAGGTCTGCCAAAATCTAGCCACCAAATACATATTTTCTAGTACCAGTATTTGCTAAATCAGCTCTGGTGCAGTGCTCTCTTAAAATCTCCATAAATTCTATGGTAAAAATTACTTTTTGCTACATCTGCCAAAATCAAACCACCACATTTTTGTCTTGTACCAGTATTTGCCAAACCTGGTCTGCTGTATTCAAATCCTTAAAATTTTGGGCCTAGAACAACTGACTTCCAAATATGTTAACATCAAATACGAATCATAAAATCTATAGTTGTGATGGAAAGGGGACTAGGCATGGTAGTAAGGGGAAAATGCTTGGGGTCTATGAGGATGGTGCTAAAGTTATTGAAAGCTTGGCTCAAAAACACTGGCCTGTAGCCAACGAAGCATCTTTTACTTCTTTTAGTGGATTATTTGCTATTCTCCCTTTCTTAGGCAGCAGCACATCACTACGAGTTTTAGATGAGGCTCAGAAAGGGCTGGTGCTACAATGGATATCAAGCACTCCATCAAGTGGTCTGTCCTCCACTTTAATTTCAACATCAAACACAGACCAGTCCTCAGAGGTGTCACCCCAATCACACTTGTTTACTAACATATCACAGATCTCAAGCCGCCCCACTGACTAAGTCAACAGAGATGGCCGAGTCTGCAGAGCTCTTCACTCATACCTGGGAATCAGAGGTCTGCTACAAAGTTTCACTGAGTCAAGAGGAGTGAATGATCTGCAACAATACTCAAAATCTTTGTTAGTCGGATCCGGACCTGGACGAAATAGGGTCCAAGCATAATCTAGACCCTCGTTACTAGACTTTAACCCCTAGGGTTGAGACAATGATGCTGATGATGATAACACTCAGATACCTGAGTCGAACGCTTTTTTGAGTTTTTGCTCATAGCGCGAAGAGGGTGTCTTGAGGGCGAGGAGTGTGAGAACACAGAGAGTGTTGATGAGGTTCTAGATCCCACTAACTGTCAACCCACAGGCATGCAGTTGATGAACTCAGTAGAGGAAGTGAAAGAGGATGAAACTGACGAGGTTAGGTTGAGGCTTCCTGGAATGAGAGTGCTGCAACCACACCACGTACTGCATCCTCAGCCACAACTCTGCCTCTGTGCAGAAGCTGTGGTAGCTCTGCAGTTTGCATGAGAGCTAAACTTTTCCTAGGATGACCTAACACATGTTATCTACCATATCTGTAAACAAAATCTAAGTAGAGGCAAAAAAATCAATAATTTGTGTACTTCATGCATGAACCGTCACATGGACATGCAGCATAAGTTACAGTGGGAAGCTCACTGTCCTAGAATGTGGCTTAGCGGGCCTGGCCAATCACCGACCGCCCCATCAAGTGGATCTGCAGCTTCTTCATCATCCGTGACTGTGGGGAATGTTGTCACACAGACCTACAGCCACAGAACTTCCACCTTTTTACCCGCAATGGCCAGTGTGATTGACAGGCCGTCATCTGTTTTGGTGGTGGATATACCTGCTGGTATTAAGCGCTGTCAGACATTGAGAGCACCACCTTTTTAATGAAGGCAATATCTCCACCTGCACCTCCCTCAGAGTCCAGCAGTTTGTCTGGTACATCGTACTCCACCCTGTCTCAGTAAAGCAAACAGCCCTTGGTCTGGCAGATGCAGTCAAATGGAGATCGCAGCAGACTGAGAGACCTGCTACATGTCTTTATAGCGGTTGTGACTTTTTCAACCGTAAAAAGTGAGCAATTCTAATTTTATCTTTGAAAATTGTCTCACAGGTATACACACTGTGCACCTTTCTTTTCCAGTTATAATACCGATGTAGTCAAATAAAAGACCATTTACTCCTACTAGGGATGGGCGAATCTACTCGCTAGGACTCGTTACTCGGCGAGTAGTAAGGGACTCGCAGGACTCAGTACTCTGCGAGTTTCCCAGTGATTACTCGCACGAGTCCAATGCAAATCAATATCAATCCTAGTTTTGTCAGAAACGCTGACAAAACTAGGATTGTCATTGTCTAGCATTAGACTCGGCTACTGTGCCAGTGATAGCAGGGAAACTCGCAAAGTAACTGCTGTTACATTGCGAGCCGAGTCCAGCTGTCTTCTCTGTGCAGCTCCAGGGTCCTAGAGCCCGCCTGCTGCCTGATGTAGCAGTGCTGAGATTGTTCTCAGTCTGCTCATTCCCTGTGTATAGACATCTATATTTATGCACAGGGGATGTAGCAGAGAGGACATCGCGTTTTGGACTGCGTCGGACGGAAGAGGATTTTTTTAATTAAAGATGGAGTCACTAATGGCTTTTTTTTTTATTTCAAATAAAAAATTTTCTCTGTGTTGTGTTTTTTTAACCCTTTATTGGAGATTCTTAGTGGCTGGGTAAAACGTGGCCTGACATTAAGAATCTCGGGCTTAATACCAGCTTGTATAACAAAGCTGGTATTAACCCCTTTATTACCCAGCGTGCCACCGCCACCAGGGCCGCTGGAAGAGCGGGGTTCAGCGCCAGAGGATGGCGCTTCAATGAACGCGCCATCTTCTGGGGCGGCTGCGGGCTGCAATTTGCAGCGGGGGGTGCCCAGAAAGCTTGGGCATCCCTGCGCTGCGGATTCCAGCCCCCAGCTGCTTAGCTGTACCTGGCTAGACATAGAAATTGCGCGGAGCCCCACGCATTTTTTTTTTTATTATTTAATGAATTTCAGAGTCAGAGGCTCAGAGTCAGAGTCTCGGAGTCGGAGTCTCCTCAGAGTCGGAGTCTCAGAGTCGGAGTCGCCTCAGAGTCGGAGTCGCCTCAGAGTCGGAGTCGCCTCGGAGTCGGAGTCGTCTCGGAGTCGTCTCGGAGTCGAGTCGGAGTCGGAGTCGTCTCGGAGTCGTCTCGGAGTCGGAGTCGTCTCGGAGTCGGAGTCGTCTCTGAGTCGAGTCGGAGTCGGAGTCGGAGTCGTCTCGGAGTCGGAGTCGTCTCGGAGTCGAGTCGGGGTCGGAGTCGTCTCGGAGTCGAGTCGGAGTCGTCGTCGTCTCGGAGTCGTCTCGGAGTCGGAATCGTCTCGGAGTCGGAGTCGTCTCGGAGTCGAGTCAGAGTCGGAGTCGTCTCGGAGTCGGAGTCGGAGTCGTCTCGGAGTCGGAGTCGTCTCGGAGTCGGAGTCGTCTGTGTCGGAGTCGTCTCGGAGTCGGAGTCGTCTCGGAGTCGGAGTCGTCTCGGAGTCGGAGTCGTCTCGGAGTCGGAGTCGGAGTCGGAATCGTCTCGGAGTCGAGTCGGAGTCGGAATCGTCTCGGAGTCGAGTCGGAGTCGTCTCGGAGTCGGAGTCGTCTCGGAGTCGGAGTCGTCTCGGAGTCGTCTGAGTCGGAGTCGTCTCGGAGTCAGAGTTGTCTCGGAGTCGGAGTCGTCTCGGAGTCGTCTCGGAGTCGGAGTCGTCTCGGAGTCGGAGTCGTCTCGGAGTCGGAGTCGTCTTGGAGTCGTCTCGGAGTCGGAGTCGTCTCGGAGTCGGAGTCGTCTCGGAGTCGGAGTCGTCTCGGAGTCGGAGTCGTCTCGGAGTCGGAGTCGGAGTCGTCTCGGAGTCGGAGTCGTCTCGGAGTCGGAGTCGTCTCGGAGTCGGAGTCGTCTCGGAGTCGGAGTCAGAGTCGACTCGGAGTCGGAGTCGTCTCGGAGTCGGAGTCGTCTCGGAGTCGGGGTCGTCTTGGAGTCGGAGTCATCTCGGAGTCGGAGTCGGAGTCGTCTCGGAGTCGTCTCGGAGTCGGAGTCGTCTCGGAGTCGGAGTCGTCTCGGAGTCGGAGTCGTCCCGGAGTCGGAGTCGTCTCGGAGTCGGAGTCGTCCCGGAGTCGGAGTCGTCTCGGAGTCGGAGTCGTCTCGGAGTCGGAGTCGTCTTGGAGTCGGAGTCATCTCGGAGTCGGAGTCGGAGTCGGAGTCGTCTCGGAGTCGTCTCGGAGTCGGAGTCGGAGTCGTCTCGGAGTCGGAGTCGTCTCGGAGTCGGAGTCGTCTCAGAGTCGGAGTCAAAAAAATGCGTGGGGCTCCGCGCAATTTCTATGTCTAGCCAGGTACAGCTAAGCAGCTGGGGGCTGGAATCCGCAGCGCAGGGATGCCCAAGCTTTCTGGGCACCCCCCGCTGCAAATTGCAGCCCGCAGCCGCCCCAGAAGATGGCGCGTTCATTGTTCATTAAAGCGCCATCCTCTGGGGCTGAACCCCGCTCTTCCAGCGGCCCTGGTAGCGGTGGCACGCTGGGTAATAGAGGTTAGGGCCAGCTTTGTATTATCAGCTGGCCCTAAGGCCGAAATTTATGGCGGTCACGCCAATATTAGACATGACCGCCATGAATTTCTATTAAATTGTTTTAAAAATAACACAACACAGAGAAATTTTTTTATTAGAAATAAAAAAAAAAGCCATTAGGGACTCCATCTTTAATTAAAAAAATCCTCTTCCGTCCGACGCAGTCCAAAACGCGATGTCCTCTCTGCTACATCCCCTGTGCATAGATATAGATGTCTATGCACAGGGAATGAGCAGACTGAGAACAATCTCAGCACTGCTACATCATCTCTGTGCACAGACATTCATGTCTGTACACAGGGAATGAGCA
>JARQOC010000005.1:175185568-175196141 GCA_033576535.1 Allobates femoralis
GAGGAGCAGTGCTTGCTGATGTCACTGCTACGTCTTCGGGTGCTGTGCGTGCGAGCCAATCCCCTGTCGATGCTGCATGCGACAAGCCTCCTGCCCTGCACCTGTAGTTGCCCACGCAGTAATAACACCATCATCAAGCACGTCCTTGTCCCAGCGCAGCGTTCAGTTATCCATGCATGAAACATTTGAACGCAGGCGCAAATACGCTGCCAACGCCCCACATGCCATAGTTCTAAATGCTAACATTTCGCGACTGCTTGCGCTGGAAATGCTGCCTTTTAGGGTGGTGGAGACGGAAGTATTCCGCGACCTGATGGCGGCAGCTGTCCCACGTTACTCGGTCCCCAGCCGCCACTATTTCTCCCGGTGTGCCGTTCCCACATTACATAACCACGTGTCACAAAACATCACACGTGCCCTGAACAACGCTGTTTCAGTCAAAGTCCACCTAACCACAGACACGTGGACAAGTGCTTGTGGGCAAGGCCGGTACATCTCGGTGACGGCACACTGGGTTAATATTGTGGAAGCTGGGACCCAGTCTCAGCGAGGGACGGAACACGTCCTTCCCACATCAAGGATTGCAGGCCCTACCTCAGTCAGGGTTTCACCCACACTCTACAGCTCTGGAATGTCATGCTCCTCAGCCTCCTCTTCCTGCGCATCCTCATCCACTTTACCCTCCACACCAGTCCCAAGCTGGAAGCACTGCAGCACTGCATCGGTGAAGCGGCAACAGGCTGTGCTGAAGCTAATATCCATAGGTGACAAACCCCACAATGCAGAAGAGGTGTGGACAGCTCTGAAACAGCAGGCAGATCACTGGCTCACACCTCTGAACCTAAAGCCAGGAAAGGTCGTGTGCGACAATGGCCGGAACCTGGTGGCGGCTTTGAGGCAAGGCCAGCTGACACATGTTCCATGCGTGGCCCATGTGCTCAACCTCGTGGTTCACAGTTTCTAAAATCATACCCAGAACTGTCTGATCTGCTCGTAAAAGTTCGCCGCCTGTCTGCACATTTTCGAAAGTCACCTACTGCTTCAGCGGCCTTGCATTTGCAGCTTCCGGCTCACAGACTGGTGTGTGATGTCCCCACGCGTTGGAATTCAACTCTGCACATGTTGGTCAGGATTTGTGAGCAGAAGAGGGCAGTTGTTGAGTACCTGCATCACCTAAGCCGTCGGGAAATGGGTCAAACTCCACACATAACACCTGAGGAGTAAGATGGATGTCCGACCTATGTACCGTCCTCCAAAACTTTGAGGACTCCACCAAGATGGTGAGCGGTGATGACGTCATTATTAGCGTCACCATACCGCTTCTCTGCCTTCTAAAATGGTCTCTGCTCAAAAACAAACATGATGCATTGCAGGCGGAGCGCGATGAGTTGGAGCAAGAAACAGTAGTGGGTGTGGGTGATAACACACAGCCCAGCCTCATCTCATCACAACGTGCAGTGGAGGACTATGACGAGGAGAAGGAGGATGAGGATGAAGACATGGAGCAACTCTCCGGCCAAATTGAGGATATAACATGCACACCAGTCATACCCTCGGTTCAGCGTGGCTGGCCAGAGGACAGGGGACATGAGGAGGAGGATGAGGAGGAGGAGGAGGACAGCGTGTTCAGTCATCGTGTTGGTCAGGACACTGAAGTGATGGCTGTTAAGAGTCTGGCGCACATGGCTGACTTTATGGTAAGCTGCCTGGCTCGTGACCCTCGCGTTAAGAACATCTTGGCCGATAATCATTACTGGTTGGTAACACTGTTAGACCCATGCTACAAGGAGAACTTTATGTCTCTTATTCCTGAGGGGAGAGGTCAGCCAAAATGCAGCAGTTTCAGAAGTCCATAGTCGCGGAAGTAGGCAAAGCATACCCCTCACAAAACGCATAGGTCAGGAATCGGTGGACAACCAAGGCGTACGGCCGAGAGGGGCACAAGTCCAATCCGCTAGAGGTAGGGGAACAGTCTTTTAAGATGTGGGACAGTTTTCTCAGCCCCTCACGTACCACGGCCCCTGAGGTGCGGGGTAGTGCCACAAGAAATGGTAAGTTTGCCCAGATGCTGAAGGAGTACCTTGCAGATAGAACAATTGTACTCCGACATTCCTCTGTGCCTTACAATTATTGGGTATCCAAGCTGGACACGTGGCATGAATGCTTTAGCCTTGAAGTCTGGCTGCCCTGCGCTAGCGTTTTGTCAGAGCATGTTTTTAGTGCAGCAGATGGAATCATTACTGATAAATGCACCCGCCTGTCAACTGAAAATGCTGAAAGACTGACTCTGATCAAGAAGAACAAGGGTTGGATTGGGCCAGACTTCACCACACCACCAGCAAATGAGAGCAGAATTTAAATTTTGTAACGGGAATTTGCCATGTACCTCCACTCACCCATGGGTACACACTTCTGGACTTTGGCTAATCGCTGGACTGCTCCTCCTTCTCCTCATGCGCCACCATGATGACCGTTACAAAAGTTAGGCCGTTGTTTCATGTATACCCCCAGTGGTAAATTTTTTCGCCAATTCTTTCAGAATGGGCATTACAACGACAGGAGACCCGCTCCTTTGCAATGGGAACAATGTTTTGAGGCCCTCATGCATGTCTCTATCCAGGGACAATGTGGAGCCTCCCAATTTTTGGCTGCCCTGGCAAAGGGCTATACTACAATACACCTACTTCCTTACAATGGGCACTTCAGGTTTTCATGCCCTTATGCACGTCTCTATCTAGGGACAATATGGAGCTCCCAATTTTTGGCTACCCTGGCAAAGGGCTTTAGTACAATACACCCACTTCCTTACAATGGGCACTTCAGGTTTACAGGCCCTCATGCACGTCTCTATCCAGGGACAATGTGGAGCCTCCCAATTTTTGGCTGCCCTGGCAAAGGGCTATACTACAATACACCCACTTCCTTACAATGGGCACTTCAGGTTTACAGGCCCTATGCACGTCTCTATCCAGGGACAATGTGGAGCCTCCCAATTTTTGGCAGCCCTGGCAAAGGGCTATACTCAATACACCCACTTCCTTACAATGGGCACTTCAGGTTTACAGGCCCTCATGCACGTCTCTATCCAGGGACAATGTGGAGCCTCCCAATTTTTGGCTGTCCTGGCAAAGGGCTATACTACAATACACCCACTTCCTTACAATGGGCACTTCAGGTTTACAGGCCTCATGCACGTCTCTATCCAGGGACAATGTAGAGCCTCCCAATTTTTGGCGCCCTGGCAAAGGGCTATTCTATAATACACCACTTCCTTACAATGGGCACTTCAGGTTTACAGGCCCTCATGCACGTCTCTATCCAGGGACAATGTGGAGCCTCCCAATTTTTGGCTGCCCTGGGAAAGAGCTATACTACAATACACCCACTTCCTTACAATGGGCACTTCAGGTTTACAGGCCCTCATGCACGTCTCTACCCAGGGGCATTGGTGAACCTCCCAATTTTGGACTGCCCTGGCAAAGGAAAATACTACAATAGACCCACTTCGTCAAAATGGGCACATTATGTCAAGAGGCCTTCATGTACGTCTCTTCTCAGGGACATCGGAGTGCCACACAATATTTTAACGTAAAATCTTTCATGCAATCACAAAAAGTAACATGCACCAGCCCTATCTCACTATTGGGTATGTGCCCTTAACATTTCCGCCATGAAAATTCTTTTTGGTGTCATTTTGGAAGGTTTTCTGGTGAGTCGGTAAAAATGGCATAAAACTCGAACAACATTGTTCACAGCTGTGACTTTTGAGTGAGAAATGCTTACAGGGGTCTTTCCCATGCTGTTGCCATGTATTTCAGCACTCTTCTGAGACTTTTGTGACATTTTTAGGGTTTCTACATGCTACCGGGGGTCATTTCATAAAAAGAGTCGGGTCTCCCATAGGATAACATTGGGCTCGGTGCTCGGGCCGAGTACACGAGTATCTTGGGATGCTCAGCCCGAGCATCGAGCACCCGAGCATTTTGGTACTCGCTCATCACTAGTTATGACTTCTCTGTCTCACAAGTTTGAAAGCACACTTTCTTTGAAAGAAGAACCTTAGCTTCAGTATTTTCTTTGATATGAAAATTACTACTGAGGGGACATAAACTATAACAAGCACCTATGTATATTTTGAATCTTTATATTACTATTCACAGACCAAAAAACACTTTGCTTGTTCTTCAGTACTACAATAAACACTACACTCTAATTTAAGGGCTTTGTATATGTGTATGCTTCATATATTTGTCCTTACCTTCTATTCCTATGTTGTAAAATTGTAAAATGCCCGCTGCTATTTTTGCTCACATCTTTTATAGTGCCTATAAATTAGTTCAACTCTCCCCCCATTTGGCTTCACTAGGCCATGTGATGTGATAGCAAAGCATTATAGGGAAGCCCACACAGCTTCGACATCATCAAAGTTCAAGCTCCCTTTATTAATGTGTGAATGTGCGGTATGCATAGATCTTTTAGCAATAAGCATTAATCATGTCACAAATAGTTAAAATTTGCCAATTCCTGCAAATCTCAGGAATTTGAAGCATCGAAGATTACGTGAAGGAAGATAGTGGGAGATTTGTAGGTCAGTGTTAGTAGCTTGAACTGAATTCGTTGGGGAATTGGGAGCCAGTGGAGGGATTTGCAGAGGGGAGAAACAGGGGAGTAGTGAGGAGACAGGTGGATTAGTTGGGTGGCAGAGTTGAGGCAGACTTTAGAGGTGCAAGAGTGTTAGCAGAGAGGCCACAGAGGAGGATGTTGCAATAGTCAAGGCGAGAGATGATGAGGGCATGTTCAAGAATTTTAGTAGATTGAGGGCTGAGGAAAGGGAAGGATTCTGGAAATATTCTTGAGTTGGAGGCAACAGGAAGTGGCGAGAGTTTAAATGTGTGGTTTGAAGGACAGGGCAAAGTCGAGAATTTGTATGAGGCTGCAAATTTGAGGTGTGGGAGAGAGCATGATGCCATTTACCATAATAGATAGATCAGGTGGTGAAGATGAAAGATGGGATGGAGGAAAGAGGATGAGTTCAGTTTTGTCTACATTGAGTTTTAGGAAGCAAGAGAAGGAGGATATGGCTGACAGACACTCTGAGATTGTAAACAGCAGAGAATTAACATTTGGGTCAGAGAGGTAGTCTGAGTGTCATCAGCATACAGGTGATACTGGAAGCCATGGGACTTTATGAGTTGTCTCGGGCCAAGAGTATAGATGGAGAAAAGTAGGGGCCCCAGGACAGAGCCTTGTCGGACTCCAAAAGAGAGAGGGCAGGATGATGAGATAGTGTAGGAGTGGGAAATGTGCTAAATGTGCGGTTGGAAAGGTATGAGGCGATCCAGGACAGGGCAAGGCCTTTGATGCCAAGAGAAGAAAGAAGCTGTATTAGGAGAGAGTGGTCAACTGTGTCAAAGGCAGAAAACAGGTCTAGAAGGAGGAGGATGGAGAATTGTCTGTTAGCTTAGGCTGTAAGTTTTAGTAATTTTTGTTGGGGCAGTTTCGTGAAGTGGGCGGGCCGGACGCCGCATTGCAGATTGTCAAGAAGAGAGTTAGACGAGAGGTGGGGGGAAAGTTGAGCATGGACATGTTGCTCAAGGACTTTGGAAGCAAACGGGAGCAGTGATATGGGGCGGTAGCTCGTCATAGCAGTCGGTTCAAGGTTTGGATTTTTGACAATGGGGTGATGGTGGCATGTTTGAAAGCTGAGAGGAAGGTACCGGAAGATAGCGATAGATTGAAGAAATGGGTTAGGGGTGGGTTAAGCGTGTTAGTGAGGTTGGAGAGGAGGTGGGAAGGGATGGGGTCAAATGCACAAGTGGAAAGGTGTGATTTGGATTGGAGACGAGTAAGCTCTCCTTCAGTGATGTTGGAGAGGGAGGTTATGAGGGAAAGGCAGAGGTCTGGTATATGGAGTTGCTAGGGTGGTGGAACAATAAAGGATTGCCTTGTTTCGTCGATCTTATTTTTGAAGTATGTGGTGAACTCCTCAGTGGAGATGAGGGAGATCCGAGAGGGCAGCAGTGGGCAGAGGAGAGAGTTAAAAGTACTGAACAGTTGTTTGGGATTGTAGGATAAGGAAGATGCAAGGTTTGTGAAGTAGGTCTGTTTAGCAGAGGTGAGGGCTAATTTGAAGGCAAGTGTAGCTTGTTTGAAAATAGTGAAGTCGTCTGGCAGTTGTGTGTTCTTCCAACGCTGCTCAGCAGCCCTGGACACTTGTCGAAGTTTTTTGGTTGTTGTGCCAGGGTTGCCTATTGATTCGTCGCACCTTGCGATGAACAAGAGGGGCAACTGAGTCTATGACTGGTTTGAGGGTTGTTTTATAGAAAGTGGTGGCACTTTCCGTATCGTGGAGTGAAAATATGGATGACATAGGTAGAATAGAGTCTGAGAGTCGGTGAATGTCTTTATACCGACATGTCAGTTTTACCATATATTGGAAATGGTAAAAAAATTAAATAAAATAAAACCATTGTGGAATTGCATTTTTTTTTTGGCAATTTCACCGCACTTGGAATTTTTTTTTCCCATTTTACGGTACACTATATGGTAAAATGAATGATGTAATTTAAAAATACAGCTCATATCACAAAAAAAAGCCCTTATATAGCTATAGTGATGAAAAAACATGCCGAGGTTCAAAGATATTTTGGGATTGTTATGCTGCCTCTGGCACTGGGTGTCTTTTCCCTGTGAAAAGCATCATGACAAATGAAGATTGCCAAAGAATTTTGGCTTGCAATGTAGTGTAGTGTCAAAAAACTGGGTTTGCATCCTGTATCATGGGTCTTCTAGCAGGATAATGACCCCAAACACACTGCAAGAAGCCCCCAGCAATGGATGTAAACAAAGCGTTGGAAAGTTTTGAAGCGGCTAGCAATGAGTCCAGATGTAAATTCCATTGAACACCTGTGCAGCGATCATAAAATTGTTGTCGACAGATGGCACCCTTCAAATATCAGAGCCTTCTAGTTGAAAGAAGTAAGAAGCTTGTTGATGGTTATAGAAAGCGACTGATTGCATTTATTTATTCCAAAAGGTATGCGAACCGAATTAAAGTTCAGTGTGCCAACTAGAGATGAGCAATCTTTTCCCAAACATGTTCACCAATTTCAAATTCGGCACGAATATTGCAGATTCAGAAACACAAGCAATTTACAAAATAAATCGGCAAACGCAGCTTTCTTTGGTGAAAAATTAGATATTTCAAAATGGTGTGCAACCAAATATTAAATTGAGGGTGCCAACAATTTTGGCTGGTCCATTTTTGCAGTTTTGTGAGAAATTATGTCCATTTTGCCTTTTTTTGTGTTGTTCTAATTACACACAAGGAAATAGCTGTGCAAACATGTAATTGCAATAATTTTCTGGAAGAAATGCTTCATTTCTGGAAGAATTTCAAGCAGAGATGAACGAACACCTGGGTGTTTGAATTTGGTTTGCCAAATACTGGGTGTTCGCCGAATTGTTCACTGAACAGTTCACCCAACATCATTGACATCAATGGCAAGACCACATCAAACGCATAGAAAACACCTTCAAAGGTGTCCAAAAGCTGCCAAACATAGCCCAAATAAAACAGACACACACACAGACACAAACAGATCATCTTACACGTCTTCCGCTACTTGGTTGTTTCCAGATCCAATCTCCTGCGCTCCTTCTCACTTATTTCCGGTCCAGCCCATTAAGCTTTTTGCAAATTCACTTCAGTCACTCAAAAACAGCCATTCACAAAAGCTCATACTCTGTGAGAGTGTCTGTGATTGGCTGTTGCAATTAGACTGCATTTCCACAATCTAGATGGTGTCTGTGCTTGGTTGCCATACACATTAGTATATTGCAGCCAACCTGACGTCATAATGGAAAAAAAATGTGTAGGGGTCCTCTGTCTATTTTTACCATGGCTGGAAAAAAAATGCATAGGGCTGTGCCCTATTTTTAATTGCCAGCCAAGGTAAAACTAGGCAACTGAAGGCTGGTATTCTTAGCAGGGTGAAGGCACATCGTTATTGGACCCCACCATGCTATGGAATAGCAGCCCACCACTGCCCCAGAAATTGTTGCATCCATAAGAAGATCTAATTTCTGGCACTTTACCTGGCTTTTCCAGTTGCCATGTAGCAGTGGCAAGCTGGGTAATAAGGGGTTAATGGCAGCTATGTATTGCCAGCTGGCATTAAGCCCGAAATTATTTATGAAAGTTCAAGTTAGACCCAGCCATTAAGAATTTCAAGTAAAGAGTAAAGAAGACAGAACACAGAGAAAACATTTTCCTAGAAATAAAAACACAAAGATATTTTTTAGACTCCATCATTATTTACTCCTCACTCCTCCTACCCTCCACGATCCTCTGCAATGTCTTCTAGATTGGAGGCTGCGGTGAAGAATACAGCATTCTGTCATAGCAGTCTCCAGTTACTGAATGAACAAGCTGCAATGTAATTATGAGCCAATATTTTTTTAGGAAAATTGTGAGGATTTGATACAAAAGATATACAGTATTAAAAAAAGGGAACAAATTTAAGTTCATGATTCAAAAGAAGTATTTTCTAAAACTAGAATGTCTGAACTCTGAGGGTGATTGAGTGAGTGAAGTAGTGGGTAATAGCTCACTTAGCTTGCGTGGTCATTTTTATCTATTCAAAATGTCAGTTTTTACATTTTTTTCCAGAAGCAGTTTATGTAATGGTCCAGAATGTAATTGTTCCCAGGTTGTGGTTGTCCAGTTTACCCCTTGTTTTATATCTCTTTCATATTAGTTTGTGACAATATATCTGTAAGGTCATTGAGCTGTAATCTACAGCAGAATTTCTCAGCATAACTATGTAACTGAGCTGTATCACGTTTCTTAGTTGGACACAATGTTAGTCACTTTGATAGAACATTTCCACTGAGACATTTACAACAGAGGACATTATGTGTACATTGTCGTGTGCATTAGGTTTACCTTTGGGTATATTGAGATCCAGTGGTGTATCTTCAAAGTTATGGGCCCTGATGTGAAAGCTCCTTAGGGTCACCCAATCATTGCATATCTTTAATAGTTTTGGTCTTTTTCTATAGGCCAAAGGGACGTTTAGAGGCCCTTATGCTCCAGGGTCCGGGTGCGATCGCAACTCCTGCACCTTTTGTAGTTACTCCCCTGCAGAGACCTACGTTTCTCCTGAGTCTGTTGAGTTTCTTTTTTCATTGATAATAAGGTGATATTGTAATTTCTTGGAAACATTTTGTAAAGTTTCTTTATTACACAAAAACCTGGTCCTACTATTTTGTCCTGTGGAGAATTTATCATATTTAATAGTTCTCATCTTCACTGATGGACACTGTGAAAGAACAGATATATTAGGCCTTTGCAGCCCAGTGCACAATTCACTTGCAGTTGACATAGAGATGGGCTTCCCTAGCTTTCGGCAGCTGCACAGGTTGCACCAATGATGTGTCCACCCCTGCTCATATAGTTGCATTAAAAATCAAATCAGTCTCTTAAGGTACCTTTACACTCCGCAACTGCGGTATGGCAACTGAGAGGCAATTGGGATTTTCGTCACGGTTGCCTTGAAAATGCTACGAAGTTGCGGCTGTAATTGTGGAACCCAGTGGTGATTTTCAAAGTTGCTCCTGGTTGCGGTTTCAGAGCATTGTTCTAAAACCAGTGGCAACCTAGAAGGTGAATTGCCCTGGTTTTGGCGTGTGAAGGGGCGATAGAGATGGAATCTGCATCGCCTAGTGATTGCCCAAAGGCGTGCCACAGCGTGCTGGATACCGTGCCCCATCAGCAATGATTGGTGGAGGCTACTGTGTTTCCATTGGCTGTCCCTTCACAGGGCGCCATATTTAAAGAGCTGTCCATTCACACTCCACAATTGCAATGGCGTCATGTATTAGCCAGCCTTCCTGTGCAGGCTGGCCAATCATGACGCTATTGCGTTGTCTAATCAGCGTGTTTGGGGCACGGAATACACAACTCTGTCACGCCTATGTTCTTGCGGCGCTGAACATGTACTCCCACATTCCCTTAGTGATTGCGGCGTGTGAAGCCGCGTCGGGATTCAACCGGATATTTCCCCGCAGGATCTGTTTCAACTTCCGGGGAACCACGTTCCTTTAGGTTGATGACGCAATTGCGGCGTGTACATGCAGCATCGGTGATCGGTATCAACTGTCAAAAATGTGCATGCACACGTTCGGTTGCTACCGATCGCCGGTGATAGTTGCGGCGTGTAAAGGTACCTTTAGAGGACCTGGAGTAAAGATTGTGTGAAAAGAGTACTATAGATATAATGAGGATTTAGGGGTTAAGCGTTTCTTTTTGCATTTGGATAAAAAGAAGATATTGTTTGTCAGTGGTCCCATTTTTTTGAGTGGATTTTTAAGATTTGCATTTTAGTAATTTATGAGTATTATTTTAACGATGAATTAATTGTTATGAATAGTATGAAATAATTTTGGATTAAAATAGTTAAATGCTGCATGTTTTACTTTTGTATAGAATTTCTGATGATCAGGTAATCAAGTGAACTTGATTAGCTGCACCTGGTTGTAATTTTCTTGATACTGTAATTTTTATCGAAGC
>JARQOC010000005.1:175203078-175244893 GCA_033576535.1 Allobates femoralis
GGTTTACTGTTTCGCGCAATATGCGTTTCAATGGGTCCTGTGAAGAGCATATTGGGCAAAACTATAGGCCGTTGTCTGCTGCCTCTTTTCCCCCTTCCCTGCACTAGCGTACCCCCGCTCTTCAATAAAGTCTACACGAAAGAGGATTTGGTGAGTGCAGTCAACTTGCAATGCATTTTGATTCTTTTGCAATTTTGTTTTTTCCTTCAATTTAAGAGCTACAACGTTTTAGTATCTCTTTGAACATAGTCATATGACAGTTTTTTTTTCTCCTGAAACCATTAATTTTACCAAATTATTTACTAAAACAAATTGGGGAAAAAAACAAGTAGCATAAAATGGTACAAAAATAACATCATTTTGCTATTGTTTTTAGAGTTATTAATTTATGGTATAGGTTCTACAGTTAAAATGTCCTGAAAATATTCTGCAGGTCAGTGCACATATACTGATAGCAAAATGATAAGGCTTTTTAAATATTACCGTATTCAGAACCTTGCAAAAAAGGAAAATGGCGTTATTTTTTAACTTTTTTATTTTCCCATGTATGATGTGTGAGGACTTGCTTTTGAATGTGTTAAGTTGACATTTTTATTGCTTTTATTTTGGAAAATATGATGTTCTGACCCCTGTATTTGTTAAGAGCTGGGACCAAAAAACATGAATTCTGGAGTTTACACTTTTTATTCATTTATCATATGGTTTACATTATTTTCTATTTTATAGATCAGATTTTTTGGACAGGAAGCTAAGAAATTAATTTTTTTTTTTCATTTATATTTCAAAATTGATTAAAACTTTTCATTTTTATACACTTGCTATTTATTTTAATTTATACTATATTCTTAAGTCTGATTATGGGTTCACACATTATATACTGCAATGAAACATTAAAGAACTCTAGCACTTTCTTTCCGACAATAAATAAAAGCAATATCACTTTTTGAAACAGCCAAGCATAAAAATAAATATTAGCAAACATTAAAAACAGGACATCCCGAAAAAATGTAGCACTGACCTACGTATTCTACACCAGTATGTGTAGATGGTTTTCATGCATGGTAAAAATATGGCAAATACTAAACTGTTAGCCTAGTTTACGTTTTTGATGTTTTCTTTATGGGTTTTTCATGCATTTTTTGGTGTAAAAACGCTGCAAGAATTGACATGTTGCAGATTTATTTCTTCACCTAATTGCAAGGGAAAAAAAAGCAACATGTGCACAAAATATCAGACTTCTCATTTACTTTATTGGTATGAGGCTGGTTTCACAGTACCGTTTTTTTTAATCTGGGGGCATGCAGGAAATCCTGCATGCCCCCAGATTCCCCGGCAAAGATAAAACTGGATGCACTCACATCCCATGTTGGAGCAGCCAGTTGCATATTTGACAGGGATCTAGTGGATGGTTCTGCGCATGCGCAGTTCATAGAACATACCCAAGAAATGTAGATCCACCGGGACCTAGAGTCTGGATGAATGTGTGTCTCATAGACCCCCATTCAGATTTTACCCAGGGTGCCCTGAATCTAGGTGGATCCGAGGCTTCCCGTTCTTTTTCGTGGAGACCAAAATTGCAACAAGACGCAGATTTTGTCTCCATGTAAAATCTGTGAACATCTGCATCCACCAAGGGCGAATCGTGCACAACTGGATGCACCCATAAATTTCTCCGGCCCTATTGAAAGTCAAGGGGGCCGAAAACTGATGTGCGTTTATCGAGTTAGTGATGCAAAATATCGTCAGTGTGAAACCAGCCTAAAGATTTTCATGAAGTTTTGTGACAACACAGTTCTAAAAGACATGCAATTAAAAACACAATATGTGCACAGGTCCTTACGCCCAGCGCATTACATCTTGGTGGAATATTTTTCTACCACACTTAAAAGTGACTTGTCTACATTTTTTTTGCAAAAAAATAATTACGGTATTTAAAATGTACTTGAGCCTTTTTTCGAGATGATGTAGAAACATTCTGTTAAAAATAATTGCGTGATTTTGCTATTTCTGCTAAAAAGTTATGATGTATAGCAAAATAGAAAGAATGCATTTCTTATTCATTAGCGATTATAAAATTATAGTACTGTGAAATTAAATGAATAATGTAGAAGAAGGTTGAATAGAAAGCTTAAAATCCCATCCTACCAGATTTAAATATTGAGTAATTTGCTGCATTGTATTTACATTTTGTAATTTCTATTAATGATATGCCAGTCTTGGTACTTAAATTGTTACAAATCTCAATGCAAATATAAAAATAATTACATTCTCAAACTACTTTACTGCATAAGTTAAAAACACAATAGCATCGCTTTGTTTCAGCTTTTATGGAGTGAGAATTACTGCAACAGTTGAAGCCCCCGAAGTAGGTGAGAGCATGGAAAGCAGTGGTGTAACTTGAAGCACAAGGGGCCTGATTCAAAAGCTCATATGGGGCCCCCAATTAAAGCAACTCTTTAATAGCATTAGTCTTTTTCTATAGGCCAAAGCGACTTTTGGGGACTCATAGTCTCCAGGGACTGGGTACGATTGCACCTCTTGTAGTTACGCCCCTGATGGAGAAGAATGTAAAAAAGTCATATTAGTCAATAAATGTTAACTGTACAATTTAAGGCTCATCTCCCTATATGTATCGCATTAGGAACTGTGAGGCTTAAAGAGGGCCTGTCACCTCCCCGGTGCATTGCAAACTAAATGCAGCACTGAATGCAGCATGCCTGCTGCATTCAGGGAAGGGCTCCCCCATGTCTCTAGCCCTTCTGTAAGCTTTAAAAAAGATATTATAAGTAGTCTAAAGGGTAGGATCTTATTAGGAGGTCTTCGCTGCTGACCCAGTCCTCCAGCCTCCTCCTTGTGTGTCCCACCCCTTCTATGTCAGTGCGCCGCCTCCTGTTCAGCTGTCTCTGCCCTCCTCCTCTTCTGCTCTCTGGACAAGGCATGAGCAGGGCGGGAATCTGGCACTGACATCAGGCCAAATACTTTGCAGCTGCTCTGAACAAGCTCTGTGTGGCAGGTTGTGTGACAGAGAGCAGGAGAGGAGGAGGGCAGAGCCAGCAGAACAGGATGCGGTGCAGAGACACAGAAGGGGCGGAATACACAAGGAGGAGGCTGGAGGACTGTGCCAGCAGTGAAGACCTTTTAATAAGATTCCACCCTTTAGACTACTTATATGTAAGTTTTCTAACATCTTTTTTAAAGCTTACAGTGGGTTTAGAAACATGGGGGAGCCCTTCCCTGAATGCAGCAGACATGCTGCATTCAGTGCTGCATTTAGTTTGCAATGCAGCAGGGGGCTGCCAGGTCCTCTTTAAGGATGATTGTCTGTAACTTTTTTCAAATAAATTATGCAATTAATACATATTTTATTTTAAGCATAACCTTATGGGAGAAAAAATGTGGTAGCTGTCATTACTAGAGGAATAAAACCATTAATCTGTTGTTCTGCTTCACATTATTGAAATTAGTTGTCAACTAGTATGTGTTGATTTAAAACTAATAGTGAGCAATGTTAATTCTGTTTTCTTATGGCTATGTGCTGTATGACAATATTCTCAAAAATATGAAAAATTTGAAATGCTGAAAAAATATCATACCATGCGTATACATACCCTACTGTCAGATATAGTTAGATTTCCTGGTCCCATCCTATTTGGTATAAGGCACATGGACTTATTTTTTTTCCATATTATTTTATTTTTGAAAGTAAAAATGACATAATCCTGTATATTAAGCACCACTATTGACCTAATCTTCATTGCTCCATTTAGGCTATGATTGCAAGTGCTTGTTTGTGGAAAGTAATTCAACCTAATTTCTGTGTTCCCATTGTATTTTTCAAAGGCAGGTGACCTTTTTTCACCTATATTATAAAAGGTATCTCTATTTTTGGAATAATTAGCTTTAATTGTCCACTCTAGATACCATACATGTTACGACCATATAGAGATTGTTATAGCTTATTTGTCGTGAACCTTTGTGCTGCAACTTCTCAGTCTTGCATTTTAGGTTTGAATTAAGACCCCGTTACACAGTACAAAATCATGAATGATATCGCACAAATGTCACGGATTTGGAGTCGTTCAAACTACATCGTTAGGACGTCGTTGCGCGCTACACCGAGATACGATTACGATGAATCGTTGGACCGTTGATCGCAGATTTGAGAACATGTTCTCAAATCAAACAATCCTTGATCAGCCATCCTGCCGCATCGTTCTGTGTGACACTGTGATAACGATCTCGTTAACGACTTCACTTATTCACATCAGTAAACAAGTATCATTCGCTGGGTTGTGCGAAAGATAGCTGCTCGCCACATTGTTGGTGCGTCATTCATGATATCTAGACATGTGACATCTCAGCAACGATGTCAAAAAGATGTCCTAACGATCGCGCTCCCGTGAGATCATTGGTGATATCGTTACAACATTGAAGCGTGTAACGGTACCTTTGCTCACATTTCATCTTGGTTAAACATCAATATTTAACCCCTTTATGACCATTGACATTTATAGCCGTCGGGAAGATGTCAGTTCCTGCACCATGATGGATATACATGTCATGGCTTTGAACTGTCAGTGACAGCTGAGGAGTAGGGGAAGAGGTGTGTGGACCCTTGTTAGTGGTCCCTAAACTCCGAGAGATGTGATTTGTCCATCCATCTGACTGACTGATCACATCATGACTTTGGAGGTAAGTGCTGAGTATGAGCATTTTCCTGCACAATCACTGCAATAGCCATGCTGTCATATGACAGCAGGACTCCTGTGGTATCAGTCATGGCCAGTGTGTGCAGCTGCGGGCTGATGAGCTGTGCCTGGGCTGAAGAGCTGTGCCTTAGGCTAATCAGCTGTGCCCAGACTGATGAACTGTGCCTAGGTTGATCACCTTTGCCCAAGCTAATCAGCTGTGCCCAGAGGGATGAGCTGTCTCTGGAATGATCAGCTGTGCCCGTGCCAATGTGCTGTGCCCTGGCTGTCAGAAGTGCCCAGGCTGATCAAATGTGCCCAGATTGATCAGCTGACAGCTGAGCTCCTGAAGCATCAGCCTGGCCTATGTGTGTGCAGCCCCGGGCTGATTAACCCTCTAGATGCTGCGATCTATAGATATTGCAGCATCTAGAAGGCAGTGAGAGGGAAGAAGCTCCCTACCTGATAAAGTCATAGGGATCTGATGGTTGACATGAAACCCAGAGGTCAAATAATGACCTCCTGGGTACCAGGTATGGTGGCCTCTTAGTGCCAGATTGCACTGACAAGCTCTGTCAGTGTAATCAGGCAGGTCTCATGTTTTGCAATACATGGCTATTGCAATATCTGAGATCAGTGATCAGGAAAATGAAAGACATACATGTGGTATTGCCTTGTCCGTAACGTCCCCCCCAATAAATCTGTCCCACTGTTTAACCCCTATGGTGAACACTGTAAAAAAAGTGGCAAGAAACTATGCTTTTACATCATAACTCCAAAATAAAAATGGAATGAAACGTGATCAAGGAGACAAATGTAAATCAAATCGATAACATTGTAAACGTAGTCTTATCCCAAAGAAAAAAAAAACGCCACTCAACTCCATCATCGGACAAAAAAAACAATATCACACACAACACAGTTAAGAAGTGATAAAACGTTAAAACAAATAATATTAATATAAATGTGGTATTGCTGTATTCATACTGACCTGAAGAATCAAAATGTCTCATCACTATTAGCGAACGGAGAACAGCATAATAGAAAACTCCAAATAAATTCTAAATTGCTGATTTTTGGTCCTTCTGCCCCCAAAAACTGGAATAAAAAGTGATCACAAAATATCCAAAAGTGGTTCCAATAAAAACGTCAACTTGTCACGCAAAAAACAAGCCCTTACATGACTATGTTACCAGAAAAATAGAAAAATTACAGCTCTCAAATTATGATGACATAAAATATTTTTTTTTTAACAATTGCTGCTTGTTTCTGGAAAACACAAATGGAGTTAAAATCATCATTACACCCACATATGATTTCCCAAAGAAGTGCAATTTCCAGATTGGGGTCACTTGAGGGGAATTCAGCTCCTCTGGCACTTCGGGTGTGTGCAAATGAACCAAAATAGCAGCGTTTTGGACACTAGTAATACTGCTGGGTCCAAAACACTGCATTGTCCAGTACCAGCAACGTAGATGGGATTTCTAAAAATCCTATGCTTACTGTGTTTCTTTGGACCGTAGCATGTTTTCACCTGCGGTGCAGGTTGCCGCGCTCCCGCATCTCCACAGCAGGTTAACTTATTGCTATGGAGATGGAGGTTAGCTCCAGCTGGAGAATGCAGGGAAAAGCTGCCTTGCACCGAACGCAGATCGTCCTACACGTAGTGCCTCCATATTGTCTACGCATACCCTTAAGAGTGATATGACACCCCCAAACCATACCAGCCAAATCTGCACTCCGGTATGGCACTTTTTCATTTCTTAGCTTTGCACAGTGCCTCACAAAGTAGTTCCTGACCACATATTGGGTATGGGCATACTCAGGAGAAATTGCATAATAAATTGTATAGTATAATTTCTCCTGTTACCCTTGTGAAATTGCAAAATATGGAACTAAAACAATATTTTGATGAAAAAAAGTGATTTTTTTTTTTTTACGGCTCACCTTTATAAAATTCTGCAAAGAACCTGGGGGTTCAAGGTGCTCATCACACATGTAGATAAATTCCTTGAAGGGTATAGTTTCTAAATAGGGGTCACTTGTGGGTGAGCTGTACAGTTCAGGCAAATCAGAGGCTTTCCAAATGCAACATGGTATCAACTAAAAATTCCAGCCAATTTTGAATTCCAAAAGTTGAAATGCACTCCTTCCCTTCTGGGCCCTGCCATGCACCTAAACAGTAGTTTTACACCATATGTAGGGTATTTGTGTACTCAGGAGAAATTGCACAAAAATATGCATGGTGCAATTTCCCATGTTATCCTTGTGAAATTGCAAAATTTCTAACTAAAACAACATTTTTGTGGGAAAAATAAAAATTTCTATTTTCACAGCTCTTTGTTATAAACATCTGTGAAGCCTCAGGGGGTGCTAGGTGCTTGTCACACATCTAGATACATTCCAAGAGGGGTCTAGTTTCCAAAATAGGGTCACTTGTGCAGTGTTTCCACTGATTAGGCACATCAGGGACTCTCCAAACCTGACATGAGTAAGCTAACGATCCCAGCCAATCTAGTGTTTCAAAAGTAAAATGTCGTTCCTTTGCTTCTGAGCACTGCCGTGCACCCAAACGGTGGTTTTCCATCACATATGCGGTATCGGCATACTCAGGACAAATTGTATGATGTATTTTCTTCTGTTACCCTTGTGAAAATGCTTTATTTGAGGCTAAAGTAACATTTTTGTGGCAAAAAGTAAAATTTGTAAATTTTTCACAAAGAAATGCAAAAAATATTGACCTATGTTTACCACTAATATAAAGTACAATTTGTTATAAAAAATTAATCTTGGAATCAAAGGGATATGTTGAATCATTCCAGAGATGTTACCTCATAAAATGACACTGGTCAGAATTGCAAAATGAGGCTAGGTCATTAAAGTGCAAAGTGACTCAGTCCTTAGGCCCCCTTCATACTGCATGATTTCACTGATCAGTGTCCATCAGTGTTTGTGAGCCAAAACCAGGAGTGAAGCTTGCAGTGAAAAACTATAATTGAAAGATTGACACCTGTTCTGAGTTTTGGAGACACTCCTGGTTTTGGCACACAAACACTGATGAACACTGATCAGTGAAATCATGCAGTGTGAAGGGGGCCTAAGGGGTTAAAAACAAAGAAAAAATTTAAACAATAATAAGAGGTTAAGTTTTTGCAACTGTCACATTTAACAATCTTAGGCGCTAGTGATGAGCGGCACTAAAATGCTTGAGAAGGTCGGATGCTCGGACGGCCTCCACTCGAGTAACGAGTGTAAACAAAGTCAATTGGAAACTTGAGCATTTTTCTGGAAGACCCCTTCACAAGGGTTGGGAGAGACAGGAAAATCATTTAAATGGATGGAAACAGTGCTTAAATGGAATATGAACAGCATGGTAATATAATATAGTCACTAATTCAACTCGGGAAGGTGACATGCAGAGCAAGGACAGCTGTTCAGATCGGGAGTGATCCGAAGCACAACAACAGGCAGGAAGATGCATTGGGGTGACCTGAGGGAGAAAGACGACATCTATTTCCCAAAACAGCCCCACGTGGCAAGTTCCCAGGTAAATGGTTGTGTGTTACCCAGTGTGGTGCATTTTTTACAAAAAATGTGAATGATAAAAGAATGGTCAACCTGTGCTGTATAATAATCAG
Source organism: Allobates femoralis (assembly GCA_033576535.1). Classification (NCBI taxonomy): domain Eukaryota; kingdom Metazoa; phylum Chordata; class Amphibia; order Anura; family Aromobatidae; genus Allobates; species Allobates femoralis. The sequence goes on from JARQOC010000005.1 coordinate 175,211,405, forward strand.
AAGGGTCCAGACCACCTACAGCCTGACCACCACAGCATGCTGGTCACATGTCATCAAAGCACCTGACTAGATGGGATTAATGCCTGGGTCCATCAACTATGCTGGGGTAACGCCCAATCTCCACTCCCAGACCACATAGACACCAGAGGAGGGGAGCAGTGATAAAAAGAGGAAACCTCCCACCAATTAGCTGCCCCAGCAGGCACAGCATCCCGACCTGATGGCAAATGCTAATACCAGGGGCACTGGCATCCCAGGGCTCCTACACAACAGCTGGTACCAGCGATGTCCTGCCTTCAAGCAATACTAGTTTATATCTCAAGAATGCAATTGCCAGATTGAGCGAGCACCCATGCAAGATCTGCCCCAGAGATGATACCTAGACCCTTATTGACAGTAAAGGACTAAGGTTGACCTGCCGGTGACTGGAGCATGCCCAGGAGTGCATCTGGGCATTCAAAGTACTCACCACACATCTAGCTAAATTCCATGGGATGTCTAGTTTGCAAAATGGGGTAATGTGTTGGAGGTTTCCACAGTTTAAGCTCATCAGGAGCTCTTCAAATGCGACATGGTTTCAGCTAACAAATCCACCTAATTTTCCATTCAAAAAGTCAAATGGCGTTACATCCCTTCCGTGCCGCACCTTGCACCCAAACAGTGATTTTCAACCAAATATGGGGTATCAACATACTCGGGAGGAATTTCACAAAAAATTACAGTCTATTTTCTCCTGTTATCTTTGTGAAAATTCTTTTATTCTAGGAAAAATTAACATTTTCTTATTTTTGTTTTTAATTTTTATAGACCGTCTTTATTAAAGGGAACCTGTCACCTCCTAAAAGCAACTTAACATATCAATAGATGTCCCTGCACCTTCCTATTACCATTATAACTTTCCTTCTCTCTGCTAAATGTTTGCTTTCAATGTTCTATAAAACTTTTTATACTTACTCATTAAGATGATAATGAAGCAGAGGCTATATGCAATAGTCCCCCTGGGTGTGTTGGTTTGCAATCTCCATGATCCTTTATCTCTCCCCAATGGGCGTGATATTGTAATAAGATTCATCTCTGCCTCATGCTTGTGCCTGACGTCGCGCTCCAGTTCTGGGCATGATGCGAATCGCGTCAATTCCGGGTCTGATGACATCGGTACACCTTCTTTTAGTGATCGGCTTCAAGCAGCGCATTGTGCTGTGCATTTGTTGTAAATGAAGTAGGACTGCTAAGTTAATTGGTCCAGACATAGCCTAGTCAATTAGAGTGTTAGAAAAGCCCCAGATCCAATCCAAGGAATGTCTGAAAATAGCCGCGATACTACATAATTTTGAATTTGGAAAATTGAGGCCCCCTAAAGATTTAGTCTGCTGTAATTTAAAGATGCTAATCCTGGAGCCCCCCTCCAAGCCCCAGATAAATTGCCAAAAAATCTTGGTTAAGAATCGGTCATCAGCTTTGGATAATATTATGGGCAGCGTTTGTAAAGGGAAAAGTAGTTTAGGAAAAGAGACCATTTTAAGAAGATGAGCTTAGCCCACAAAAGACAGTTTGAAGGGTGTCCTTGATTGTATTTCCCGGGTTATCGTAGAGATTAGTGGCCAGATATTAAGTTGGTACATAGTTTGGGGGTTAGTGGATAAGAGAATACCAAGATATCTCAAAGAGTCATGCCCCCACTGAAATGCAAAAGGAAACGGTCACCGTTGCCGGGCATCTTTGAAGATCGCCAAAGTCCGAGATTTGTTGTTTATACAAAATTGCACCAAACTCCTGAAAAACTGCCATTATAAAAGGAATAGAAACTTTAGGATTAGCCCTCATGAGCAGAATGTCATCGGCAAATGCCAAGGTTTTGGGAGCATGGTGGCCGATCCCAATTCCTTCAAAGGAGGGAATCATCTCCAGATATCTAAGCAGGAGAGATAAAGGACATCCTTGCCTTGTACCTCTAAAAATTGAGAAGGGGCCAACTGAATGCCATGGAGTAAAAATTGAGGATTGGGATTAGTGTAAATTGTCAGAATAAAATTGAAAAAAGTAAACTCAAATAGTCTGTATTTCAGAGTTCAAATGAGATGAGACCAAGATACCCGGTCGAAAGCCTTATCAGCATCAAGGCTGACCAGTGTTTTCCGTTTAGCCTTAGTCTGATATGTATGATAGCAGCTAATGCCGTTCTAATATTGTATGTGAAGGACCGGCCATGGACGAAGCCCGTTTGTAATCTTTTGGCCATGATTTTGGTAAGCAATTTGAAGTTTACGTTCAAAAGGGAGATTGGGAAATCTTTACCTGGTTTTGTTTTTTTCAGTTTAAAAGACTGAATGACCGATCCAACTTCTTTTGGGGAGATTGGCCTATTTAGAATCTCTCTTTGAGAGATGGAGAGCTTTGGTGGATCAACCTTGTGAAAAAAAATTATAGCCTTCCTCCTGGGAGTCAGTGGATGGGCCATAGAGCATAGAAGTCCCTGAAGACCACCCATATTTGGGATGGGTGCTGAATAATGGAGCCACATGGATGTTTAATGTTAGTAATTTTAGTAGCTGATTTGAATTGTTTCGTTAGGGATGCTAAAAGGCGTCCAGGCTTATTGCCCCAACGAAAGAAGGGATTGTGTTAATAGGCTAATTTGTTGTGTGCCTGTTAATGTAATCAAGTGTCCAAGTTACGTTTGGCAGTGAGGCAAGCCTCCTTAAAAGAAGGGGTATTGTGCAGCTGAAAGTCCCAAAACAGTTGTGGCCAAAAGTATTAACACCCCTGCAATTCTGTCAGATAATACTCAGTTTCTTCCTGAAAATGATTGCAATCACAAATTCTTTGGCATTATTATCTTCATTTAATTTGTCTTCAATGAAAAACGCAAAAGAGAATGAAGCAAAAAGCAAAACACTGATCATTTCACACAAAACTCCAAAAATGGGCCAGACAAAAGTATTGGCACCCTCAGCCTAATACTTGGTCGCACAACCTTTAGCCAAAATAACTGCGATCAACCGCTTCCGGTAACCATCAATGAGTTTCTTACAATGCTCTGCTGGAATTATAGACCATTCTTCTTTGGCAAACTGCTCCAGGTCCCTGATATTTGAAGGGTGCCTTCTCCAAACTGCCATTTTTAGATCTCTCCGCAGGTGTTCTATGGAATTCAGGTCTGGACTCATTGCTGGCCACCTTAGAAGTCTCCAGTTCTTTCTCTTAAACCATTTTCTAGTGCTTTTTGAAGTGTGTTTTGGCTCATTGTCCTGCTGGAAGACCCATGACCTCTGAGGGAGGAAGACAAATTAAATGAAGATAATATTAACAGGAAGAATATTTCAGGAAGAAAGTGAGTATTATCTGACAGAATTGTAGGGGTGTCAATAATTTTGGCAACCAACTGTATGTTTGGGTAAGCCGGTCAAGGAGAGGCCGCAGGGACAACATTAATTTCTTTTTTTTGAGACACATGGGAAATAATGTGTCCTCTGAGTACTGTTTTAGCAGTGGTCCAGAGCAAATTGAAATCATCTAAGTGCGCCATGTTATCCTCCAGGAATCTCTCGCACCAATTACTCAAACATCTTTTAAAGTCACCAGACGTATAAAAATAAGAAGGTGAGCGCCAACGAGAAGAAATGGTTCTTTTTGTGGGGAGACAAGAGTAAGTAAGATGGGAGAATGGTCAGAAATAGCCATTGGTAGGATATCAACAGTTTTCAATGAGGAGAAAAGAGGCAGAGATCAGCCAGTAATCAATGCGAGTGCGTATGTCATAGACTCTAGAATAAAACGTATATTCTCGCTCCGTAGGATGGAAACAACTCCAGGCATCGACTAAATCAAGCCTTTCTAATTACTTAGGAACTGCCCCAACTGAGGATTGAGAGGCGGGTGGTGGATTTGACCTATCAGGAAAAACATTGTGAAGAGTGTTTAAGTCCACACCTAGTAGAATGTTAGCTGGATGCCAATTATGAATGACTTTCAGGAGATTAGAAAAAAAAGAAAGGCTGTAGCTGCATTAGGTGCATAAACATTAATAAGACAGTGTTTTCTCTGCTCAGCAAGGATCCCAATCAGCAAGTAGCGTCCCGCCTTATCTCCTACCACGTCCGGGATGGAGTATTCGAGATCTTTATGGAACAGAACAGCAACTCCCCGTTTCTTCCTTGGAAAGGAGGCCCCTATGCATTCCGGATAATGTTTCTTACTAATCAAAGGATGTCCCCTACGAAGCCAATGAGTTTCCTGTAAAAAAACAATGTGTGGTAACTTGGTCTAAAACTTTCCTCCATTTTACTGAAGAATTAAGACCAGCCACATTCCAAGATAACAGTTTAAGAGAGTCTATGTTCACTTGAGAGACTGTAATATTAGAAGTAGTCATACTAGCCTATTCCACACAGAGGCCACGAGGAAATTATATTAGAATGAGAATGACTGGGCAAAGGTCTGTCCCAGCAAGCAAACCTTAATACCTAAGAGAACCATAAAAAAATTGTGGTCAGGGAGGAAGAACCAACCCCCCAACAATCCCAAAGACAATGGAATACCAAAAAATTTAAACAATATCTCGACTAAGAACACTTCCTATATACAAAATACTGCAGACAAGAACAGTTAATGTGCATTAATCAGTTACCAAAACAGTAGTTATGCAGTGACATGTATCATAGCCGGGGCAGAGGCACGGGAAGATCGCTTCACCTCCTCCATGGGTCAATCAGGATCATCAAAAAACAGTTTTTCCTCGAAGTTCCATCCTTAGACGTGCCTGGTATAACAGGGCAAAATGTGTATTTTTGTCACGCTAAGTTTTACAAACCGGGGCAAAGGCACGACATTTGGCTGCTACCTGGGCAGAAAAGCCTTGAGACATGAGAAGAGAATGTCCTTCATATTTCATATCAGACGTGGCTCAAAATGCACAAAATATTTGTAGTTTGTCTTGCTAATTGAGTAGCTTGAAGATGACAGGGCGCGGACGAGTAGGTGAATCCGGATTTGGATGTCCCAGTCTGTGGACTCGTTCAACTACCATAGAACCCGGCCGGTCAGGCAAGTTGAGTGTTCGTGGGAGCCAGGATCAAAGTAAAGTGGTAGAGATCTTTCACCGACTCAGGAACTCCAATGATTCTGAGGTTGTTTCGGCGACTCCTGTTTTCTAAATCATCGAATTTGTCCTGGAGCTGCTCTATCAAAACGTCTCTGTCTTTAACTTGAGCAACATAACATTGTATAGTGTACTCTAGATGAGAGATCAAAAGCAGCTTGGAGTTGTCAGAAGAGTGCAGGGCTGTGAGGACTGGAGGGAAAAGGGATGGGTCGTGCTGCAGCCAGGGGATTTCAGGTGAAATAGGTCTATTTACCTCACTGTTCTGCTGTGCCTTGGTGTCCCCTATCTAGCTGATGTCCCTCCATGCAGGATGGTAGATTTGGAGGGTATCTAATAGCTGGGTGGCTCTGGATTTTCCGTGGGTGCCAGGAGACCACTCACATACATCCTCCTTGCATGGCGGCCATCTTAGATCTAAATTAACATTTTTGTTGGAAAAAGTAAAATGTTCATTTTTATCCTTTCATGTTGCTTTAGTACCTGTGAAGCACCTGAAGGGTTAATAATCTTGTTGAATGTGCTTTTGAGTAGATTGAAGGATCTCAACACAATTTCCCTTTAAAAAATAGCTTTCCTCAAAACTTCATGTATCACATTGATGGGTATTTACCTCCCACCCATAGGAAAGATTCACCATAATGTTTTATTTAATTATCAATCTTTATTTTATTTTATAAAAAGGTTTAAAAAACAGAGCATTCCCTCCAGGGGTATACACAAGAAACAATCAGGCTAATCAGTATGAAAATATAGTATGCCATACAATAACCTTATATATTTAACACAAAACGTCACAACAGTATAGGGTCTGCGTTTTCTATACCAAACTTAACCCAAATCCACTGAGTTGACTTTAAAAAAAATGGCTTTGTAAATTTTGTAGGAAGAATGAGAAATTGCTGATGAACATTGAACTCTCCTAACTTCCTAACAAAATATGTTGTTTAGAAAACTGTGTTGATGTAAAGTAGACATGTGAGAAATTTTATTAACTGCAAAAGGATTATAGAAATACACCTACGCTCTATGATAGTTCCTATCCAAAGGCAAAGCTGCAAGTAAAAATGAGACCCTGTGTGGCATTTTCAACAAAATAAGAAACAAATAATATATACAGTCATATGAAAAAGTTTGGGCACCCCTCTTAATCTTACTCATTTTTTTTTGTTTAAAATTGGGTTTTTGCAACAGCTATTTCAGTGTGATATATGTGATAACTGATGGACACAGTAATATTTCAGGATTGAAATGAGGTTTATTGTACTAACCGAAAATGTGAAATATGCATTATTTCAAAATATAACAGGTGCAAAAGTATGGGCACCTCAACAGAAAAGTGACATTAATATTTAGTAGACCCACCTTTTCCCATCGCCACGACAACACCCACAGAGAGAGAGGGGATCCGCCCCCAGGGACAGGAAACCTACAGATAAAAAGGGGCGGTCCCCCTCACCTCCTTAGTTGGTTTCCTGTCTCTGAGGGGAACCTACAGTACAGTTAGCAGGGTTTCTACTTACCTGGGTCCAATTAGCTTCTGTGCGGTGTCTGTGTAAACGGCAGGGCCTGGGACTGCAGATGCAGCGATGGGAAGTCCTGTCTCAGGCTCTCCCTTCGTCTGGCCGTCGCCATGCTGGCAGCTACTGGGGTGGTCCGTCCTGCCGCATGGGGAGCGCAGGGGCTCTGTGAGGAGAACATTAAAAGAATAAATTTTATTGATTCTTTTTATAAAAAATGACTGGTCTAGTCTACAAAGTGTACAAAATGTTTCCTTCAGTCGTGACTTAAAAACAGTGGAAAATCTCCATCGTTTACTCGTCTAACGCGTTTCGCCTTATAGAATATCATAAGGCTCATCCGAGACCGTTCAGGGAGTATTCGCACAATTGCCTACAACATGGAAACAACTATTAGTGAAAAGACACCAACATTAATGTAAGTAAACAAGTTAGGGCTAGACACTTATATCTCATATGGTACCTTTACACGCCGCCACAACAGGATGGATACCAACCGCTACTTCACGTGCATGAGCACGCCCAAACGGTTACAAACGGGAAACACACCCTCTTTACACGCCACCACAAGGTGCGCTACGCTACGCTACATCTACAGCTAGATACATCGCCGGGTGTCTCAAGTAGCCATCTGTAGCTCATTTACACACCGCTACAACCAGCTACTATGGGCGTACCTGGTGCAGCAGGGACAGCACATAGGCGTGCTCCAATTGTGGATTACGAGACGTCCGTACGCTGATAGGAGAAAGCAAAAATACCATGATTGGACAGGCATCGCAGGAGGCAGATTAATACTTGACGCTCGAGCAATTGTGTAGTGTGACTCGTCAGCTCCTTAAATATGCCGCCCTGTGCGGCGACAACCAATCGCTACGCAGGAGCTTCCTCCAATGATCGCTGAAGGGGGCGCGGAAACCCGGACCCTGTGTCACGCCCCAGCTATATAGCATGGTGTAGAAACAACCCTTCTGTTCCTTCTTTACACGCCGATACAGCTCGCTACAATCGGCTTTGTTGCCATCTGTTTATGGGCAGTGCACGGATACAGATGTATCTGTAGCCGGCTGTGTCGTCCCGTCTTCAGACGCCGCTACTACGGGCGATATTGGCGTGACAAGCTACATTTGTAGCCTGTAGCGGGTTGTATCCATCCTGTTGTGGCGGCGTGTAAAGGTACCAATAGTGTTCATATCTCAAGGAGAAAAAAAAAGAAAGGAGAAGCAAAAGAGGGAAAAGAAAAAGGGAGGGAAGAGAAAGACAAGAAAAAGGAGAAGAGATAAAAGAAAACAAAATAAGAAAAGAAATAGAGATGTGCTACGTGATCTTATACCTGTCATTTTTCTCTCTTTGAGACACAATAGGGTAAAGATAGTTGTCTCTTGTTCAAGAAAATTCCACAGTGAGGATCACTAGGGTATATTTGCTATGGAAGAAAAAATGTACCTATAGTCACATGGGCTGACTGGACACATATTTTAACATGTGATCCATCCCCCATCTCTCTCTCTTACCAAATCCCCAGGAGACAGGATACATACAATGATTAACATCCAGTCCCTTTATATTTTTTTTGGACACACACTTCCACAGCGACCATAATATCATGGAGTCTGTAATAAACCATAGGGGTATGTTAGTAACATATACACACACACACACACATCGTGTATTATGCTTTAAAGCATATGCTTAATAGTATTCTACTCATTTTTATCTAACCTTGCATATGATGTCCCCTTGTAATAGGAAATACCATGACAATCGAGGGAGGATCTCCGGTCGTAAATTGGCTGGTTACTTACTATCCCCAACCGTTATAGACTTAAAATAATACACATACTGCAGTGACTTGGTTTAACAAATTGGCCACAGCAGCCTTTATTGCCTATTGTTTACATACTAAAATAATATAACAGGGTACACCGTCCAACGGCGTCCCAACTTAAACAATAGGCCCTCCCATCGTTTTACCCATGGATAGGCCCGGTCCATAAGCCTCTAAAACTTTTGTCCCTGGCCGCAATATCACCGGCCCCAGGGACGAGGTATTGGTTACCTAGAACCAATACCCCACCCTTGCAGAACCCCGTGCCTGCAAGGTACCTTTAACCTGAGCCCCTCAACCTTTGAAATGGCTCATCTCCCCCTTCCAAATGTAAATCCCCTGCCTCTGGACCAGACCTACCCCCGCTGCCGTGACAATACCAACGCTTCGCACCATACTTTCAGATTTCATTCATAAAACACATCTCAAACGCCTTCATAACTGAACTCAAAACCAGGGAGGGTGGGCGGGAAACTTTACAGGCTGTCCCCAGGAAGTGGAATGAGGGGACTTCCTTCTTTGTCCCCAGTATCTTCCCTTAAGCTCCCCCTCTTCCTTCCCCTGACCAACCCCCTTTCCATTTAATCACCACCCATGTCTCATCAAATATTCCCATTCCTTCCTCCTCCAATTAACTCCCTACCTCCCCGAATGTCATGTGGCCCCTCCACCTTAGGGGTTCCTTGGCCTGCTTGACAATCGAGGGAGGATCTCCGGTCGTAAATTGGCTGGTTACTTACTATCCCCAACCGTTATAGACTTAAAATAATACACATACTGCAGTGACTTGGTTTAACAAATTGGCCACAGCAGCCTTTATTGCCTATTGTTTACATACTAACATAATATAACAGGGTACACCGTCCAACGGGCGTCCCAACTTAAACAATAGGCCCTCCCATCGTTTTACCCATGGATAGGCCCGGTCCATAAGCCTCTAAAACTTTTGTCCCTGGCCGCAATATCACCGGCCCCAGGGACGAGGTATTGGTTACCTAGAACCAATACCCCACCCTTGCAGAACCCCGTGCCTGCAAGGTACCTTTAACCTGAGCCCCTCAACCTTTGAAGTGGCTCATCTCCCCCTTCCAAATGTAAATCCCCTGCCTCTGGACCAGACCTACCCCCGCCACAGGACAGGACAAGTGACCTCTTACTTGGCCTGGACCCGCCACACACCAAACGCTTGCTCCACACCCTCTCTCAAATCCAACATCCACATATCCAAGCCAATCTCCGTCAAGTGCACCAAATCAGACCTCAGATATTCTCTCGACCTCGACTCCAATTCTCTGTGCCATACCACAATCCCCCCGTTACGTGCCACAAATGCCCCCACCACCTTATTCACTTTCACCCTTGCTTTATTAATTTTATCCACCGACCTCCCAAACCTCCATCGTCCCCTTGGCACCATATCCGACCACACCACAATCACACCGGGGTGGGAACACCACAGACGCAACAAATCACACTTAATGTCCCGTATTAATTCCCGGGACGCACGCACTCCCAAATCATTTCCCCCAACATGTAGAACCAAGACATCCGGGGGTCTACTCACACTACAAAAATAATCCACTTCCGGCAGCACCCTGCCCCATTGCATACCCCTCAATCCCAACCATTTGACCGACGCTGCACCTCTGTCGAGTCCCAACTGCCGACCATCCGGGCGAACATCCGCTCGAAGAGCCCCCCAATACACGTATGAATGGCCGAGTATCCAGATCAAGCAGCGGCCTGTACAAACAAAAGAAAAGTTAACAATTGACCAAAAACAACGTGTCATCCTAACCAGTTACGAACGAAAACCCATACCGCAATACCCACTCGCTTTTTCAGTAGCCTGGGTAATCCCCTCCAGCCACTACCTAGAAAGCAAGTGAGGACGTACATACAATCGAAAACGATTCGATTCCCAGCGCCCTATGCGCCGCACTACATCATCCCCTAACCCCCAACGAGACGCCTCCGTGGCCGCCCCGATGCGAAATGAATGCGTGCCAAACTCCTCCGGGCGCTCGCCCACTCTCAGCAAGCACTCCCAGAAAATTGCCCGAAACTGAAATTTGGACAAAAACAAACCATCTATATGCCGAAGTAGCGGTCCCGGACGGCCACCCCTCTGAGATAAAAAAACGTCGCACCATCCCCACCGGACACAGTTGGCTCCCAGCCAAGGCATACAACACCACCAACCTTCCTCTGCCCAATTGGTCAGTTTTCGAATACCGCAGCCTGCATTCCACCCTGTCTTCCACAAGTACCACGTCATTCAAAGCCAAGCCACCCGCCATGCACCGGGTTGGGCTCACTAACTCCCCTAGCCTAAATGCTCCAAAGAAGGCCAACACAAAAGCTGTGGAGAACAAACCATTTCGTAGTTGGACCTGCAAACCCCTTCCAAACTCGCTACCAGCCTTTCCAATAAAGTCACCGACACCGGGCGTCGAGCATCCCTCGTCCGCACACCTTTCCGGAAACCTTTCAAAGCCTGTCGCACTTTGAAATCTTTAGTCGCATCCTGCCTGCCCAACAGCCGAAACCAAAATGCAATCGCTGCCACCCTCTGTGCTCCTGCCGAAGCGGACCTTCCAGACGCAAAATCATTCCCTATGAATGCCAACACCTTTTGCACATCATCCATACCGCCAAACATGCCCTGATCCTGCTCAAATTTCTCCCACTCCTGCCATACTTTCCCATATCGGCACCAAGTAGCCTCCGACACTGAACTCCGAATCAAGGTGCCCACAATCAAATTACCAGGTTCCATAAACCAGCCGGACAAGGTTGACCGATCTCGTCCGCCCAAGGCACCAACTCCCGAAACCTGTGGAACTGAAACCGAAAAAGTGCATCAGCCACTGAATTAGTAACTCCCGGTACATGTTTAGCCACAATTTGAATGTTCCATTGCAGACATCTGAGCACCAGATGCCGCAGATAGGCCACCACCGGCAGTGACTTAGCAGACAAGGCGTTAATCGCATATACCACAGCGATGTTATCGCAATGAAAACAAACCTTCCTGTCCGCAAAGTCCTGGCCCCACAATTCCACCGCCACCACGATGGGGAAAATTTCCAACAACGCAAGGTTCCTCACCAGACCTCGATCCCTCCAGGACTCTGGCCAACCACCCGCGCACCAGTGGCCCATAAAAATTGCTCCAAAACCCATTGAACCCGACGCATCTGTAAACAACTGCAACACCCTGTTGGGCACCACTTCCTTGAGCCAAACCGTGCGCCCATTATATTCCTGCAAGAATATATCCCACACTCTCAAATCCTCTTTAATATCTCTGGTGATCCGAACAAAATGCACCGGACACGTCTTGCCCGACATAGCCAAAGCCAACCGCCTGGCAAACACCTGCCCATTGGCATGATCCGGCAAGCAAAATTAAGTTTGCCCAACAAAGACTGAACCACCTTAAGCCGAACCTTTTTTGCTTTAATCACCTCAGCAACAGACCGCCTCAAATCCACAATCTTGTCAGCAGGAAGCCGACACTCCTTAGCCAGTGAATCAATCTCGATCCCCAAAAAACGCATGACCGTGGCCGGTCCTTCCGTTTTTTTCGGAGACAAAGGTATCCCAAAACGACTGGCAACCTCCGTCAAAGCAAACAACAAACCTGCACAAATCGGGGATCCCGCCGGCCCCACACAGGAGAAATCATCCAAATAATGAATGATCGACTCCATACCCGACACATCCCTTACAACCCATTCAACAAAAGAACTAAAAGCTTCAAAGTATGAACAAGAAATTGAACACCCCATTGGCAAACAACGATCCACATAAAAACGCTCCCTCCACATACAACCCAACAAATGCTGACTCTCAGGATGCACCGGCAACAAACGGAATGCCGCTTCCACATCCGACTTTGCCATCAGCGCCCCCGGTCCCGCTCGTTTTACCAACTCCACCGCCTTATCAAAAGAGACATAACAAACTGCCGCAAACTCTGGCGCAATACCATCATTCACCGAAGACCCAGCCGGGTATGACAAATGGTGTATCAACCGAAACTTATTCAGCTCTTTTTTTGGCACAACTCCCAGCGGAGATACCCGTAAATTCGGACAAGGAGGGGCCAAGAGGGGGCCTGCCATCCTTCCCAACTCAACTTCCTTCCTCAACTTCTCGTCCACAACCTCAGGGTGCTCCTTAGCCGAACGTAAATTCCCCGGGCGAAACAAGCCCCCCTCTACTGCCTCAGACGGAATAACGAAACCGAACAAAAAACCTGAACGCAATAACTCGGCAGCCTCAACATCCGGGTACCTACTTAAGAACGGTTCCATTGCCTCTACCCTCACTGGTGTCCTCCCTTTTGTCAGCACCGTCTCCACCCTTTCCTTTTCCTTTCTTAAAACAACGGGCAAAGCTGTGCCCTCCTCCACATCCCGAACATTCGTGTTTAAATCGGCAGGCGGAACCAAACTTACATTGCCCCTCATTAAATTGCCAACAACAACCTTTCTTGAACCCAGCCGAGGTACCCGGTCCCGCACCCGATCCCGAACCTGATCCCCCGGCCCCACTCCGAAAGGGCTGTGCCGGTGCCGTCATCAAACGTAGCCATAAGGCAATATTCTTTGTGGTCCCAACGCATGTCCGCCCGCAAAGCCTTACGCTGCCTGAACTGCTCATCATATCGAAGCCATGACAAACCACCATATACCCTATAAGCCTCTCCTATTGAATCCATATAGCCGAACAACGCAGGGGCGCTCCCCATCTCTTTCTCCCCTACAACGCTCGCCAGTATCGCAAAGGCCTGCAGCCAATTCATAAACGTCCTCGGGATAAGACGATACCGACTCTTCTCATCGTCCTCTTTTTCCTTTTTGGGATCACTAGGGCGAACCTTATCCAAATTAAACTTCTCCAACGGAAGCAGCGAAAATATTTCCACGTACTCCCCTTTCCAAATCTTTTCCCTAACTTCCTTCTTCAAATGCGCCCCCAAGGGCTCTCAAAGCAAACATACACTTCGCTCTTCGCCCTATCATCCAGCCTAACCACCTCCTCCTCCTTCTCTTTTTCCACCTCAACTGCCACAACCGGCGCCGTTGAAGTCTGTCCCTCAACACTCTGCTGCACCGCAGCCTCGCCTCCCACAATGGGCCCGACCCCAGCTGGACTGACCCAAGCTCCCACCGGAGACCCCGCAACTGAATTCAAGCCTCCCTGATCCACCAGGCTCCGCAACAAACCGAGCAACTGACCCATTACATCACCACCCCCGGTAACCCCAGACGCTACCCCCCCCCACTGGAATCGGCCCTACACCCACATCACCACCCGATCCCGACATATGCACAATATTACAATTAGTGTTCTCACCAGGCTGCTGAGGGGCAGCCGCAACGCAGTCCTCCTCCGTCCGATCCTCCCCTGACGATTCCTCCAATACTTGTCCCTCTTCTGCGCTGATCTCGTCCTCCAAGCCCTCCAGGCAGGGCCGGCGTCAGCACCCGGCGTACCCGGGCAAGTGCCGGGGCCCGACTGCTTGGAGGGGCCCATCGGGCCCCTGAGGCTAGGGTCACACTTGCATTGCGACCCTAGCCTTATGCAAGTATTGTCTGCTGCAGCGCAGAGCGTTTAACGCTATGCGCTGCCAGCAACTGAGCCCATAGAAAGCCGATGTTTACATTGACAACGAGTGGTTGTCATGGTAAACGTCGGGTTTCTATGGGCTGCCTCCAGCGCTATGCGCTGCAACATACAATACTTGCATAAGGCTAGGGTCACAATGCAAGTGTGACCCTAGCCTCAGGGGCCCCTGAGCACTGCCCCCACAGCCAGAGCCATATCCAGGGGGCAGCTGGGGGGTCATTTTCAGGCTCCTGCTGCCTGCAGCACTGGAGGGTCTCCCTCCTCCCCCCTCCACGGGAGCCGACAGAGCTGCTGCACACTCTGTGCTAGTGTGCTTACAGGACCTGTGATGATGTCAATGGATGGGGAGGAGTCAGGGGTCTCATGATCAGCTCCTCAGTGTATCCAGGACTCTGCTGGCCATCAATGATGCTCAAATAAGGTGAAGTTTGTGTGTGGTCAGGAGGCATTTACAGTGTGAATGTAGCAGAGGTGAGTGTGTACTAGGTGTATGGCAATTAGGTGAAGGTTATGTGTGGGGTCAGGAGGGATTTACAGTGTGAATGTAGCAGAGGCGAGTGTGTACTAGGTGCATGGAGCGGAGCCGTGTGTGTACGAGGTGTATGGAGCGGAGCCGAGTGGGTACTAGGTGTACGGAGCAGAGCCATGTGTGTATGAGGTGTACGGAGCAGAGCCATGTGTGTACGAGGTGTACAGAGCAGAGCCGAGTGGGTACTAGGTGTACGGAGCAGAGCCATGTGTGTATGAGGTGTACGGAGCAGAGCCATGTGTGTACGAGGTGTACAGAGCAGAGCCGAGTGTGTACGAGGTGTACGGAGCAGAGCCGTGTGTGTACGAGGTGTACGGAGCAGAGCCGAGTGTGTACGAGGTGTACGGAGCAGAGCCGTGTGTGTACGAGGTGTACAGAGCAGAGCCGTGTGTGTACGAGGTGTACAGAGCAGAGCCGTGTGTGTACGAGGTGTACGGAGCAGAGCCGTGTGTGTACGAGGTGTACGGAGCAGAGCCGCGTGTGTATGAGGTGTATGGAGCGGAGCCTTGTGTGTACGGAGTAGAGCCGAGTGTGTACGAGGTGTACGGAGCAGAGCCGAGTGTGTACGAGGTGTACGGAGCAGAGCCGCGTGCGTGCGTAGGAGGTGTACGGAGCAGAGCCGCGTGCGTGCGTAGGAGGTGTACGGAGCAGAGCCGCGTGCGTGCGTACGAGGTGTATGGAGCAGAGCCGAGTGTGTACGAGGTATGTGTACCAGTGGTAGCCCCCTGCGGATTCCGCTCCTATAGTCTCAGACACCTTTGCCAGCAGCATTCTTCTCCAGAGTCTCTTCTGCCGCTGTCTGCATTCTGCAGCTCAGCATGGAGGGGCACGATGTCATCACTGTGCTGATATGTGCAGAGCGACCGGAGGAGACCGGAGCGGCAAGAAGAAAGGTGAGGAGAAAGAGAGATCCGGACGGCCAGACACTCCGCTTGGCTGCGGTGCCACCATATGGCAATGCGGCTCCATTGAGCTGCTTGCATTATTTGTGCTCTTCAGGATGGTTGTGTATATACCAAGCATCCTCAGACGCACAAAAATGCAACATTTTGCATTTGAAGGGTATTTTTAAAAAGCGCAAGGGAACGCAATCGCATTTTAGCCAGCTCCTAACAATGTGTAATATACTCACTGTCAGAAACAGCTCTTGCTGGTTTCGGCAGTCACTGTTCCTGTAAGGCGCCTTCACATAGGCGTTTTTTGAAAAATGTGGCAGTTGCGGTTAAAAAAAACCCCGCATCTGCCGCATTTTCCGTCTAGCGCAGGGGTCTCAAACTCCAGGCCTCGAGGGCCGCACACAGTCCAGGTCTTCATGATTTCCATACTTTGACAGTTGGTCATTTGATTATTAACTGTCAAATACTAGGGAAATCCTGAAAACCTGGACTGTGTGCAGCCCTCGAGGCCTGGAGTTTGAGACCCCTGGTCTAGCGGCTGCACTTGCTGCACGTTTGCGGCAAGCCCCATGCATTGTCTATGGGGCTTGCGGTAAGTGTGCGGCAATATATATATATACATATATATTGCCGCACACTTACCGGAAGCCCCATAGACAATGCATGGGGCTTGCCGCAAACGTGCAGCAAGTGCAGCTGCTAGACGAAAATGCGGCAGATGCGGGTTTTTTTTTAAGTACATATCGCGGACTATATATATATATATATATATATATATAGTCCGCGATATGTACTTAAAGGGGGCCCACTGAGACCTTTTCGCCCGGGGCCCACAGAAACCTGGAGCCGGCCCTGCCTCCAGGGGTGCTCCGTCGGGAGTGTGCCTGCCGCTGCCGCAACTCCCCCTGGCCTCCGCGGCTGTAGGAGCACCCCCAGCCGAGCACTGCTTCTTCCTCTGAGACCGCTCCTGCGATCTCCGAACCGTCTCACCCGCCAACTCTCCCCGAGGTCTCTTCTGACCGCAGGGGCCCCTCTCCCTAAGCCCGTCCTGCCGACTGCAGGCGGGCTGCTCCCGATCCTCTCGCCGCCGGGATCCCCCCCCTGCTACACAGGGGAGATCCGCTACAGCCCCCTGGGGCCCTGCATCCGTGGATGCCCGCTGGGTACGCCTCCTATGGGATCCAAGGGGCACCGTTGCAGGACCTGGCCGGATCCGTCCAGCCGTGCGCGCCAGGGACTCCCCACTACTGCGCCCTCCACCAGCCACAGCCAGTGCCCTTCCAGTGGGAGAAGCCCCTGGCCTCTGCGCCGCTCTTCCCCTAGCCGCCCGTGGCTCCTCCCGCCCGGGAAGCCGTTCCGCCCCCTGCCGCCTGCAGGGGGTCCCTTCTGCTTGCGCCGGCTGCTCGGCGCGCTCCCGCATCCGCGCTCCCCCGGGAGCCGCCGCTGCGTTCCCGCTCCTGGTCCCGGACCGCCGACCGGAAGTCGGCCGCGGGCCGGCTCCGCCCACTTCCGGTGCGGCATTACCTCGTCGCGAATTCCTCCTAGCAGCCGGAGAGGGCCCCGGGGTGGAAGGGCGCCCTCCCCGCCGCTGAGGGTCCCCACCAGGGCTTCCAGAACGGGCCCTCCTCACACCTCCAGCCCCCGGGGAATAGCGCTCTGGTGGCCTGGAGCGGCGGCCACGCAGCGGTGGAGTGGAGGGGGCCGGTGCCGCTGGGGAAACTCAGGCAGCCTGAATGTAGGCCTGCACTGCCTGCGCCCCATGCACCGCTGCTGCTGCCTGGATCAATGCCCCCAGAGAGGCCAAATCCGCCATTATTGCAGGTAAGATGGACGTGGAAACTTCACAGGCTGTCCCCAGGAAGTGGAATGAGGGGACTTCCTTCTTTGTCCCCAGTATCTTCCCTTAAGCTCCCCCTCTTCCTCCCCCTGACCAACCCCCTTTCCATTTAATCACCACCCATGTCTCATCAAATATTCCCATTCCTTCATCCTCCAATTAACTCCCTACCTCCCCGAATGTCATGTGGCCCCTCCACCTTAGGGGTTCCTTGGCCTGCTGAGTAAGGGTTGCCTCAGGCTTTAAATGCCCCCAACATGGAGTCAAAAACACTAAAGGGGAACAGATGTATCAATAAGAAGGCTAAAGGGAAGCATAAATATCAGTAAATCTCAAAGCACAGCAAAATTAACTATCCCCAAAGGTTAAAGTAAACTTATCTGCCACCTCCATGTAGTCTGGTTCCAGGGTGCTGTGTCCAGGCTGAATGCAAACCTCCTACTGACCTACATCACCTTAAATACTGCTCAGCCACCTCCTTGATTGATAATTATCAATCCCAGGTGGAAGCAGGTAGCTGCACTGTGTCACAGGGGAGGAAAGAGAAAGGGATTGGAAAGAAGAAATAATTTGGTCAAATCGGTCCGTGCTACTATGGGGATTTCTGATTCTAAGGAGGTCAAGTCATCCCAAGATATTATGTTTGCCGGTCTTACCCAGAAAAAGCTCCGTTCCTTTCCGGTCAGTTCTGCACTGAAGGATGTAGTTCAGCGGGAATGGGACACACATGAATGCAGAGGTTCACTCCCTTCATCCTCCAAGAGGCGTTATCCCTTTGATGATGAAGATTTGTTGTCATGGTCTAAAGTTACGAAAGTGGATGCGGCAGTCGCCTCAGTTTCTAAACATTCGTCCCTGCCTGTGGATGATTCGGGCCTGCTCTCAGATCCATTAGATCGTAAGGCTGATATGCTCCTTAAACGTACTTGGGAGTCTTGCACAGGGGCTTTTAAACCTGCCGTGTCTGCTACTTGTACGGAGCGGTCCATGTTGGTCTGGATTTATCAATTGGAAGATCAACTCAGGAATGGTGTTTCAAGGGACAAGTTGCTTTACTCACTTCCTCTGATCAGGGGGGGTACTGCTTATTTGGCGGATGCCTTGGCGGATTCCCTGAGATTGGCGGCCAGATCGGCAGGTCTTACTAACTTGGCTCATCGGGCCTTATGGCTTAAGGGCTGGAAAGGGGATGCAAAAGCCAAGAATAGGTTGTGTTCATTGCCCTGTCAGGGTGAGTACCTGTTTGGCAAGCCCTTAGATGACCTCCTGGCCAAGGCAGCATAAAGGAAGTCAGGGTTCCCTAAGGCTTCTCTTCCGTCCTACAGGAGGGCATTGAGGCGCAGGTCGTTCGGTCAGAAGAAGCCCTATAAAGACCGTAACAGATGGGACAACAAATGGGATACCAAGGCTTCAAAGACCAAAGGTGCCCTCTTTGGTTCCTCCTCCAGGAGGGATAATAAGTTCCGATAGTCCTGTCCCTCCTGTGAGGGGGAGGTTATGTCTTTTTTCCACAAGATGGCGAGCTATTTCTTCTAGTCTTTGGATCCTGTCTATTGTGTCATCAGGTTTGAAGTTAGATTTTGAGGTTTTTCCTCCGGATTTTTTTGTGCAGACTTCCCCTCCATCTCCGTTGCAGCAGCAGGCACTGGAGTTGGAGGTTCGAAGTTTGTTAGAGAAGCGAGTCTTGTTGAAGGTCCCTGGGGGCCAGGAAGGAAGAGTGGTTTACTCCCCCTTATTCCTGGGCTCTAAACCTGATGGGTCTTTCAGGACTATTATTAACTTGCGGCGGTTGAACACTTTTTTGCGGTCCGGTAGTTTTAAGATGGAATCAATTCAATCGGCTATTAAGGTCTTGTTTCCTAGGTGTTTTATGGCGGTCCTGGATTTAAAAGACGCGTACTACCATCTGCCGATTCATCCGGTCCATCAGAAGTTCCTCCGGGTGGCCATCACGGTCGAGGGTCGGCTCCAGCATTTTCAGTTTGCAGCAATGCTGTTTGGCCTCGCCATGGCTCCTCGTATATTCACCAAAGTGATGTCAGAGGTGATGTGTTTTTTGCGTCATCAGGATATTCTTATTGTACCGTATCTTGATGAGTTTTTGATTACGGGCAATTCGGCTTTTCAGTGCAGAGATCACCTGTCGCTGACCTTTTTTTTTTTTTTTTTGCAGTCCTTAGGCTGGTTGATCAACTTGTATATGTCTAGGATGGTTCCTCTGACTTGTCAATCCTTCTTGGGTCTGCACCTTGATTCTGTGAGTCAGCTGTGCTTTTTGCCAGAGTCCAAGAAGCAGGTGATACTCACCAAGGTTGGGTTGGTGGTTAGCCATCCTCGGATGTCCTTGCGGTCTGCTATGTCTTTTTGGGGTCCTTGACCTCTTGTATCCCGGCTGTGCTATGGGCTCAGTTCCACACCAGATGTCTTCAGCAGGAGATTCTCTGTGCTGAGGAGGAGTTGCAGGGGTCCCTTGACTGCTTCTTTTCCCAGTCTTCGGAGGTAATCGCTTCCCTCTCATGGTGGTTGTCTCCGGGTAACCTAGCTAGGGGGTTCCCTGGGTGGTTTCCATTTCTAGAATAGTTGTCACTGATGCTAGTCCAGAAGGGTGGGGTGCTCATCTGGGGTCGCTCTGGGCCCAAGGTCCGTGGTCAGTCCAGGAAGCAGCAGATTCTTCTAATGTCCGGAAACTTAAGGCGATTCTTCAGGCATTACTTCACTTTCTCCCACAGTTGGATTCCCGGTACGTTAGGATCATGACGGACAATATGACTTGTGTCACGTATATCAATCATCAAGGCGGTACGCGATCACAGCCTCTAATGTCTATTGCATCTTGGATCCTCCATCTGGCCGAAGATTGTCTCCGGTCCCTCACAGCCCTTCATATCAAAGGAACGGACAACTCCACAGCTGATTTTCTAAGTCAGCATGCTCTGCGCCAGGGCGAATGGACATTGAGCAGACGGGTGTTCTGGCAGATTGTTCACCTCTGGGGTCTCCCGGACATCGATCTGTTCGCTACCTGGGCGAATCGTCAGGTGGAGCGGTTTGCTGTCAGGGACCGTCCGGATGTGGTGGATGCTCTCCAGGTCCCTTGGTCATTCCCTCTCACCTATGCCTTTCCTCCGATGTCTATTCTTCCATTGGTCATCAGGAAAATCAGGGAGGAAGGAGCGAGGGTCATTCTCATTGCTCTTTTCTGGCTGAGGAGACCGTGGTTTTCGTGGCTCCGAGCCATGTCCCTGTCGGATCCTTGGATCTTGCCATCGACACCGTCTCTGCTGTCTCAGGGTCCACTCCGTTATCCTCAAGTGCACGGTCTCCACTTGACGGTGTGGAATTTGAGAGGCAGTTATTAAGATCCAGGGGGTTTTCGGACGGTCTGGTTTCTACCCTTCTTCTGAGTAGGAAGCCTTCCACTACTAACATCTATTGTCGGGTGTGGCGAAAAGTTTTGTCTTTTCACACGGTTCCCCTTTCTGAAGTGGTCCCTACCCGGGCTATATTGGAGTTTCTTCAACAGGATCAGGACTTGGGGTTGTCTGTTAGTACCCTTAAAGTTCAGGTTTCTGCCTTGGGGGCTTTATATGGGGCTAATGTTGCTGGAGATAGGTTGATTGCTCGGTTTATTTCTGCTTGTGAATGCAGTACCCCGGTTCACATTGCCAGTGTGCCTCTGTGGGATCTGAACTTGGTTCTGGAGGCGCTTACTAGTGCTCTGTTTGAGCCGTTAGCCTCTTCCTCTCTGAAGGTTCTTTCCCTTAAGACGGCCTTGTTAGTTGCCCTTACTTCTGCTCGACGGGTTAGTGACATTCAGGCTCTCTCCATAGACCCTCCATGCTTGTCTGTCCTTCCTGATAGGTTAGTGCTGAAGCCCGATCCCTCTTACCTCCCGAAGGTAGTTTCTCAATTTCACCGGAGTCAGGAGTTGTCCTTCCCTCTTTTTATCCTGACCCGGTTACCCCTGCTGAAGTTAAGTTTCATACTCTGGATGTTCGATGGGCCGTCCTCGCCTACATTGATAGGACTCAGGCAGGGAGGAATGTAGGGCTCTGTTTGTCTCCTTCCAGGGCCTTTGGAAGGGGTCTGGGGTCTCCAAGAGTACCTTGTCCCGCTGGATCAGAGATGCTATTGGGCTGGCTTATGAGTCGTCGGGTCTGCCTCCTCCGGATGGTGTGCGGGCCCATTCCACCAGGGCGATGGGTTCTTCCTGGGCTGAACGTCTATTGAACTGATATGTAAGGCGGCAACCTGGTCTTCACCTTCTACTTTCACAAGAATATAGGCGAGCCCCCTTTTTTTATTATTTCATGAATTTCATGAAATAATAAAAAAAAAAATGCATGGGGTTCCGCGCAATTTCTATGTCCAGCCAGGTACAGCTAAGCAGCTGGGGGCTGGAATCCGCAGCGCAGGGAGGCCCAAGCTTTCTGGGCACCCCCCACTGCAAATTGCAGCCCGCAGCCACCCCAGAAGATGGCGCGTTCATTGAAGCGCCATCCTCTGGCG
Source organism: Allobates femoralis (assembly GCA_033576535.1). Classification (NCBI taxonomy): domain Eukaryota; kingdom Metazoa; phylum Chordata; class Amphibia; order Anura; family Aromobatidae; genus Allobates; species Allobates femoralis. The sequence goes on from JARQOC010000005.1 coordinate 175,233,262, forward strand.
CTGAACCCCGCTCTTCCAGTGGCCCTGGTGGCGGGTGGCTCACTGGGTAATAATGAGGTTAGGGCCAGCTTTGTATTATCAGCTGGCCCTAAACCCGAAATTTATGGTGGTCACACCAATATTAGACATGACCGCCATGAATTTCTATTAAATTGTTTTAAAAAAAACACAACACAGAGAAATTTTTTTTTATTAGAAATAAAAATAAAAAGCCATTAGGGACTCCATCTTCAATTAAAAAAATCTTCTTCCATCCGACGTAGTCCAAAACGCGATATCCACTCTGCTACATCCCTGTGCATAGATATACATGTCTATGCACAGGAAGTGAGCAGACTGAGAACAATCTCAGCACTGCTACATCTCTGTGCACAGACATATATGTCTGTACACAGGGAGAGCAGGCGGGCTCTAGGACCCTGGAGCTGCCGCAGCCCGCAGGACCAGGAGCCCAGCACAGAGCAGACAGCCGGAAGAGAGGTAAGGAGCATTTCTCCCCCCTCCCTTCCTTCGTTCCCCGCTCTCTCCCCCCAGCCCAGTCCTAACTTAGGACGGGGGGGTGGGGGCGGTGACCGGTCTCGTTACTGTGCGAGTAATCCCTGCGATTGCTCGCAGAGTAACGAGTCGGGCGAATCCCTTACTACTCGGCGAGTACCGAGTAGAAACGAGTAGATTCGCCCATCCCTACTTGTGCAGTGTGCGCTGTATTGTTGACCGATGCACAGTGACACCATCTGCAGCAAGATGATGCTGCAGGTCTTTGGAGATGGTCTGTGGATTGTTCTTGACTGTTCTCACCATTCTTCTTCTCTGCCTTTCTGATGCTTTTGTTGGCCTGCCACTTCTGGCCTTTACAAGAACTGTCCCTGTGGTCTTCCATTTCCTTACAATGTTCCTCACAATGGAAACTGACAGGCTAAATCTCTGAGACAACTGTTTGTATCCTTCCCCTGAACAACTATGTTGAACAATCCTTTTTTTAAGATCATTTGAGAGCTGTTTTGAGGAGCTCATGATACCACTCCTTAGAGAAGATGCAAATAGGAGAACAACTTGCAAGTGGACACCTGAAATAGCTTTTCTCATGATTGGATACACCGGGCTATGAAGTACAAAGCTCAATGAGGTTACCAAACCAATTTATTGCTTCAGTAAGTCAGTAAAAAGTAGTTAGGAGTATTCAAATCATGAAAATCAGAAGGGTGCCCATACTTTTGCACCTGTCAAATTTTGAAATAATGCATATTTCACATTTTTGGTTAGTGCAATAAACCTCATTTCAATCCTGAAATAGTACTGTGTCCATCAGTTATTACATATATCACACTGAAATAGCTGTTGCAAAAACCCAATTTTAAACAAAAAAAAAATGAGTAAGATTAAGAGGGGTGCCCAAACTTTTTCATATGACTGTAAGATATTACTGTACTAGATGCCTAGGAACATAGAATAGTGAGAGAGGAGAAAAAACTCAACAGGAAATAGAGCCAGTATAGAAAGGTAAAGGTTATTAGTGCTATATTAATATTTACCGTATATACGACTATAAGCTGAGGACCCTAATTTTGCCCCCCAAAACTGGGAAAACGTATTCACTCGAGTATAAGCCTAGGGTGGGAAATGTAGCAGCTACTTTTTTGACTCACTGCAAGTGCAAAACCGCACTTGCCGCACATGACAGCAAGTCCCATAGAGAATGAATGGGGTTTACCGCAAGTGTCCCAGTAAGGCTGCAGATGCGGCAAAGCTGCCGGATCTGCCTCAAAACGACAGTTGCACCCAACCCAAAGCTTTTACTCTACCCTTCACGCCCTAATGACATTCATACACACACAGCAGTAGGTGTTTTCCCTATGCTGTGGTCCTTTGGTTAAATCTGTCTGTTGTCATGTTTGATATCACACATGTGGAGGACTCCCCGTCTGTGGAGGGCCGACGGTCACCTACCCCACCCGGGACCCCCCACGCCCTTCCCCAGAGGGCCCAGGAAGTCCCTCACCAACAGAGACACCACCTGCAGCTGCCCAGGAGGGCCCAGGAAGTCCTTCAACAGCAGGGACACAAGCCTTGGGACCAAGAAGCCCTGTCCTGTGGCCACAGACACCCAGCCTAAGAGCAACCCCCTCCCAAGCATCTCCAACTCCCAGCCGAGCCCTGGTGTGGTGTGGTCCCCACACCCTGACCTTGAGCCTGCTGGTTCTGTGTATGGTGGTAAGTTTCTGCACAGGCCTAAAAGCTTTCTAATCTACATCTTGGTGTGTGGCCTAGACAGCAGTATGTGAGTCCTGATGTTTTTCTCATTATTTTCTTTGTCAAGGAGAAAGAGCTCGCACTGCAGGCTGGGCTGTCAGCCCTTCCCCATCTCCTCCAGTTGGCACCTGGGATAGTGATGTGCTGTGTAAGTAAAATCCATAAAAATGACCTCAACCACCCACCCACACCTACACAGGTCACTGACTAATGTCCTTATTTCCCATACAGGTGTATCAACTATTGAGGAGCTGCTGCTGGCTCACCAGGAGGCACAGCTCCTGGCCCAGGGTGAAGGTGAGGAGGTCATAATACCACAGACGTGGCTTAGGGACCTCCTCAGCTCCAGCTCCGGACCAAGCATCCATCCATTTATTGTGGGCCTTGGTGAACATGGTTCGCAGGCACTTGATCTTCTCGGCAACCATGGGCACCGTCCAGATCTTAGTTGGGTCGAGCCAGTTGGCCAGCTCGACAAGGTGCCTGTAGGCCACAGCCCTCACTCCCTTGTTTTTATACTCAGGCAGCGTCACCCGCCACAGGAATTTGTGGTCCTGATACACGGTGAGGAGGTCGCGGACACAATCAGTACCCTCAGCCATCTAGAAGAAAAAAAAAGTTTGTGTTATGAAAAAATATACATGTACACATCAGGTCACACCCTACTCTGTGTGGCCAATCCATGTCCAGCACTACCAACGACAGGTGGTCTGGTTGGTAGCTTGTGTATGCAGATTCAGTAATGGCCTTTACATGTGGACAGAGATGGGATATGGTGCACATGCCACAGCCTATATGTATTTTGGGGCTGGCCAGGGACAGATACAAAGCTGTGTACTTGAGAAATGGCACACATGGCATTACAACCAAATATAACACACACTCATGACCTCAACACATATTTCTGTAAAATTATAGTGCTGTAGGACATATTGTTCTGGCATTGGTCTCAAGGATCATTATGTGAGGAACAGGACACGGAGGGGTGTTACGATGCGTAGCCATCGCAAAACACACATCTACAGGACGCTACATGAAGCTGTAGATAAGGCGCCCAAACATCTAGCAACATATGAGTCTGCAGCCACACAGAAATTAAATTACATGATAAGCACAATAGCATGTCCCCCGACTTACCGTCTGTCCAACAGAGTTATCGTGATAAGACGCTACTAGAACAATGCACATTGAAGTAGGAGCATGGGTGGCGGCCAAGCACGTCACTTTTTAAACACAGTGTGACCAATCAAAAAGCAGCACCAGTGGTCGCACCTGCCAATGCCTAGGCGGCTATGTCGATTAGATGACGCAGATGCTGTGTGATTGGCTGGTTACCATATAAAAAGTGCTAACGACTGAGCTACAGCATGCTTGCTGCCCAGAGTCTTTAAGTAAGTACTGATGTTCACACATGATCTGTGATATGGCTGTGTGTAGCGTTTGATACATCTTTGCATTACGGATCATTATTGTGTACTGCAGCAGACGCCCAAGTGCTGGTGTATGTAGTTTGTAATGATGCTGTGTTTGATTGATCTATTGTGTTCAGCAAAATGGATGGACTGTCTTTTTTGGCCCCAAAACACCCTCCTCATTGACGAGCCATTTTGTTTTTGCCATACAGGATCATGTTTGAAGGAGGCGTCTGTGGTTATTTACGTGGAACGTATGGATTTTGCCCACATAGTACTATCGTTTAGCACACACAATGGAACTAATCTGCCCATACTGAGATGTGGAGTGGCCCATGTGGCTTCTGTGACTGTCTGCATGTGAAGATCTGGCCTTATCAACACCTTAGGGATGTCTCTTGGACATGATGAGTATGCAATAGTCTGCTGCGTGGGCAGATATTTTGTCCTTAAAACACATGGCTGGGTAAGTGTCTAATGTAATTGTATTTAATTGGTAATAACCATCATTCTGTAATTGTGATGTTACTCTTTTCCTATGCTTTTCCTATTCCTTGTGCTCATACATGAACATAATTGGCAGCTATATGGGGGTATGGTCACGATGTGTCCATTTGGATGATGGAGATGTTTTAGATGAGGAGGGCCATGGGCGTAGTGATAACAGGTTTGGTTGTGAGGCAGTGTAATGTTGTTAGTGTCCCTTCAATGGTGCTATATATGTATGTGGTTGCCCATATCAGCAGACTTGGGTAGGATGTTGTTAAGTGGCTAGGAGATGTGTAAGGAAGGAGGTGGTGGGTAGTTTGGATGTGTGATGATGCGTTCTTGTATTGATTTTTTTTTCCCTAACTTTTGCAGGGGTTGGTAGGTGATAACATCATGGACCCTGATGGAGATGCTATCATGGCTCTTGCCTTGGTGGAAGAGGAATTGTGGCTGGAGAATAGAGTTGAGAGGTTTCGGACTCGCAGACCACGGCATGTGTAGGCTCGGGATTGGCTTCTGGACAACCTGAGCCACATGCGGCTGGTCCGTGAGCTGGAGGATCGGAGTCCACATGATGTCAGGAACTATCTCCGTATGTCTGAGGACTCTTTCACATTCCTCTTGGAACGCATAAGGCCATTGATAGCCCAATAGGACACTTTGATGCGTCGAGCTGTGCCACCTGAGGAGCGTTTGGCTGTAACTTTGCGGTTCCTGGCAACAGGTCGTTCAAGGACAGACCTGCAATACACTTCACGTGTGTCACTGTCCCTGCTGAACCGCCTGATCCCCGAGACGTGTGAGGCCATCTAGAGTTGTCTGCTGCCATCCTACATGCAGTTCCCAACAACCCCCGCTGAATGGATGGATGTTGCCAGAGGTTTTGAGGATCGATGGCAATTTCCAAACTGCGGGGGTGCTTTGGATGGTAAGCACGTGAGGACCAAGAAACCCCCCCAACACAGGGTCCTTGTATTATAATGTAAGGTCATGCACTTGGGCAGAGAAAACAAAAGGCATAATTATGTGCTTAATTGCAAAACAATGGGCTAAACTGTCACTGAAAAAGACCTGGGTGTATGGGTAGATGACAAACTCACATTTAGCGGCCAGTGTCAGGCAGCTGCTGCAAAGGCAATTAAAATAATGGGATGCATTAAAAGAGGCATAGATGCTCATGAGGAGAACATCATTTTACCTCTATACAAGTCACTAGCGCGACCACACTTAGAATACTGTGTACAATTCTGGTCTCCGGTGTATAAGAAAGACATAGCTGAACTAGAGCGGGTCCAGAGAAGAGCGACCAAGGTTATTAGAGGACTGAGGGGTCTGCAATTCCAAGACAGGTTATTAAACTTGGGGTTATTTAGCTTGGAAAAACGAAGGCTTAGGGGTGATCTTATAATAATGTACAAATATATGAGGGGACAGTACAGAGACCTTTCTAATGATCTCTTTACTCTTAGGCCTGAGACTGGGACAAGGGGGCATCCTCTACGTCTGGAGGAAAGAAGGTTTAGTCATAATTACAGACGTGGATTCTTTACTGTAAGAGCAGTGAGACTATGGAACTCTCTGCCACATGCTGTTGTAATGAGTGAGTCACTACTAACATTTAAGAAGGGCCTGGATGCCTTTCTTGAAAACTATAATATTACCAGTTATATATACTAGATTCTTTGATAGGGCATTAATCCAGGGAATTAGTCTGATTGCCATATCTGGAGTCAGGAAGGAATTTTTTCCCCCAATGTAGAGCTAGTGTTGCCACATGGTACTAGACCTGACATGAACTAGACGGACTTAAAGTCTTCTTTCAACCTTAAAAAAAAAAAACTGTTACTATAATTACAAAGGATATTTTAGCGTGGTCCTCATGGCCCTGGTGGATGCTCACTATGAGTTCCTCTACGTGGATGTTGGCATGAACGGGCGTGTCTCAGATGGGGGGTGTGTTTGCACACTGCTCCTTGGCCCAAGACCTAAGGAGAGGTGCGCTGAACTTACCCTCAAATGATGATACAACCCATCATCTCAACTTTGCGTTTGTGGGGGATGAAGCCTTCCCACTTCAGGTTCCCCTACTACGGCCATATCCCCAGAGGACGCTTATTTCTGAGCAGCGCATTTTCAATTACCGGCTATCCCGGGCCCGCCGTGTGGTTGAAAATGCGTTTGGGATTATGGCCAATACATTTCGCGTGTTTCATACGCCTTTGCATATGAAAGTGGAATCTATTGATGTGGTAGTGCTGGCCTGCTGTGTGCTGCATAACTTGCATCATAGGGATCAGTCATCATACATGCCGGCAAGTTATGTGGATTCAGTGGACCTCACAACAGGGGAGGTCCGCCCCTGGGATTGGCGTGCTGCCGACTATGGTGTTGCGCCACTCCAGCCGCTGAGCCACGGTCTGAGTCAGAAGGATGCCAGGAGCTCCAACTTTAATGGCCCGGGGCAGTGGCCTAACTACACCAGCAGGTGTAGGGTGGCTGGTGTTGTGAGGCAGAAACCTGAGGAGGATGGTATAGTCACCAGGGTGGCTGCACCAGGAGGCTTCGGGTTGTGTTTTTTTTATTTTGGATTTTGACACGTTAGTTAGTTAGTGTTTGGTTGCGTACTGTCACATGTTTGGGTGTGGCCATTATTTTTCATAATTTTGTCTTTATTTGTATGATGTTGACACTTGTGTTTTTTTATGTTTTTGAGTGATTTGCAAATACCTTTGTTTTTGTGCACAAAAAGTAAAACAAAAAACAAAAGACACACAAAAAAAAGTGTCTGTTGTTACTTTTGAATACAGGGCAGTTTGCTCATAGCTCTATGCTGTGCACAGAGGTATGTGATCCATAAAATGTTATTGATGGGTCCGCGCTGCATTGGATGCTAATGTGCATTACCCAGGTCCAGCCCTTTGACCCACACTGTATGCCGTGACTGTGTGTCCATGTCCATTATGATGTGTTTGGCCACATGGGAACGTGTCCACACACATGGAGCAGGCAATGGTGTTTGTGCGGGATGTAGGTAGACTTCAGTACACACACACGCAAACATGTGTGCACACAAATACTTCAGTTCAGCCATGGCAACTCTGCCATGGCATGGACCAATGCAGGCACATATGTCCATAGTGTGGTTTGAATCTTACCGCCATCACCTACAGACGCACACATAGCCATTCTTTAGTGTAATCCACTGTACTGCACAAGACTGCTCCTGTGTGACGCTTTAGCATTTGGAAAGTGTGTTGCAGGAGCCACACTTGACGACACGAGCGTGTATTTATGAAAAACTCCGATACACAACTGTGTCATGTATTAGCCAGCCTTCAAGAACAGGCTGGCCAGATGTAACCCAGTTGTGTTGTCCAATGAGCAGCTATGGGGCGCGGTGTTGACGCTGCGGCACACCTATGTCCTCGGGGCGCTGAACATGTACGCCCACATTGCCTTTGGGATTGCGGCGTGTGAAGCAGCGAGGGAATTTGACCGGATTGGTTCAGCTGTGGGTGAGGCGATTTCCGGGGCGACACATCACCTTTATTTCAGGGTGAGATTGCAGTGTATAATACCGTCATCGGCGATCTGAGGCGAGCATGAAAAACGTGCACGCGCACGTTAGATCACCTCATATCGCCAGCCGATATTGCGGCGTGTAAAGGTACCATAAGTGTAGTCTGGCCCTTTAAATCCAGCTCACAGTCTGCCTACCACTCGATGTTTGCGCTACTCTGATATGCGCAGTACATCATTCATGACCGGCCGGCCCTGCGCATGCGCACTAATGCCTAACAACGGAAGTTGATTCCCGTCACTATGCGCGTCATATAAGAAACGAAGTCTAGCACTCAACAGTGTTAGGGCCCTTTCACATCAGCGTTTTTTGAATTTGCGGCAGTTGCGGTTGAAAAACCGCACTTGCCGCATTTGCCGCACTTGCGGCACGAATGCGGCAGGCCCCATTCATTTCCTATGGGACTTGCGGCACTTGCGGCAAGTGCGGTTTTTCAAAATATCAACGCCACTTGCGGTAAATGCGGCATTTGCGGCATGTCTTAAAACCGCAACATGCCGCGGTTTTTTGTCGCCGCAAGTATACCGCAAGTGTACCGCACTTGTGCCGCAATGTACATTGCGGTATTTTTATAATGAGAGTCAATGGCAACCGCGTCTGCCGCACCTGCCGCATCTGCCGCAAGTGGATTGGCTGGATGCGGCACGCGTACTGAGCCTGCTCCAAGTGCTCCCAGCCCCCCCCCCTCACTGATATAAAAAGAGGAGCAGGTTTGCACATGTTGTGCAAACCTGTTTGCTGCTCTGAAGTGGACCCAGAAGCTTTTGTGTCTGGACATTTCTGTGCTTCATCTTCTGCATCTTTTGGTAAGTACATACAATTTTCATTCAGAATATGTTTATTGTATTTGTTGTTTGCCAATATTTTTGCACAAATACCATGTCCTTTGGTAATTTTTTGCAAAAAAAGCCATGTGTGTGTATTCATTTACTGTAATTATTTTTGAGCAATTTTTTTTTTTTTATTTTTCTTAAAAAATGCTGAAAAATAATTATTGTAAATGAATGGTTTTTTTGGTGCAGAATTTTTTTTGATTTTTTTGATTTTTGCATTGTGCATTATTTAAAATGTTCATGCTGTTATGTGCCTTTGTGCTTTGTGGTAAAAGTTTGCAAAACTTTCATGTGCATGGTAAATGTTTGCAAAAAAACACCATTTGCTTCGGTAATTTTTTGCAAAAAAAAGCCATGTGTGTGTATTCATTTACTGTAATTATTTTTGAGCAATTTTTTTTTTTATTTTTCTTCAAAAATGCTGGAAAATAATTATTGTAAATGAATGGTTTTTTTGGTGCAGAATTTTTTTTGATTTTTTTGATTTTTGCATTGTGCATTATTTAAAATGTTCATGCTGTTATGTGCCTTTGTGCTTTGTGGTAAAAGTTTGCAAAACTTTCATGTGCATGGTAAATGTTTGCAAAAAAACACCATTTCCTTCGGTAATTTTTTGCAAAAAAAAGCCATGTGTGTGTATTCATTTACTGTAATTATTTTTGAGCAATTTTTTTTTTTATTTTTCTTCAAAAATGCTGGAAAATAATTATTGTAAATGAATGGTTTTTTTTGGTGCAGGATTTTTTTTTGATTTTTTTGATTTTTGCATTGTGCATTATTTAAAATGTTCATGCTGTTATGTGCCTTTGTGCTTTGTGGTAAAATTTTGCAAAACTTTCATGTGCTTGGTAAATGTTTGCAAAAAAGCACCATGTGCTTCGGTAATTTTTTGCAAAAAAAGCCATGTGTGTGTATTGTTCATGTACTGTAATTATTTTTCAGCCTTTTTTTTTATTTTTCTTCAAAAATGCTGAAAAATAATTATTGTAAATGAATGGTTTTTTTGGTGCAGAATTTTTTTTGATTTTTTTGATTTTTGCATTGTGCATTATTTAAAATGTTCATGCTGTTATGTGCCTTTGTGCTTTGTGGTAAAATTTTGCAAAACTTTCATGTGCATGGTAAATGTTTGCAAAAAAGCACCATGTGCTTCGGTAATTTTTTGCAAAAAAAGCCATGTGTGTGTATTCATTTACTGTAATTATTTTTGAGCAATTTTTTTTTTAATTTTTCTTCAAAAATGCTGAAAAATAATTATTGTAAATGAATGGTTTTTTTGGTGCAGGTTTTTTTTTTATTTTTTTGATTTTTGCATTGTGCATTATTTAAAATGTTCATGCTGTTATGTGCCTTTGTGCTTTGTGGTAAAATTTTTCAAAACTTTCATGTGCATGGTAAATGTTTGCAAAAAAGCACCATGTGCTTCGGTAATTTTTTGCAAAAAAAGCCATGTGTGTGTATTCCTTTACTGTAATTATTTTTGAGCAATTTTTTTTTTTTATTTTTCTTCAAAAATGCTGAAAATAATTATTGTAAATGAATGGTTTTTTTGGTGCAGGATTTTTTTTTTTTTTTTTGATTTTTGCATTGTGCATTATTTAAAATGTTCATGCTGTTATGTGCCTTTGTGCTTTGTGGTAAAAGTTTGCAAAACTTTCATGTGCATGGTAAATGTTTGCAAAAAAAAACCATGTGCTTCGGTAAATTTTTGCAAAATAAAGCCATGTGTGTGTATTGTTCATATACTGTAATTATTTTTCTGCATTTTTTGGTATTTTTCTTCAAAAATGCTGAAAAATAATTATTGTAAATGGTTTTTTTGGTGCAGGATTTTTTTTTATTTTTTTGATTTTTGCATTTTGCATTATTGAAAATGTTCATGCTGTTATGTGCATTTGTGCTTTGGTAAAAGTTAGTAAAACTTTCATGTGCTTGGTAAATTTTTGCAAAAAAAAGCCATGTGTGTGTATTAAAGGGAACCAACCACCCCCAATGACCCCCCCGGACTATTAATATCAGTGCCTACACACAGCACATACATGTGCTGCACTGATTTTGGCTAAAAAAACTGTTTTTTAAAACTAAAGATAATGATTTTTAAAGTTTAAACCGGAGCGACGGATGGGCGGTACTTATCTGTGGCAAACGACGATATCTGATGCCAATCATCTTCCCTGTCTCCCCTCGCAGCAGTTATGGCCACCCCTTTGTGCAGCGTCACAGCCCTGTGCACGGGCTCGCATGCCCGTGCACACGTCATCATCTACAGCCGGGAAGCGAGCGCGCGCTCTGTCTTCCTGCGCTCGGCTATGGAAGACAGAGCGCGCGCTCGCTTCCCGGCTGTAGATGATGACGTGTGCACGGGCATGCGAGCCCGTGCACAGGGCTGTGACGCTGCACAAAGGGGTGGCCATAACTGCTGCGAGGGGAGACGGGGGGATGATTGGCATCAGATATCGTCGTTTGCCACAGATAAGTACCGCCCATCCGTCGCTCCGGTTTAAACTTTAAAAATCATTATCTTTAGTTTTAAAAAACAGTTTTTTTAGCCAAAATCAGTGCAGCACATGTATGTGCTGTGTGTAGGCACTGATATTAATAGTCCGGGGGGGTCATTGGGGGTGGTTGGTTCCCTTTAATACGTTCATGTACTGTAATTATTTTTCAGCATTTTTTTGTATTTTTCTTCAAAAATGCTGAAAACTAATTATTGTAAATGAATGTGTTTTTTGTTGCTGGTTTTTTTTATTTATTTTTTTTTTGCATTGTGCATTATTTAAAATGTTGAGGGTTTTATTTGATTTAGCAAAGATGCCTTGTGTAGTTGTAGTTTTTAAAAAAATATGCCATATGCTTGTTAATTTTTGTGAGATCTGTAAGGCTGCCTTCACACTATGGATGTTTTAAATCCGATGCTGTCCGATAAAAATCGGACAGCATCAGACCGATTTTGTGCCCCATGCAGCCCTTTTGGGCATCAGACCGAATCAAATTTGCACTAAATGGCATCTGTTTTTGTCTGATCCGATTCTGTCCCATTTTCTTTTTTTTTTTTTTAAATTTTTTAT
>JARQOC010000005.1:175244993-175327149 GCA_033576535.1 Allobates femoralis
TCCAGCGATTAGCCAAAGTCCAGAAGTGTGTACCCATGGGTGAGTGGAGGTACATGGCAAATTCCCGTTACAAAATTTAAATTCTGCTCTCATTTGCTGGTGGTGTGGTGAAGTCTGGCCCAATCCAACCCTTGTTCTTCTTGATCAGAGTCAGTCTTTCAGCATTTTCAGTTGACAGGCGGGTGCATTTATCAGTAATGATTCCATCTGCTGCACTAAAAACATGCTCTGACAAAACGCTAGCGGCAGGGCAGGCCAGGACTTCCAAGGCGTAGAGAGCCAATTCATGCCACGTGTCCAGCTTGGATACCCAATAATTGTAAGGCACAGAGGAATGTCGGAGTACAATTGTTCTATCTGCAAGGTACTCCTTCAGCATCTGGGCAAACTTACCATTTCTTGTGGCACTACCCCGCACCTCAGGGGCCGTGGTACGTGAGGGGCTGAGAAAACTGTCCCACATCTTAAAAGACTGTTCCCCTACCTCTAGCGGATTGGACTTGTGCCCCTCTCGGCCGTACGCCTTGGTTGTCCACCGATTCCTGACCTATGCGTTTTGTGAGGGGTATGCTTTGCCTACTTCCGCGACTATGGACTTCTGAAACTGCTGCATTTTGGCTGACCTCTCCACCTCAGGAATAAGAGACATAAAGTTCTCCTTGTAGCATGGGTCTAACAGTGTTACCAACCAGTAATGATTATCGGCCAAGATGTTCTTAACGCGAGGGTCACGAGCCAGGCAGCTTACCATAAAGTCAGCCATGTGCGCCAGACTCTTAACAGCCATCACTTCAGTGTCCTGACCAACACGATGACTGAACACGCTGTCCTCCTCCTCCTCCTCATCCTCCTCCTCATGTCCCCTGTCCTCTGGCCAGCCACGCTGAACCGAGGGTATGACTGGTGTGCATGTTATATCCTCAATTTGGCCGGAGAGTTGCTCCATGTCTTCATCCTCATCCTCCTTCTCCTCGTCATAGTCCTCCACTGCACGTTGTGATGAGATGAGGCTGGGCTGTGTGTTATCACCCACACCCACTACTGTTTCTTGCTCCAACTCATCGCGCTCCGCCTGCAATGCATCATGTTTGTTTTTGAGCAGAGACCATTTTAGAAGGCAGAGAAGCGGTATGGTGACGCTAATAATGACGTCATCACCGCTCACCATCTTGGTGGAGTCCTCAAAGTTTTGGAGGACGGTACATAGGTCGGACATCCATCTTTACTCCTCAGGTGTTATGTGTGGAGTTTGACCCATTTCCCGACGGCTTAGGTGATGCAGGTACTCAACAACTGCCCTCTTCTGCTCACAAATCCTGACCAACATGTGCAGAGTTGAATTCCAACGCGTGGGGACATCACACACCAGTCTGTGAGCCGGAAGCTGCAAATGCAAGGCCGGCTGAAGCAGTAGGTGACTTTCGAAAATGTGCAGACAGGCGGCGAACTTTTACGAGCAGATCAGACAGTTCTGGGTATGATTTTAGAAACTGTGAACCACGAGGTTGAGCACATGGGCCACGCATGGAACATGTGTCAGCTGGCCTTGCCTCAAAGCCGCCACCAGGTTCCGGCCATTGTCGCACACGACCTTTCCTGGCTTTAGGTTCAGAGGTGTGAGCCAGTGATCTGCCTGCTGTTTTCAGAGCTGTCCACACCTCTTCTGCATTGTGGGGTTTGTCACCTATGGATATTAGCTTCAGCACAGCCTGTTGCCGCTTCACCGATGCAGTGCTGCAGTGCTTCCAGCTTGGGACTGGTGTGGAGGGTAAAGTGGATGAGGATGCGCAGGAAGAGGAGGCTGAGGAGCATGACATTCCAGAGCTGTAGAGTGTGGGTGAAACCCTGACTGAGGTAGGGCCTGCAATCCTTGATGTGGGAAGGACGTGTTCCGTCCCTCGCTGAGACTGGGTCCCAGCTTCCACAATATTAACCCAGTGTGCCGTCACCGAGATGTACCGGCCTTGCCCACAAGCACTTGTCCACGTGTCTGTGGTTAGGTGGACTTTGACTGAAACAGCGTTGTTCAGGGCACGTGTGATGTTTTGTGACACGTGGTTATGTAATGTGGGAACGGCACACCGGGAGAAATAGTGGCGGCTGGGGACCGAGTAACGTGGGACAGCTGCCGCCATCAGGTCGCGGAATACTTCCGTCTCCACCACCCTAAAAGGCAGCATTTCCAGCGCAAGCAGTCGCGAAATGTTAGCATTTAGAACTATGGCATGTGGGGCGTTGGCAGCGTATTTGCGCCTGCGTTCAAATGTTTCATGCATGGATAACTGAACGCTGCGCTGGGACAAGGACGTGCTTGATGATGGTGTTATTACTGCGTGGGCAACTACAGGTGCAGGGCAGGAGGCTTGTTCGCATGCAGCATCGACAGGGGATTGGCTCGCACGCACAGCACCCGAAGACGTAGCAGTGACATCAGCAAGCACTGCTCCTCGATTCTGTTGTACATCCCACAAAGTCGGGTGCTTGGCTGACATGTGCCTGATCATGCTGGTGGTGGTCAGGCTGCTAGTTTTGGTACCCATGCTGATGCTGGCATGGCAGGTGTTGCAAATGGCCTTTTTAGAATTATCTGGAGCCAACTTAAAAAACTTCCAGACTCGGGAAGACCTAACATTTCTACAGGCACCTTGTGTCGTGTTGTTGTTCCGGGGAACGGTTGCCTGATTCTGCCTGGGGCCACCACCCTGCTTCTTACTGCCTGTTGTGATGCTAAGCCTCCCTCCCCCTGTGCACTGCTGTCCTCGCTCTGCATCTCCTCCTGCCAGGTTGGATCAGTTACTGGATCATCCACCACGTCGTCTTCCTCTTCCGCACCCTGCTCCTCCTCCTGACTTCCTGGCAATCGTGTCTCATCATCGTCCACCCCTTGTTGAGACACGTTCCCACCGTTGCCTTCGTGAGACCGTGGCTGCTCAAATATTTGGGCATCAGTACATACGCTCTCCTCATGACCCACTTCAACAGGAGCTGGCAAAGGCCAGAATGTGCGAATGGATATGTGAGCAGCTCTTCAGAGTGTCCAAGTGTGGGATCAGTAATGTCCGTGGACGTGTACTTGGCCTGGTGGTAGGAAGGAGGATCAGGTTGTGGAATGTGCGATGCAGTATCACGGTTACTGACACTTGACCGTGTGGAAGACAGGGTGTTTGTGGTGGTGCCAATCTGACTGGAAGCATTATCCGCTATCCAACTAACAACCTGTTGACACTGGTCTGGGTTGAAGAGCAGTGTATTGCTGCGGTCCCCAAGAATTTGGGACAGGACATGCGAGCGAGTAGATGTGGCCCTTTGTTGTGGCGAAATTAGAGCTTGCACACGACCTCGGCCTCTGCCTGCACCACCATCACGTCCACTTCCTTGTCCCTTGCCAACGCCCTTGCGCATTTTCAATGATGTGCTGATGGTACACAGCTAAATGAAGGCGTCCCAACAGACGGGTTTTACCTGGACAATCAGATTATAGCTATTGCTATCAGCTTTTTAAGAGCGACAATTAGAGATTAAGTCAGACACAGATGGAGACGTGTATTCACTGTACTTGTGCGTTATATTCTAGTTTGTGCAAAACACACAAAAGTGCACCCGTACGCTGCCACCGACAGGCACACACTTGCGGTTTGTAAATGCACGCACTAAGAACCTAATCAGTGAGAAGTCTGACACTATCAGGACTGTTTTAGACTGTGTACACCAGCCCCAGATATGATGAAGGCTGGTATACTGTCACTAGGAATTGCTATATACCCTGCCTGCCTGCCTACAGCTACAATAGTCCTGAGAAGGACTGTTGTGGTCACTAGAAAGCCTGTACTCCGACCTGGCTACCCTACCTGCCTGTCTATATCCACCTAGATTAGTCCTGAGAAGGACTGTTGTGGTCACCAGTTTGCAGCCCTGCAAAACTCTCCCTGATTCAGCAGACACTCTCCCTGCACTGACTGTCTGGATCGCTGTGTGCAGAGCACAGCGCTGTCGGGTCTTACAAAGACTCGGTCACGCTGTGCGGCTGGCCAGTCACTGCAATTCCACAACTAACAGGGCTGTGGCATTGCAGTGGTCTGCCAGCCAATCCCTACATGTGGGCTGGCTCTCTAAAGAGCGCCAACATGCAGGGAGGGGGACCACAAGCACAGCACGAGTATCGCGAGATTACTCGGTACTCGCCGAGTAGCCCGAGTACAGTGATACTCGTGCGAGTACCGAGTAGTTACAAGCGTACTCGCTCATCACTATTCATAACCTTTAGTAGTTTTTTTTTCCACATTTGCACAACATCTCATTTGCCCATAAAGCAGAAACACTCACAAGTGACCCAATTTGAACACTAAACCTCTAAATGAATTTTTCTACGTTGTATTGAGCAATATAAACCTTCAGGTGCTTTACAGAATTTGAAAAGATTAGGTCGTAAAAATAAAATGTATGTTTTTCCACTAAAATGTTACTTTAGCCAGAAACTTTTCTTTCACACAAAGGATACAGGAGAAATACAATAATAACTCATAAATAGTTAGACATCACTGTTTAGGCAAACAGTAGGGTACAGAATGCAAAAAGCATATGACATTTGGAAGCAATTTTGAATGGAATAGATAGATTGTGGACGCCAATACTTATTTGCAAAGCTCCAAGGAGCTTAAACTAGGGATGGGCGAATCTACTCGCTAGGACTCGTTACTCGGCGAGTAGTAAGGGACTCGCAGGACTCGGTACTCTGCGAGTTTCCCAGCGTTTACTCGCACGAGTCCAATGCAAATCAATGGCAATCCTAGTTTTGTCAGAGACGCTGACAAAACTAGGATTGCCATTGTCTTGCATTGGACTCGCTACTGTGCCAGTGATAGCAGGGAAACTCGCAGAGTAAGAGCTGTCTGCTCTGTGCAGCTCCAGGGTCCTAGAGCCCGCCTGCTGCCTGATGTAGCAGAGCTGAGATTGTGCTCAGTCTGCTCATTCCCTGTGCATAGACATCTATATCTATGCACAGGGGATGTAGCAGAGAGGACATCGCGTTTTGGACTACGTCGGACGGAAGAAGATTTTTTTAATTAAAGATGGAGTCCCTAATGGCTTTTTTTTTTTATTTCTAATAAAAAATTTTCTCTGTGTTGTGTTTTTTTTAGCCCTTTACTGGAGATTCTTAGTGGCCGGGTCAAACCTGGCCTGACATTAAGAATCCCGGGCTTAATACCAGCTTGTATAACAAAGGTGGTATTAACCCCTTTATTACCCAGTGTGCCACCACCACCAGGGCCGCTGGAAGAGCGGGGTTCAGCGCCAGAGGATGGTGCTTCAATGAACGCGCCATCTTCTGGGCGGCTGCGGGCTGCAATTTGCAGCGGGGGGTGCCCAGAAAGCTTGGGCCTCCCTGCGCTGCGGATTCCAGCCCCCAGCTGCTTAGCTGTACCTGGCTAGACATAGAAATTGCGCGGAGCCCCACGCATTTTTTTTAAATTATTTCATGAAATAATAAAAAAAAAGGGCTCCCATATATTCTTGTGTCTGGCCAGGTACAAATAGGCACCTGGGGGTTGGGGGCAGCCCGTGGCTGCCTGCTGGATCCGGCTGGTTCCAGAAATACGGCGAAGCCCACGTCAAATTTTTTTCTGACAAATCCATAAAACAATGTAAATAAAAGGGACTGCATCTTTATTAACCCCTGGACCATGGGCGAGGGGTTAATAAAGATGCAGTCCCTTTTTTAGGATTGTTTTATTGATTTTTCAAAAAAAAAAAATGACGTAGGCTTCGCCGTATTTCTGGAACCAGCCGGATCCAGCAGGCAGCGACGGGCTGCTCCCAACCCCCAGGTGCCTATTTGTACCTGGCCGGACACAAGAATATAGGCGAGCCCTCTTTTTTTATTATTTCATGAATTTCATGAAATAATAAAAAAAAAATGCCTGGGTCTCCGCGCAATTTCTATGTCTAGCCAGGTACAGCTAAGCAGCTGGGGGCTGGAATCCGCAGCGCAGGGAGGCCCAAGCTTTCTGGGCACCCCCCGCTGCAAATTGCAGCCCGCAGCCGCCCCAGAAGATGGCGCATTTATTGAAGCGCCATCCTCTGGCGCTGAACCCCGCTCTTCCAGCGGCCCTGGTGGCGGTGGCACACTGGGTAATAAAGGGGTTAATACCAGCTTTGTTATACAAGCTGGTATTAAGCCCGAGATTCTTAATGTCAGGCCAGGTTTGACCCGGCCACTAAGAATCTCCAATAAAGGGTTAAAAAAAACACAACACAGAGAAAATTTTTTATTAGAAATAAAAAAAAAAGCCATTAGGGACTCCATCTTTAATTAAAAAAAATCCTCTTCCGTCCGACGTAGTCCAAAACGCGATGTCCTCTCTGCTACATCCCCTGTGCATAGATATAGATGTCTATGCACAGGGAATGAGCAGACTGAGAACAATCTCAGCTCTGCTACATCAGGCAGCAGGCGGGCTCTAGGACCCTGGAGCTGCACAGAGCAAACAGCTCTTACTCTGCGAGTTTCCCTGCTATCACTAGCACAGTAGCGAGTCCAATGCAAGACAATGGCAATCCTAGTTTTGTCAGCGTCTCTGACAAAACTAGGATTGCCATTGATTTGCATTGGACTCGTGCGAGTAAACGCTGGGAAACTCGCAGAGTACCGAGTCCTAGCAGATAGAGCCTGAAGCTTCCGAGACACATCTGCAATTTGTAAATCGCACATTACTCGCTATTACTCGCTTCCCCATTCATTAACATTGGACTCGCTAGACTCACAACGAGTAGCGAGTCCCGGGCTCGGACTCGCTAGAGTCAAGCGATTCCGAGTAATTTAGCACTCGGCCATCACTAGCTTAAACAGAATAAAGCCCACACAAGTGATCAAACTGAAAACTCTCATCTAAAGGTGGCATGAACATTTTGAACTCACAGGTGGTTCAAATTATTTTTTTATTATTGGACTATGAAGACAAAAACTTATGTTTTTTTCTTCTACAATGCTTTTCAGGTTTACATTTTTAATTCTCACATGGGGTAAAATAATAAAATAGACCCACAATTTGTTATGTGATTTCTACCAAATATAGAAATTCCTTATGGCCACTTTACACGCAGCTACATTTCTAGCTTATCCACAGGTAACTTACTGGCTGCAGTGAAATCATGGAGACATTATTCCATTTGTACACAGCAACAAGATAGAACCATATCTCCATGATTTCACTGCAGCCAGTAAGTTACCTGTGGATAAGCTAGAAATGTAGCTGCGTGTAAAGTGGCCATAATAGACAGTTGTACACTACTGTTTAATTATATGGATCGGAAGGAAAGAGCATGGAGGTTGTATCCCAAAACCGTGGGGATGTCAAGACTTGTACTGCAGCCCCTTCCTCGCAGCTACCAGAGTCATCCAGTGCCTAGTCAGCAACATGTAACACCCCTGTCCATGCTTACTCATCCAGATGTCAGAAATGAAATGCATTCTCTCACACACAGAGTCTCTCAAGGAAGCAGTGATGTTGTCTGCGACATGCTGGTGGAGCGCATGCACAGCTCTCTTCGAGAAATAGTGTCAACTGGGCATCTGGTACTGGGGATTGTTGCAGTGCTGAGCTTTTGGGGGACTGTCGCAGCCATGAGCTTTTGAAAACCCTCTGTATCCACCAGGCAGAAAGGCAACAGCTTGGAGATTGTGAAATTTAAGCTCTTAGCTTTGACATGGGTAGGAGTAAATGGTCTTTTATTTGACTACATTGGTATTATAACTGGAAAAGAAAGGCGCACAGTGTGTATACCTGTGAGACAATTTTCAAAGATAAAATTAGAATTGCTCACTTTTTACGGTTGAAAAAGTCACAACCGCTATAAAGACATGTAGCAGGTCTCTCAGTCTGCTGCGATCTCCATTTGACTGCATCTGCCAGACCAAGGGCTGTTTGCTTTACTGAGACAGGGTGGAGTACAATGTACCAGACAAACTGCTGGACTCTGAGGGAGGTGCAGGCGGAGATATTGCCTTCATTAAAAAGGTGCCTTCATTAAAAAGGTGGTGCTCTCAATGTCTGACAGCGCTTAATACCAGCAGGTATATCCACCACCAAAACAGATGACGGCCTGTCAATCACACTGGCCATTGC
The DNA here is from genome assembly GCA_033576535.1 of Allobates femoralis. Classification (NCBI taxonomy): domain Eukaryota; kingdom Metazoa; phylum Chordata; class Amphibia; order Anura; family Aromobatidae; genus Allobates; species Allobates femoralis. The sequence continues at coordinate 175,253,117 of JARQOC010000005.1, forward strand.
GGGTAAAAAGGTGGAAGTTCTGTGGCTGTAGGTCTGTGTGACAACATTCCCCACAGTCACGGATGATGAAGAAGCTGCAGATCCACTTTATGGGGCGGTCGGTGATTGGCCAGGCCCGCTAAGCCACATTCTAGGACAGTGAGCTTCCCACTGTAACTTATGCTGCATGTCCATGTCACGGTTCATGCATGAAGTACACAAATTATTGATTTTTTTGCCTCTACTTAGATTTTGCTTACAGATATGGTAGATAACATGTGTTAGGTCATCCTAGGAAAAGTTTAGCTCTCATGCAAACTGCAGAGCTACCACAGCTTCTGCACAGAGGCAGAGTTGTGGCTGAGGATGTAGTACGTGGTGTGGTTGCAGCACTCTCATTCCAGGAAGCCTCAACCTAACCTCGTCAGTTTCATCCTCTTTCACTTCCTCTACTGAGTTCATCAACTGCATGCCTGTGGGTTGACAGTTAGTGGGATCTAGAACCTCATCAACACTCTCTGTGTTCTCACACTCCTCGCCCTCAAGACACCCTCTTCGCGCTATGAGCAAAAACTCAAAAAAGCGTTCGACTCAGGTATCTGAGTGTTATCATCATCAGCATCATTGTCTCAACCCTAGGGGTTAAAGTCTAGTAACGAGGGTCTAGATTATGCTTGGACCCTATTTCGTCCAGGCCCGGATCTGACTAACAAAGATTTTGAGTATTGTTGCAGATCATTCACTCCTCTTGACTCAGTGAAACTTTGTAGCAGACCTCTGATTCCCAGGTATGAGTGAAGAGCTCTGCAGACTCGGCCATCTCTGTTGACTTAGTCAGTGGGGCGGCTTGAGATCTGTGATATGTTAGTAAACAAGTGTGATTGGGGTGACACCTCTGAGGACTGGTCTGTGTTTGATGTTGAAATTGAAGTGGAGGACAGACCACTTGATGGAGTGCTTGATATCCATTGTAGCACTAGCCCTTTCTAGCCCTTTCTGAGCCTCATCTAAAACTCGTAGTGATGTGCTGCTGCCTAAGAAAGGGAGAATAGCAAATAATCCACTAAAAGAAGTAAAAGATGCTTCTTTGGCTAAAGGCCAGTGTTTTTGAGCCAAGCTTTCAATAACTTTAGCACCATCCTCATAGACCCCAAGCATTTTCCCTTTACTACCATGCCTAGTCCCCTTTAAATCACAACTATGGATTTTATGATTCGTATTTGATGTTAACATATTTGGAACTCAGTTGTTCTAGGCCCAATATTTTAAGGATTTGAATACAGCAGACCAGGTTTCGCAAATACTGGTACAAGAAAAAAATGTGGTGGTTTGATTTTGGCAGATGTAGCAAAAAGTAATTTTTACCATAGAATTTATGGAGATTTTAAGAGAGCACTGCACCAGACCTGATTTAGCAAATACTGGTACTAGAAAATATGTATTTGGTGGCTAGATTTTGGCAGACCTAGCAGAAAAGGTTTTTTTACACTACATCTGTACAGGTGTTTTGGTGCAGATGCGTAGATGTAAAAGGACAAAGACAGTGGCACGCATAGCATGCCACAAAATTTATTTCCCTTTATGTGCAGCGCTATACATGACATAGCACTTTACATAATAGAGGAGGGGTGGGAAAGATGGCCGCCGGGGGTGATCGTGAGGAGGCTCCAGGCACCTTGGACACCATCCACCGCATCCAAGCCTGCGTGTCCTCCACACACACCATCTGCCTCCTGACTATCACCCCTGGGCACCCCACCAGCCATCTGGACCGCTCACTCCAGCCCGTGGTCATCCGGGCCGTCCGGCAGTCTTGCCCTGCGGCTCCCCACCTGGGCCCACTCCCAGCCACGCCGGCATCTAGGCGCCTCTGGCGGCGCTGTGCTCCAGTCACAGCTCTGCGGCTTCCCCGCTCTGCCTGCCCGGGGAGCCGCTCCATCTAAACACTGCGGGCGCGTCCTGCGCCAGTGCCCCGAACCGCCGCCGCAACCCGCTCCCACGGCCCTCCTGAAGTCCCGGCGGCAGTGGCTGTGCGGACGCTCCTCCCAGCAGAAGCCCGGACCTACGCGCGGCCAGCCCGGCGCAGACACCACCGCTAAGTGCGGTGCCGCCACCCCCGCCCTCCACCTCTCCCCCCACCACCGCTGCGGCCCCGACCGCGGCCTGCCCGGCCCCACTCCTGGGCTCTGGTGACGGTGCCCGGCCCCCCCGGTGCTGCATAGCTGCGGCAGTGGCAGGCGACAGACGGCACTACCCACAGAGCCCACCACTGCCCACTAAGTTGTGGACCCAGTGGGGCCGGTAGCGCTACACTCGGGTCCCTCCACAGTGGCACAGGGAAGTAGGCTGTGCGGGGACCAGTGACACCGCACCCTCCGCAGTAGCGCTGCCGAAGCCCCCGCCTGCATCTGCCCGCTGACTGGTCAGAAGTGCCCATCTCCTACACCAAGACCTTGGGCCCCTGACCACCTGGTCCCATCCGACTCCCCAGCTGCACGGACCTCTCTACCTCACGGTCCCCCTAAACGCTTTGCCCCCTCTGCCTCACGGCCCCCGGCCACAGTGACCCTTCTGCTGCATGGACCCTTCTGGCTGCACCTGACCCCGGCTTCCTCACTGATGCCCGGCTGCACTGGCCCTACCGCACAGGCCCTTCGGCCTCATGAACCCTCCTGGCTGCAGTGAACCCTCTGCATGGACCCTCTGGCTGCAACCATCCCCGGCTGCCTCACTGACCCTGGCTGCCTCACTGAGGCCCCGGCTGCATTTGCCCTACTGCACTGGACCCTCGGCCTCACGGTCCCCTCTGCCATACAGACCCCCTTGCTATATTTGACCCTTGGCTGCACTTCACCCCCGGCTACATCTGATCCTGACTGCATCTCATTATCTTACTCCTACATCCCAGTGGCAGACCGGTTCCGACCCCGACAGTGCCACCTCACCACCGGCTACGCCACCCCGGCTGCAACATCTCATCCTCTGGCTGCATCATCGCATCATCTCATCCCCCGGCTGCTTCTGCTCATCCTCCTGCTGCCTCCTCCCATCCTCCGGCTGCCTCATCTCACCCTCCGGCTGCCTCATCCCACCCTCCGGCTGCCTCATCTCATCCCCCGGCTGCCTCATCTCATCCACTGGCTGCTTCATCTCATCCCCCGGCTGCTTCATCTCATCCCCCGGCTGCTTCATCTCATCCCCTGGCTGCTTCATCTCATCCCCTGGCTGCTTCATCTCATCCCCCGCCTGCCTCATCTCATCCCCCGCCTGCTTCAGCTCACCCTTGGCGGCATCATCTCCTCCTGGGCTACATCATCTCACCCTGGCTGCTCCACCCCAGCCCAGCTGCTTCACTTCACCCCGGCTGCATCACCTCATCCACGGCTGTACCACCTAATCCTCGGCTGCTCCACCTGCGCCAACTCGTCCTGGCCGCAACGACCTTGCCTGCATCACCTTTTCACCGAACTACTCCTCACCCCTGAACTGCACCTCCTCCCCCAGACTGCATCTCATCACTTGGCCACACCTCAAACACGGCTAACCACCCATCATTTTGAACTCGCCCTTACCACACCAGATCCCCGGATACCTCTGACGCCATCCACCTCTCCCACCCTCCCCCCCCCACCATGTTCCCGCTCCTCCTCACCTTCACTCCCATCTTTCTCCACTTCCTACTACCCCAACCCATCCCCCCACTGTGCAAAGGAATTCTGCTCTCACCCTCCATCCTTCCAACCCACCTCACCCTATCCTCCGAACTATTTCCCCACTTTCAACCCACCATCTCTAGATGTACACGCCCACAACGCAAGCTCCCCTGCTCCCACCTCCTAACCCTCTCCCTGCTCCTCCTACTCTCTGGTGACATCTCCCCCAATCCTTGCCCACCCCACCTCACCACCTCACTCCCCTCCAGCCCACTCCTCCGACCCATCACCAACCCTCGTAACCCCCTTAACCTCCGACCCATTCCCCCCACCCCTGCCTCCCCTGTCCCCTTTCCTGGCGCACTCTGGAACGCGCCCTCGGTCCGTAACAAACTCACACTTATCCACGACCTCTTCATCTCCAAAAAACTCTCCTTCCTCGGCCTCACAGAGACCTGGATTACCCCCTCTGACACAACCTCCCCGGCTGCCCTCTGCTACGGTGGATTCACGCTCTCCCACACTCCCCGCCCCACCAACACCCGTGGCGGAGGTGTTGGCCTACTTCTAGCCAATGACTGCTCCTTCTCCCCACTTTCACCACCCCTCCTCCCATCCTTCGAGGCACACGCTGTTCGCATCTTCTCCCCCTGCAACCTCCAACTGGCTGTTGTCTACCACCCCCTTTGATCCCCCTCCACCTTCCTTGACCACTTCACCACCTGGCTTCTCCACCTCCTCTCCTATGACATCCCCACCATCGTCATGGGTGACTTCAACATCCCCATCGACACCCCCAAGGCCGCTGCCTCCAGACTCCTATCCCTCACCTCCTCCCTCGGCCTCTCCCAATGGATCTCCTCCACCACAAACACTGGTGGCCACACACTTGACCTAGTCTTCACCCGCCTCTGCTCCCTCACCGATCTCACATACTCAACCCTCACCCACTCCGACCACAACCTACTCACATTCTCATCCCTCTCCCCCCCTACCACGCTCCCCCCTCTCCGGACACTCCTCCACCCCCGCAGAAACCTTAAGCTCATAGACTTCGACTCACTCTCAGAATCCCTCCTCCCCCTCTCCGACTTGGTCTCTTCTCATGACGCTGACTCTGCCGCCTCCCTCTACAACTCCACTCTCACCACAGCCCTCGACCAGGCCGCTCCACTCACATTTCACACAACACGAGTACAACAACAACCCTGGCTCACGACCCTCACCAATAAACTCAGACGGATGACTAGGGCAGCCGAGCGGAAATGGAAGAAATCCCACTCCGCAGAGCACTTTGCCCTATACAAACGTTCCCTCAACACCTTCAAGACTGGCCTTGACTCCGCAAAACAAGCCTACTTCTCCTCCCTAATTACCGCCCTCTCTCACAACCCCAAACAACTCTTTAAAACCTTCAACTCTCTACTTCGTCCCCCTGCACCTCCTCCCTCACCCCTCATCTCCGCCGCCGACTTCGCCACCTTCTTCAAAGACAAAATTAACAAACTCAGACAAAGCTTCGACCCTCACTGCCCCCGCCCGATCCCACCTCCAGCCCATCCCCCCTCACCCAAATGCAGTTTCACCCCCATGACGGAGGACTACCTCTCCTCCCTCCTAGCACGATCACAACTCACCACATGCGCCTTTGATCCACTCCCCTCCCACCTCATCCCTAACCTCACCTCAGTCCTCATCCCTGCTCTAACATACCTCTTCAACATTTCACTCAAATCCGGCACATTCCCCTCACCCTTCAAACACGCCCTAATCACGCCCATCCTAAAAAACCACCCCTTGATCCCACAGCAGTCTCCAACTACCTCCCCATATCTCTCCTCCCGTTTGCCTCAAAACGTCTTGAACAACACATCTATTCAGAAGTGTCCTCCCACCTCTCTTCCTGTACCCTCTTTAATCGCCTTCAATCCGGCTTCCGACCTCACCACTCCACCGACACAGCCCTAACCAAAGTCACTAACGAACTTCTGATCGCCAAGAGCAAACGACACTTTTCCGTCCTCATCCTTCTCGACCTCTCTGCTGCCTTCGACACTGTTGACCACTCCCTCTTACTCCAAATTCTTGAGTCTCTTGGCATTACTGACCTTGCCCTTTCCTGGATCTCCTCCTACCTAACGGACAGGACATTCAGCGTCACCCATTCTCACACCACCTCCTCGCCCCACCCCCTCTCTGTAGGTGTCCCCCAAGGCTCGGTCCTGGGACCATTACTCTTCTCCATTTACACCCTCGGCCTAGGCAACCTCATCGAGTCACATGGACTCCAATACCACCTCTACGCTGACGACACCCAACTCTATCTGTCTGGCCCTGATATTTCCTCCCTTTTATCCAAAATTCCTCCATACCTATCCGCCATCGCATCCTTCTTTTCCACCCGCTTCCTAAAACTCAACATGGACAAGACAGAGTTCATCGTCTTTCCCCCGAACAACCCCGCCCTGCTCCCCAACCTATCAATCACCGTCAATGACTGCACACTCTCACCCCTCCCCCACACCAAGTGCCTCGGGGTAATCCTTGACTCCTCCCTTTCCTTCAAGCCCCACATCCAAGCCCTCGCCACCGCCTGTCGACTCCAACTAAAAAACATTGCCCGTATCCGTTCCTTCCTTGACCACAACACGGCCAAGACACTTGTTCACGCCCTCATCATCTCCCGCCTGGACTACTGCAACCTCCTGTTCACCGGCCTCCCTGCCTCCTCCCTCGCACCTCTCCACGTCATCCTCAACTCTGCTGCCCGACTCATCCACCAATCTCCCCGTTACTCTCCCGCCTCCCCTCTCCACCGAGCCCTCCACTGGCTCCCCTTCCCCCAGCGATGTCGCTTCAAAACCCTAACCCTGACATACAAGGCCATACACAACCTGTCCCCTCCCTACATCTCCGACCTAGTCTCCCGCTACATCCCCTCACGCAACCTGCGCTCCTCTCAGGAACTCCTTCTCTCAACCCCCCGCATCGCCACCTCCCACAACCGCACACAAGACTTCTCTCGTGCTCCTGCCAGACTCTGGAACTCCCACCCCCACCACATCAGACACTCCCCGACCCTGGGAACCTTCAAGAAAAACCTGAAGACCCACCTCTTCCTACAAGCCTACAACACACACTGAGACCTAATCCGCTGCCCCATCTCACCTCTCCCCCTCCTACTGTCTCCCACCCATCCCCTATAGACTGTGAGCCCTCGTGGACAGGATCCCCGGCCCTATTGTACCCGTATGACTAATTGTGGATTTGTCATCGTTTATCTTCATTTGTGGCCATCTTTGGCCCCTTTCACATCTCTGCGTTTGCTGCGTTTTGCTGCGTTTTGCTTCATTTGCGTTTTTTCCGCGTTTTTACCGCAAAAAACGCATGAAAACGCATGCGTTTTTGTCCCCATTGATTTTAATGGGAACGCATGAAAAACGCATGCAAAAACGCATGTCAAAATGCATGTGCGTTTGCAAAAACGCAAAACGCATGCGTTTTTGTAAGCACAGCTCAAAACGTGGCAAACAACGTTTTGGGCTGTGTTTGCAAAAACGCATGCGTTATGCGTTTTTGCAAACGCACATGCATTTTGACATGCGTTTTTGCATGCGTTTTTCATGCGTTCCCATTAAAATCAATGTGGACAAAAACGCATGCGTTTTCATGCGTTTTTTGCGGTAAAAACGTGGAAAAAACACAAATGAAGCAAAACGCAGCAAAACGCAGCAAACGCAGAGATGTGAAAGGGGCCTTTGACCACTTGTCCTTGTCTACCCTCGAAAATGTAAAGCGCCATGTATCCTAATAGCGCTATATAAATGCCTAATAATAATAATAATAATAATAATAATAATAAAATTAATTTTCCCTACAGTCCACATGAAAAATATTACTGTCACACACATACATGTACACAAACACGCACACAATAAACAGACATCACACAGGACATATATGCACACACACACACACTGCACTTCTCCATAGTAACACACTCAGGACACATATGCACACTCACACACAGGACACATATGTGTGGCACCCCTGTGGTCTGGTTGCCAGAAGGGTACTGTAGCCACTCCACGAGTGTGGTATCTCTGTACTAGGGGAAACGGGATGGTAAGTCTAAGACACCCATCAAGCACCCAACACTTCTAGTCCTGGTGACAGTGGGCAGACCCAATAGGAGGGAGGGTCCAGTCAGGGGATGGAGGGAAGAAAAGTGTGGGGTGGGAAGTTAGTGCAGAGAAGAGAGTGTGTGAGTGAGGAGTGAAGTGAGAAGAGCATGCACCCGGAGGACTGGAGCAGTGTGGAGCGCCACTTTCGGGTGACCAGGTGCACAGTGAGCTTCCACAGGAAGTGGGTACAAGGCCTCCTCAGTCTCTTTACTGTTCCTAAAGCCCTGTCTGCTTGCAGCCAGACTGGCCTCCTCCCCTCTCGGGTCCTCTCTCTCCTCCTGCACGATCGACGGTTAACCTCTCTGATCACTACTGTGTGTTCCCACATTACGGTGTCTGGCTCCCTCTCTTTGGGTACGCAGGGGGATCGGGTGACTGAAGTCTCCAGGGCGTGACGGGGTTTTCTGTAGTCTTGAAGTAATCCTACAGGCGCGGATCCCCGAAGTCCGGTAAGATTCTGGGTGAAACTCCACTCCTCACTCCCTGGGCTCTACTCCTTGCCTTCTGTCCCTACTCCTAGGCTTGCTGGACAGCCACTCTGGGTCACTGATTCGGGCCTAAGCGCGGCACCGATCACGAGGACGTCTTCGCAGCTCTCCTAGTGTCTGCAAACTCTCACTAACTCCTCCCCTAGCAGCAGTATTTATAGGGGACTTCACCTAAAGTTGGTGAGTAGAGCTCCCCCTACTGTGTCGCGGTGGAAGATGTTGCATGTAGTAGATACCTGTTGTGGAAACCCAGCTGTGCATTAGGGAAGTCTGTGGCTACCTGCGTGAGCAGAGCACCACACTGCTGCCATTACTGATGTCCATGATCACCTAGGCATCTACTCCCTGATCATCACGTAATCTATGCTTTTATACTGCTCTTGCTGCCCTTACAAGCCAGTCAGATATCTCGCTATCTGTATTTTCCTAATATTCTACTGGCCATCATCTGTTGCCCCATCTCTTACCAACACCGGGTAACTATAACAGAACAACATCTTCAGGCTGCCTACCCATTGTATTTTATAGTTATAGACTGTTCTGCTGCTGCTGAGCCTGCTGATGCTGCACCTACACTGCCAGACATCTCTTCATCTGCCCCAACCTAATTCTCTATGGTGCAGTTTATGCCACTGCTACTGCTATTGCACAGTAAAGGCACCCACACATTAATATTATTACTATTATTATTATTATTTATATAGCACCATGAATTCAATGGTGCTGTACATGATATGGGGTTACATATAAAATTATAGATATAGTTTACAGTAAACAAATTAGCAATAACAGACTGACACAGAGATCCTTTGTTAGGTGTAGAAAATGGGGTACAGACTGCACTGCCCACCTGTCAGAAGGATGTACCAGAGGACTCCAAGAAGATGTAATAGATTTTATTTCAAGTCTATTATAAAGTCTATTTCTCTATTACCGTATATACTCGAGTATAAGCCGAGGCCCCTAATTATACCCCTAAAAACTGGGGAAACTTTTCGACTCGAGTATAAGCCTAGGGTGGGAAATGCAGCACCCCCCCATCCTGGTAAATAACCCCTCATCACTATAGATAGCCCCTCATAATGGTGTATATATCCCTGTATATAGCCCTTCATAATATTGTGCCTCCACCACTAGTATATAGTGCCCCCATCACAGTACATAGCCCATCATCCCTGGTACACAGCGGCCCCCATCATCCCTGGAACACAGCGGCCCCCATCATCCCTGGTACACAGCGGTCCCCATCATTCCTGGTACACAGCTCCGCCCCATCCCTGATATAAGAGCCCCATCATTTGTATAGGGCCCCATGCTGGCGCTAAGCATAAAATAAAAAACTTCTTACTCACCTTCAGATGATTTTCAGCACTGTCTGCTGGCTTCGTGCGTCCTCCCTCCTGTCTTCCAGCTTCTAATCATGTGACCATCGCACAGCAGTGATGACATCACTGAAGCGCCGGTCACATGATTAGAAGGCGGCAGACCGGAGGGAGGACGCCCGGAGCCCGCAGACTGTGCAGAGGAGCATCGGAAGATGAGTAAGAAGTTTTTTATTTTATCCTGAGCGCCAGCATGGGGCACATATAGCAGCAATGGGGAAGCGAGTAGTGCAATGTAATATGCACCGCTCCCCCTGCCGCTGATTGACAGGGGGATGCAGTGCATATTGCATTGCACTAATGAGCGGGCCCACGTGGTCACCACTTCCCCCCACTCAGCCAGTATATTGACTCGAGTATATGCCGAGGAGGACACTTTCAGCCCACAAATTGTGCTGAAAATCTCAGCTTATACTCGAGTATATACGGTACATCTAGCAGCGCAGTCTGATGCCCCATTCCCTTCACCTAACAAAGGATCATCGCTTCGTAGCTTGCAGCAGCTGCCTATGCTAATTACAGTGGTTGTGTCTCACACAACCATTATAGGTGAGTGAATGTGAATTATCTCTCAAAAATATCCTCCTTATCTTGGGTAAGACTCAATGTGCACTCTATATCTCTTCTAGCTAACTTGAGTCTGGTACAGAGGGGAGAGGACCCTGCCCTTGTGGACTTACATCCTACAGGACAATAGGGAGGAGACAATAGATCGGGGGTGCAGCAAGTGGTAAGTCGGCAGCCCCAGTGGTGATGATGTGGTAGATCTTGTGGTAGGGTAGCAGCATATCAATTGCAGGCTGTAAGCTATCCTGAAGAGATGGTTTTTCAGGTTCTGTCAGAAGGATCCGAGCGTGGTGGATAATCAGACCCGTAAAGATGCAGAATTCCAGAGAATGGGGGATATTCAAGAGAAATCTTGGAGGCAATTGGGTACGGAACAAATACATGTGGAAGGGAGGAGCAGGTCTAGGGAGGATTAAATATTATATGAGGTAAGATAAAGGTAGGGGACAGTTTATGGATGGTTTTGTAGGTCAGTGTTAGTAGTTTGAACTGGATTTGTTGGGGAATTGGGAGGCTGTGGAGGGATTTGCAGAGACGAAAGACAGAGGAGTAGCATGGAGGGAGGTGGATCAGTCGGGCAGTAGAGTTGAAGACAGACTGGAGAGGTGCAAGAGTGTTAGCAGTAAGCCACAGAGGAGGATGTTGCAGTAATCAAGGCAAGAGATGATGAGGGCATATACTAGAGTTTTAGTAGATTGAGGTCTGAGAAAAGGACGTATTCTCGAAATATTTTTGAGCTGGAGGGGACAGGACGAGATGAGAGTTTGGATGTGTGGTTTGAAGGACAGGGCAGATTCCACAGTTACTCCGAGGCAACGGATTTCAGGTGCGGTAGAAAGCATGATACCATTTACCGTAATAGATAGATCAGGTAGGGAAGATACTTGAGATGGAGGAAAGATGATGAGTTTGGTTTTGTCTACTTTGAGTTTTAGGAAGCGAGAGGTGAAGAAGGAGGATATGGCTGACAGACACTCTGGGATTCTGGACAACAGAGAGTAGACATCTGGACCAGAGAGGTAAATCTGAGTGTTGTCAGATGGTACAGGAAACCATGGGATTTTATGAGTTGTCCTAGGGTAAGGGTATAGATGGAGAAAAGTAGGGGACCCAAGACAGAGCCTTGCGAGACTCTAATAGAGAAAGGGCAGGATGAGGAGGTAGTGTGGGAGTGGGAAATGCTAAATGTGTGGTCGAAAAGGTATGAAGCGATCGAGGATAGGGCAAGGTATTTGATGCCAAGGGAAAAGAGAATCTGTTGCAGGAGGCAGTGGTCAACTGTGTCAAATGCAGTGGACAAGTCTAGAAGAAGGAGAATGGAGAATTGTCTGTTAGTTTTGTCTCTGAGTAAGTTGTTAGTGAGTTTGGTCAGGGCAGTTTTAGTGGAGTTGTGGGGCTGGAAGTCAGATTGGAGCTGAGCATGGACATGCTGCTCAAGGGATTTGGAAGCAAACGGGAGCAGCAATATGGGGCGGTAGCTGGGCATAGCAGTAAGGTCAAGATTTGGCTTTTGAAGATGAGCCTGATGGTGGCATGTTTAAAAGCAGAATAGAAGATACCAGAAGTTAGCGATAAGTTGAAGAGATGGGTTAGGACTGGAATGAGCGTGTTAGTGAGGTTGGGGAGAAGGTGGGAAGGCATGGGGTCAAGTGCACAAGAGGTGAAGTTTGATTTAGAGAGGAGATGAGAAAGCTCTCATTCAGTGAAGTTATGAGGAAAGGGAAGAGGTCTCGTACATGGAGTGGTTGGAGTGGTGGAACAATAAAGGCTTGGCTTCTTTGGTTGATGTAAGTTTTGAAGTGTGTGGCGGAGTCCTCAGCAGAGATGAGGGAGGTCGGAGAGGGCAGTGGTGGGTGGAGGAGAGAGTTAAACATGCTGAACAGTTGTTTGGGCTTGTAGGATAAGGAAGATAAGGTCTGTTCAGCAGAGGTGAGGGCTGACTTGAAAATGAGTGTAGCTTGATTGAATGCAATGAAGTTGTCTGACGTGTGTTTTCTTCCAATGCCGCTCTGCAACCCTAGACACTTGCCAAAGTTTTTTGGTGAGCCTGTTGTGCCAGGGTTGCCATTTGATTTGTCGCACTTTGCCATGCATGAGAGGGACGACTGAGTCAATGGCTGATGTGAAGGTTGCATTAAAGAAAGCGGCGGTGCTGTCCATGTCATGGTGTAAGGATATGTAAGACAGAGATAGAATAGAGTCTGAAAGTCTGTGAATGTTTAAATGTGGGAGGTTTCTTCGAGGATGTGCTAGTGGCTGGACATTGGAAGCGGGTGTGGACAAGGATGAGAAAGTGAGTAGATGGTGGTCAGATAGGGGTAGAGGGGAGGTTGGGAGATTAAATAGGGAACAGAGGCAGATGAAGATAATGTCTAATGTATATCTATCTGTGTGGGTTGCTGTGGACAACCACTGAGTAAGTCCAAATGATGAAGTAAATGACATGAGGCTACTGACTGGGAGCTGTCAGTAGAAATATTGAAGTGAGCCATGATGATGGTATGAATGTCAGCAGAGAGAAAGTGAAGAAGCCAGGTGGAGAATTGATCAATGAAGGCAGTGGCTGAGCCTGGAGGTCAGTATATAACAGTCAATGGCAGATTAGAGGGAGAGTACACAAGGACAGAGTGAACTTCAAAAGAAAGGAGGATAACGGAGGGTGGGCATTGGATTGGGTTGAATGGTTTGTAGAAATAAAGAAACCTACTACTCCACCATGTCTTTTGCCAGGGCAAGAAGTGTGGGTAAAGTGGAGGCCACCATAGCTCAGTGCAGCACAGGAGGCAGTGTAAGAGGGTGTCAGCCATGTCTCAGTGAGGCCCTGGAATTAAAAGTTCCAGGAAATAAAGAAGTTACCTCAGGGGAAATGGTGTATCAGTGTCCGCGCTGCTGAAATCCCAAGAAAACGATCCGGAAACCATATGTAGGTTGCATCAATCATCCATTTATTCCTTTTCCAACGCGTTTCAACACTGTCCTAGTGTCTTCCTCAGGGAAATAAAGAGGTCATGGATCACATGGAGCTTGTTGCAGATGTAGCGGGCATTCCAAAGTGCTTCAGAGACAGGAAGCGGGGAGGTGGGGGTCATGGGCACATGTTTTACATGTAAGGAGATGCAGTAGTTTATCTTAGTTTGAGAAAACAAGGGTAAGGATTAGTGGGAAGTATGAGGTGGGGGGTGTAGGATGGGGAGATATGTCACCAGCAGTGAGAAGAAGAAGAGAAAGGGAAAGCAGGTGGGTGAAGAAGAGTGATTAGCTTGTTTGATATTTTAGTAGGAGAGGTCTGAAGGTAAGGAGAAGGTCTGCAGATGAGGTGAGATGGGGAGGTAAGAGAGAGGGAATAATAATTTTTTGGATATAGGGAGCTGGGGTTTGAGGATAGCGAAGGAGAGTGAGAATTCATGGAACAAAAACTGTGAGGGCAAATGTAAGCATGATGAAAGGGCAGAGTGAGAAAAGAAAGACAAGTATATTTAAAAGACAGTGGTAACTCTTATCTTCTAGCAAATTTCTGGACTATTTCTGGAGTATTCTGCTGTTACACTTAAAGATATCACACATAAAATGATATCTCACAGTTGCTTACCTACTATATTTTACAGTTATTGACTGCTAACTAATAGGAAACATACAAAATCGTCACATAGCTCACATAGTGAACCTGATCTTCTTAAAAACGTATTTGTCAACAAACCATTGCTCCTTTGAAAAGCACTAACCTGTTCCTGCTCCCTTAAAAAAATATATTTTTGGAAGGCTTGATGAAATAGCCTTTGTAATTAATTACTTGTTTTGAAAATTTCAAGATTATTGAGGATGCCAAAAAAAGGGAAATATAATTTCACTACTAGTTGAAAATCCATTACTTCCTCACTTTAAAAAGTGTTTCTGAGCACAACTGTTTTTGCTCTCTAGATATGGGATCATTTTTGTGAAAAGCTTTTGCTTCTAAATTCATCAAAGGAAAAATACTCTTGAAATTCCTCAAACCTATTATCCTAATAAACCTTATTAAGTCCACTATTAGCACAGGAGAATATAAACCAGTTGGATTTAGGGACACACAGAGAAACTACAAACCACAAGATTTTGATAAATACAAGTGTAGGGCCAAAAGACTGTCTTGATGAAGACATCTATGAGTCTCTATATGAACGCTCATTATAGTGCTATCTAGTAATCTGATGTTCTTATGAATATACTAGTAAAAAGGCCCGATGCAATTGCATCGGGAGCGTGGTGAAATGAATTGTGTGCATCCTTAGATGTGCTAACAGGAACAGTAAACATGCATGACACGCTTTGCGCTTGTGAAAAAAGCATAGTTTTTATTTACATTTGTAAAATAAGGGCAAAACATCATACTGTAAGGTAATAGTGACAGAAAAATAATCTACATAAGTTAATTGAGTATATACAGGTAGCTCTGTGGGTATCAGAGTATACAGTGAGCTGCGTGGGTAGCAGAGTACACAGGCGGCTGCGTGGGTAACAAAGTATATACAGGTATGTGTGTGGGTCGCAGAGTATACAGGCAGCTGCGTGGGTAGCAGAGTATACAGGCGGTTGCGTGGGTAGCGGAGTATATACAGACGGCTCTGTGGGTAGCAGAGTATACAGGTGGCGGCCTGTGTAGGAGAGTATATAGAGGCAGCTCTGTGTGTAGCTGAGTATACAGGCTGCTGCGTGGGTAGCAGAGTATATACAGGCAGCTCTGTGGGTAGCACAGTATACAGCCGGCTGTGTGGGTAGCAGAGTATATACAGGTGTCTCTGTGGGTGGCAGAGTATACAGGCAGCTGCGTGGGTAGCAGAGTATACAGGCGGTTGCGTGGGTAGCGGAGTATATACGGGCGGCTCTGTGGGTAGCAGAGTATATACAGGCAGCTCTGTGGGTAGCACAGTATACAGCCGGCTGCATGGGTAGCAGAGTATATACAGGTGTCTCTGTGGGTGGCAGAGTATAGAGGCAGCTGTGTTGGTAGCAGAGTATATATAGGTAGCTCTGTGGGTAGCAGAGTATACAGGCAGCTGCATGGGTAGCAGAGTTTGTACAGGCAGCTCTGTGAGTAGCAGAGTAAAGAGTCAGCTGCGTGGGTAGCAGAGTATATACAGGCAGCTCTGTGAGTAGCAGAGTATACAGGCGGGTGCGTGGGTAGCAGAGTATATACAGGTGTCTCTGTGGGTCACAGAGTATACAGGTAGCAGCGTGGGTACCAGAGTATATACAGGTAGCTCTGTGGGTAGCAGAGTATACAGTCAGCTGCGTGGGTAGCAGAGTATATACAGGCAGCTCTGTCAGTAGCAGAGTATACAGCCGGCTGCGTGGGTAGCAGAGTATATACAGGTAGTTCTGTGGGTAACAGGTTTGTGGGTGTGATGGTGACCTTAATGGGCGTCCTGGTGGGTGGAGAGGTGATGTGACGTAATGGCTGTCACCACTGACTTCTTGTATGAGAGCTGCATACTTCCAGAGTGGAGGAAATCGTGGCGTGTCCTTGGTGTGAGGTAAATTTCGTGAAGGCGCATGCACGGTGAGGGATGGTTACTGCGCTCGTGCGGCTGTGAATGGCGTCGTAACTGTGGCTGGCGTGACTGCGGCTTACGGTGGGTCTCGAGCGCGCCATCGCTCTTGGGGCTGTGAATGGTGACGTAAGAGTTGGGGACGTGACTGTGGCTGGGGGTGGCGCAGTAGTGTGCCAGCGCTCGCGGGTCTTATTCTGTGAATAGCGGCTCGCGAAGGCGCTGAGCGCGATCGGTGGGGACGGTGCCGCGGTGCATGGCGGAATAGCAGCACAACATTGGTGATTAAATATATAGATACCTACAGCGGTGTGAGTGTGCAGCGATGCAGAAATCCAGGATGGGGGCCGGGGGACAGCGGGAAGGTGCGGGCAGGAGGGGGCCGGGGAAGAGCGGTCGGGTGCGGCCAGGAGGCGGCCGGGGAAGAGCGGTCAGGTGCGGGCAGGAGAAGGCTAGGGAACAGCGGGCGGGTGCGGGCAGGAGGGGGCTGGTGAAGAGCGGGCAGGAGATGGCTAGGGAACAGCGGGCGGGTGCGGGCAAGAGGGGGGCCCGTCCTGGCCGCACTTAAACACTGTTCCCGGACGTCATCCTGCGTGCAGCAGAGTGCTTAGCAGAGTATACGGGGCTCATTGGTTAGCAGAGTATATGGGGGTTGAGTGCTTAGCAGACTTGACGGCGGCTCATTGGTTAGCAGAGTATACAGGGGCTCATTGGTTAGCAGAGTATACGGGGGCTGACTGGTTAGCACAGTATACGCTGGCTCAGTAGTTAGCACTGTATACAGAGCCTCAGTGGTTAGCACTCTACAGTGGCTCAGTGGTTGGCACTGTATATTGTTTGTCAACAATTAGAACAGTAATGTGGCTCAATGGTTAGCACTGTATATGGTGGCTCAGTGGTTAGCACTGTATACGGTGGCTCAGTGGTTAGCACTGAATATGGTGGCTCAGTGGTTAGCACTGTATATGGTGGCTGAGTGGTTAGCACTGTATACGGTGGCTCAGTGGTTAGCACTGTATACGGTGGCTCAGTGGTTAGCACTGTATATGGAGGCCGAGTGGTCAGCGCAGGATGGAGGCAGAGTGGTCAGTGCAGGATGGAGGCAGAGTGGTCAGTGCAGGATGGAGGCAGAGTGGTCAGTGCAGGATGGAGGCAGAGTGGTCAGCGCAGGATGGAGCCAGTGGTCAGCGCAGGATGGAGCCAGAGTGGTCAGCGCAGGATGGAGGCTCAGTGGTGAGCGCAGGATGGAGGCTCAGTTGTGAGCGCAGGATGGAGGCTCAGTGATGAGCGCAGGATGGAGGCTCAGTGGTCAGCGCAGGATGGAGGCTCAGTGGTCAGCGCAGGATGGAGGCTCAGTGGTCAGCGCAGGATGGAGGATGAGTGGTCAGCGCAGGATGGAGGCTGAGTGGGGAGTGCAGGATTGAGTGGTCAGCGCAGGATGGAGTGGTCAGCAGACGAAGGAGGGTGAGTGGTGAGCGCAGGATGGAGGGCTCAGTGGTCAGCGCAGGATTGAGGCTCAGTGGTGAGCACAGGATGGAGTGGTCAGCAGAGGATGGAGGCTCAGTGGTGAGCGCAGGATGGAGGCTGAGTGGTCAGCGAAGGATGGAGGGCCAGTGGTGAGCGCAGGAAGGAGGCTGAGTGGTCAGCACAGGATGGAGGGGCAGTGGTCAGCGCAGGATGGAGGCTGAGTGGTGAGCAGAGGATGGACGCTCAGTGGTCAGCGCAGGAAGGAGGCTCATTGGTCAGCTCAGGATGGAGGGGCAGTAGTCAGCGCAGGATGGAGGGGAGTGGGTGGTCAGCGCAGGGCGGAGGGCCTGTGGGTGGTCAGCGCAGGACGGAGGGCCTGTGGGTGGTCAGCGCAGGAGGGAGGGCCTGTGGGTGGTCAGCGCAGGACAGAGGGCCTGTGGGTGGTCAGCGCAGGACAGAGGGACAGTGGGTGGGTCAGCGCAGGACAGAGGGACAGTGGGTGGTCAGCGCAGGACAGAGGGACAGTGGGTGGTCAGCGCAGGACAGAGGGACAGTGGGTGGTCAGGCAGGACAGAGGGACAGTGGGTGGTCAGCGCAGGACAGAGGGACAGTGGGTGGTCAGCGCAGGATGGAGGCTCAGTGGTGAGCAGAGGATGGACGCTCAGTGGTCAGCGCAGGAAGGAGGCTCATTGGTCAGCGCAGGATGGAGGGGCAGTAGTCAGCGCAGGATGGAGGGGCAGTGGGTGGTCAGCGCAGGGCGGAGGGCCTGTGGGTGGTCAGCGCAGGACGGAGGGCCTGTGGGTGGTCAGCGCAGGACAGAGGGACAGTGGGTGGTCAGCGCAGGACAGAGGGACAGTGGGTGGTCAACGCAGGACAGAGGGACAGTGGGTGGTCAACGCAGGACAGAGGGACAGTGGGTGGTCAGCGCAGGACAGAGGGACAGTGGGTGGTCAGCGCAGGATGGAGGCTCAGTGGTGAGCAGAGGATGGACGCTCAGTGGTCAGCGCAGGAAGGAGGCTCATTGGTCAGCTCAGGATGGAGGGGCAGTGGTCAGCACAGGATGGAGGGGCAGTGGTGAGCGCAGGATGGAGGGCCTGTGGGTGGTCGGCGCAGGACAGAGGGACAGTGGGTGGTCAGCGCAGGATGGAGGGAGAGTGGGTGGTCAGCGCAGGATGGAGGGAGAGTGGGTGGTCAGCACAGGATGGAGGGAGAGTGGGTGGTCAGCGCAGGATGGAGGGACAGTGGGTGGTCAGCGCAGGATGGAGGGACAGTGGGTGGTCAGCGCAGGATGAAGGGACAGTGGGTGGTCAGCGCAGGATGGAGGGACAGTGGGTGGTGAGGTCAGGATGGAGGGAGAGTGGGTGGTCAGCGCAGGATGGAGGGAGAGTGGGTGGTCAGCGCAGGATGGAGGGAGAGTGGGTGGTCAGCGCAGGATGGAGGGAGAGTGGGTGGTCAGCGCAGGATGGAGGGACAGTGGGTGGTCAGCGCAGGATGAAGGGACAGTGGGTGGTCAGCGCAGGATGGAGGGACAGTGGGTGGTGAGGTCAGGATGGAGGGAGAGTGGGTGGTCAGCGCAGGATGGAGGGACAGTGGGTGGTGAGGTGAGGATGGAGGGAGAGTGGGTGGTCAGGTGAGGATGGAGGGACAGTGGGTGGTCAGGTCACCTGGAGGGAGAGTGGGTGGTCAGGTGAGGATGGAGGGACAGTGGGTGGTCAGGTCACCTGGAGGGAGAGTGGTTAGGATGTGTCCCCCGCTTGCATCGGGTGTCAGGCGCAGTCTGTGTGGAAAGCGCAGCAAGGAAAGAGCGGTCATGTGATATCTGTCACATGACCGCTCATTACCGGGTGAGACCGAGCGGCCGGTGAGAGGGGGACGGGTAGGGGTAATAGAGCGGTGGGAAGGGGCTGGAATGGAGGGTGTGTGTGCAATGGAGCGGTGGGGGGGCCGCAATATAGGGGGGGTGCGCATTGGAGAGGTGGGGGGGCCGCAATGGAGGGGGATAAAGCGCAATGGAGCGGTGCTGGTGGAATGGAGCGGTGGGGTGGGCGATGGAGCGAGGAGGGGAGGGAGGGAATGAAGCAGCGGGTGGCGGTGGGAAAGTGGAGCCGGTGGGGCGAGATGTAATATCCAAGATGGCGGCGAAATCTCGCGAGATTTTGCACGCCATGTTGGAAATTACATGTCGCCGCAAGGACAGTGCTCCTCCAGCTGCATGGCGTCACCGAGGCCCCAGCGTTGCTAGAGCAGCGAGGGGCAGCGGTGACCTCGCGGCGGCGGGGCGGAGGCGGCGGCAGGGCGGAGGCGGCGGCAGGGCGGACGGGTGCGCGGCGGAGACGGTGGGTGGCGGAGACGGCAGTGCGGGTCTGCGGCTCGTGATGACGCTGCGCGTCATCACTCGCAGTCCCGCGCAAAGCATTCTGGGATTCGGCTACAGTGCCCGAATTCCAAACTGCGGATTATATAAATAGATGTTATAACACCACTTACAGTGTTAATATTTGGTGATCTTGCATCACTCATACTATATGATAATAAGAAAAAAGGTCCGCTCACCTGACTTCTCTCTCCAGTTTTCCTCCTTCTCAGCACGGTCTCCAGCGGGCCTGTAGCGGCATCCAAATCACTTTCAAGAATTGTCCAGCGAGTTAAGGAGATTTGCACCTTGAGTTCTTCATAAAATTTCCTTTTATTGGTATGCACGTAAAAACACACAGATCAGTTTATGATGTCATGACTGAAGACATGATAAACTGATCTGTGTGTTTTAAAGTTCATACCAATAAATGTATTGCAAT
Organism: Allobates femoralis; assembly: GCA_033576535.1. Taxonomy (NCBI): domain Eukaryota; kingdom Metazoa; phylum Chordata; class Amphibia; order Anura; family Aromobatidae; genus Allobates; species Allobates femoralis. Next base: position 175,273,157 of record JARQOC010000005.1, read on the forward strand.
CTGAGAGTCCTCAGTGGTTGATACCTTTTAATGGCTAACTGAAAAGATGGTAAACATAGCAAGCTTTCGAGACGACTCAGGTCTCTTCTTCAGGCTGATAATGACACAAATTCTGAAGACACATACATTTATACATAAGCATTTGCTTATGTATAAATGTATGTGTCTTCAGAATTTGTGTCATTATCAGCCTGAAGAAGAGACCTGAGTCGTCTCGAAAGCTTGCTATGTTTACCATCTTTTCAGTTAGCCATTAAAAGGTATCAACCACTGAGGACTCTCAGATTGCAATATATTTTTCTATCTACTGGCTAACACGGTATAAATATTCTTTACCTTACCAATAAATGGAAAATTTATTAATAACTCAAGGTGCAAATCTCCTTAACTCGCTGGACAATTCTTGAAGTGCCTCACACTATATGAGTATTTCAACAGGTTAATTTAGCTGGGGGTGCTTTTTCTAAATGAATGAAATGTTTATTGGTTAAAACTTTTGACCCTTATAAGAATAATTCTTATAGATATAACCTGTTGGACCTCCGTATATTGTTGTGTCTTTATTGAGACACTCTTGGACCTACAGTTGTGTTATAATTGTTGTAATTTATCTGTGTGGAAGCATAAATACCTATGGTCTATATTCTTCAATGCTCAGATATGCCCCAATAGACTTTATTAGGATAAGTTGATGTTGAGCGGAGGAACCAATTGCATTTGTTTGGCATGACAAGCTCCATGACTAGACAGGATCTCTTTAAGGTAGATTAGGGTCCTTTATACCATTACACCAATTAATTATATCAAATTTGTTATCAGTTGTATATAAATGTCAATGGGGTGGATATTTACATATGTAATTTATTATAATTATTATTAGTAGTAGTAGTACTAGGAGTAGCAGTAGTTGTAGTAGTAGTAATAATACTTATATTTGATTGCATATTTATTTAACAACACATGTTTTTAGGGGTATTCTTTCTTTTGTGGAAATACACTTTGGTACTGTCATGGCTGGAAGTATTTTCAACCTTGAAATTGTCCAGAAAATGAACTATTTTTCCCAGAAAATTATTGCAATTATGCATGTTTTCTCAAGTATATTTCTTTTGTGTGTATTGGAGGAACACAAAAACAACTGAGAAAAAAAGGCAAATTGGATATAGTTTCACATAAAACTCCAAAAATGGGCCAGACAAAACTGGTTGGCACCCTCAACTTAATATATTTGGTTGCACACCCTTTGGAATAAATGACTGCATATAAACATCAACCTGTCAACTGGAGTTTTGGACCACCCTTTTTTGTAAACAGCTCCAGGTCTCACATATTTGAAGAGAGAACACCTATCCAACATGCCAGACATCAAAAAATGTGAAAGTTTGCCCATTAAAGTCTGTTACAACGACAAACTGCAGTCAGGTGGAGGCCCCAAAGAGGATAACCAACATGCAGATGAGGTTCCTCGAGATGGTTTCTGACCATTTTTACAGTTGTCCGGGTGTTTGGGCTCAGACGGTCTTAGAGGTGAAGATGCTGGATGTGAAGATCCTAGGTTAATATATAGTTACATACGGTCGGCGGTTGTGAGGCCAGTTAGATGTACTTCCAAATTCTCTGAAACACCCTTGGAAGCGGCTTATCTTGGAGACATGAACATTTAATTCACGGGCAACTGCTCTGGTGGACATTCCTGAAGTCAGAATGCCAATTGCATGGCCCCACAAAACTTGCAAAATCTGGCGCATTGTGATTAAACTGCACATCTTAGAGTGTCCTTTTATTGGTGGCAGCCTGACACACCTGTGCACCAATCGTGCTATCTAAACAAATCTTGATATGCCACACCTCTGAGGTGGATGGATTATCTCGGAAAAAGAGAAGCACTCACTAACTCAGAGTTAGTCAACTTTGTGAACAATTTGTGAGAGAAAGAAAAGGTCTTTTGTGTGCATAGAAAGTCTTAGATCTTTGAGTTCATGCAAAATGGGACAAAAACAAAAGTGTTGCATTTATATTTTATTCAGTATATGAAATAATCAGGCTTGTTATTTTTTTCATTTGTATTTAGCTTTTAGAACATTTTTAAATGAAGCTTTTCATGTTTTGTGTTTGCTATTATTTGCCCACGTGTTTCGCCTCCGCACCTACCTTAGAAAGCTATAAAAATATTTATGAAAGTAGGACTCTGCAAATAAAAGGAGAAGCATAATGATTTCAGGATTTTATTATTAATATTTGCTAGGCAGTTCACAGGTTATCCGCAGATTGCAGCAACAAATGATTTCTTTGAATGTCTTTCGCATTTCCTGGCTGCGAAATGCATAAATCAGAGGATCGATGACAGAATTGCACATTATCAGAATGAGGTACATATTAAAATGCGACATAAAACACACACAATAAAGGTTCTGTGGACATGAGATCATAAGAATTAGGTGAAGAAAGAATGGTGCCCAGCATACAATAAATATACCTATCAATATAGTCAGAGTAATGGCGCCCTTCATACTTGTTCTCTGGTGGACTGAGTTATAGCCTGGTAAAGCAGCTATCCTCTTTACATGAGTGCGGGCCAGCAAGAACATATGAATATACAAAGATACCATGAGGAAAAGCATGGTGAAAAACATAGTGATAAGACATATTATTACGGAAGTTGATTCATAGTAGAGAATAAATATAATACCACATCCTGTACAGAATGACCAAATACAAGCAATAATGGCTCCAGCTCTCTTCACTGTCATGATGTTATGGTACCGTAAAGCATAAAAGATGGTTATATACCTATCCACTGCTATGGCAAGTAAGCTGCACATTGAAGCCACCACTGAAATACAGATCATAGAATCGAAAACATTGTCAATATGACGTACAAAGGCATCTTCCATGACTAGATGTTTATTGTTGATAAGATTTATGGTGATTGTCTCCCATGCATTAGACACACTAACTAACATATCAGCTACTGCTAAGCTACACACAAAGAAATACATAGGTGAATGCAGATTCTTATTCTTAATAATAGCAGAGATGACTAAGATGTTTTCAAGGAGACTTACAATGCCAAGGGTTAAAAATACCTCAGCAGCTATTACCACTTGATCACATGATGATAATCTAGGCTTGCTTGTTGGCACCGTATTGTTACCATCCAGGTTGCTTATATTAAGTTCCAGTATACGTGGATGCCATGATGTGTTCATCACTGAAACAATAGGGAGGCCCTTTCTTCAGAGAGTTGGTCAGCAGTGGTCTCTATAGTCCAAGCCCATTGTCACAAATGCTGTAATATGCTGCAAAAAAATTAAAAACATTACAAATATAAATATATTACTATTACATGCTTATTTACCTTAATTTTTACATTTACTTCTATATTAGTCACATATTTTGCCTTAAATTCAGTTTGACTTTTAAGAACATCACTAGTATATATTTTTCTGGTGATAATGAATTGCTGATAAAAAAACAAAATAATAATATATATTTCTGGGAAAACTAGGTGAAAATTATTATGGTATGAGTTTAAGTTCACCTTAGGAACATCAGCCAACTGTCCTCAATTACGATGAATTACATCCTTCTCAACTTGGAAATATAATAAAAAGGACTCATTTTACGCTAGCCAGTACCCAACCATCGGCCAGTCTCATATGCACGAACATAGAAAAATTGCGTAAAAGCGTAATGTTGCAGAAACTTTCATGGTCCCAACAATGCCCGCACAATGAGTATGACGCCACTACAATACACACAGAATAAAGTTCCTACTGTATATTTCCCCACACATAGAATGATGCCTCTAAAGAACTTTCCCCCCACACATAGTGTGATGTTCCAATAGTACATTCCCTAAGAGTCAGTTTGAATCTCACATATTATGTTCCCTTACACACACAGTTTGATGCCCCTTTATTACATCCCACCACACATAGAATGAAGCCCCCACAGTACATTTCCCACTCACAGTATGAAGTTAGCACAGTACATCCATCTCAACAAACAGTAAGATGTCCTTACATTATATTTCTCCCACATAGTATGATGCCAACAGTTCCGACAATGCCCAAGAAGTTAGTCCCACAATGTAGCTTCTGTCGCCATAGTGCTAGCATCTCCACAGTTTAGAGTCTGGCAGTCATGAATTACTCAACCCACCAGCAGTCCCATGACAGCTGTCCGACCTCCATCTCCTGCTTCCTGATCTCAGGGCTTGCGCCTGCATCACAGGTCTCCGGAGGGCATTCTTAGGATGCGCATGCAACATGTCTCCTTTTCTTAAAGGGCCAGCGTGCCCTACTCAGAAGTGCTTCTCAGCCTACTGCTGAGAAGCACAGAGTATTTAAGGCACTTTACGCCTATGGTAGGTGTCTGAGCAACCTGGTCTAATGCTAGAGACACACTGACAGTGCAGCCTGCATTGCAGACTTCTTGAACTGCTCTGCCATGATTAAATATGTTATGTTGGTGAGTTCAGAGTTAATGTCAGAAGCTGCTGCTTTCTAAGATCTTTTAGTATATATATAATTATATATTGGTAGGCACCGGAGCTTGCTATGGAAAGACAGAGCTGAAATGCTGTACTTTGTGTTATGCAGCGGTAATACCCCAGAGATTGCCTGTGTAATCGATCTCTAGTTATACCACTTTCATTGATATTATCATTAATTTTCTAATTAATTTTTGTAGGGCTCAGCGCTCACAACCACCTCTTTATTCAATAAGGACTTTTCTATTTCTACAAAAAATGTATTAACAATCATAAGTACATTACAAACCAATTAAATATTCATTAAAATCATGAATAAAAATTTTTTATGAATAAAAATGTTTTTCTTTTTCCAATTTATCAGGTTTCTGTTGATGCTCTTGTATCTTTCTTCCTTATTCTTATGTGTTCATGTTCTTACTCTAAATGGAGAAAATGTTAATTATTCACCTCTTTTAAAACACTCCGATAGAATCTACCTTCGTCTGCAGTGTGATACTCACATTCAACTAACCCTGCTGTTCATATCACTTCGGTTATCGTTGCGGCTTCTTATCTCCTCAATATTCTATTCGCCCTGTCTCCTATTTGCGAAACAGCATAAAAGTGTTTATATAGATAAGGATAATGAGTCTATATAGTATTTTCTATAATGAGTAGTTTCTTTACCACTACCAGTGTCTTGAAGTCTCTACTCTCCATATTTATCCATACTTCTTCATTATTATGTGATCTGTCATCTGCTGTTGTTTGACATATGGGTCACTATTAATGTGGATATATAGTCCTTTTGCGCTCTATATTTTGTTATTACTTTTTACTCACGGTCCTCCTCGTTTGTATTTTCTTATTTGTCACTCCTGCAGTCCCACTCCTTTTGGAGCGGCGTCCATACACCGTGGCCAGGGGTGAGGGCGCACAGCTCATGGGATTATTTCCGCTTCTGCCGTCAGTCTCTCACGTCACTGCAAGGTTGCGTGGTCACAGACTCTAAAAATCCAGACTCTAAAAATCCAGTTGCTCAATAGGTCGGTGGGGCTATCAATCAACGCGTTTCGTGAGAATACGTCTCACTTCCTCAGGATTGGCTCCCACTCGTCCTTCTCTGCTTTTTATATGATAGTCAATTCTACAATTTTTTTTTTTTTTTGTCTACTTCCTTCATTTGTTTCAGCTGAAAACCTAGTAATCTGCTCCTTTCACTCAAATCTATTTGCAGGTTTCAAAAACATCTTTCTCAGTCACAGGTGTACTCGGTCCAGTCAAGGATTTAATTACTGTGCTGTCATAATGTCTTTTGATTGTAATGCTATTATGACTGTCTCAATATAAGTACCTTCATCCCCTTAATATACACATTATTTATAGATGTTTCCTATGCAGTTTTTTATTTGTATATTTCCATCTGGATTTAATACAGGGAATTAATTATTTTATTTTATAAGTTTTTTACTTTATCCTCAACTATTGTTTCTCATTTATATATATATATATATATATACAAATCCTAAAGTTTTTTCTACAGATACATTTATTGAAAGCCATAGAATTCAGCATCTTGATTCAATCCGCTAGGCGCAAGTGTATTCAGTTCATAAATCCACCGTGTTTCATTTCTCAACATCTTGGCTAAATGGTCTCCCCCTCTCCAATTTTTATAATTTTTTTGTATAGCCATGAATTCAGTCCCTTTAATGCAGGGGTCTCAAACTCCAGGCCTCGAGGGCCGCACACAGTCCAGGTTTTCAGGATTTCTTTAGAATTTGACAGTTGGTCATTTGATTACCAACTGTCAAATACTATGGAAATCCTGAAAACCTGGACTGTGTGTGGCCCTCGAGGCCTGGAGTTTGAGACCCCTGCATTAATGGAAGATTGGTGGTATTCTTTGTAATGCTTACTAAGGGGATGCCCTATAAATCCTTTTTTAATATTCCGCATATGTTCCATCACTCTTAAGGTACCTTTACACGCCGCGACGGCAGGCTGGATACATCGCGCTACAAGCTACAATTGTAGCTTGTAGCGTCCATATCGCCTGTAGTAGCGGCGTCTGAAGAGGCGACGCTACAGCCGGCGACAGATACATCTGTTTATGTGCTCTGCTCATAAACTTAAGGCAACATCGCCGATTGTAGCGAGCTGTATCGGCGTGTAAAGAAGCAACGGAAGGCAACTCTGGACACCCGGCGATGTGGCTGCCATGTATCTAAGGCGTGACACAGTCGCCATGTTACCGCGCCCCATCTGCGATCATTGGAGGTCGCTCCTGCTTTATGATTGGTAGTCGCAGCATAGGGCGGGATATTTAAGGAGCTGACCAGTCACACTACACAATTACTCGAGCGTGCTCTATTAACCAGCCTCCTGCGATGCCTGGCCAATCCTGATGATATTGCGCTGTCCTATCATCATACGGACGGCTCGTAATCCAAGATTGTTGCACGCCTATGTGCTATCCCTGCTGCACCGGGTCCGCCCATAGTAGCTTGTTGGAGCGGTGTGTAAACATGGTACGCTACGCTACAGCTGGCTACTTGAGACACCCGGCGATGTAGCTAGCTATAGATGTAGCGTGGCGTAGCGCACCTTGTCGCGGCGTGTAAAGAGGGTGCGTTGACCGTTTGTAGCCGTTTGAGCGTGCTCGTGCACGCGAAGTAGCGCGATGTATCCAGCCTGCCGTCGCGGCGTGTAAAGGTACCATTACTGATAGCATTCTTGAAGTCCTCCCTACATAAATCTTCCTACATGGGCACATAATTATATAAATGACATCAGATGTACAGCATGTTAGATTATCTTTTATTTTAAAAACTTTTGTTTTTTCCGTGTTAAAAAACTCAGTCATATTTCGCTTGGACATTTTCATCATTTGACATGGTTTGCAGATCCTGCATGGTCTAAAACTTTTCGTTTCACATATTGTTGTAATCTTCTTTTGTGCCATTTTTGGTTGTCTCACTGATGGAGCTACTAGGATATTTAGGGAAGCCGCTTTCTTGAATACAAATTTTGGATGTTCTGCCACAAATTCTCCTATTATTTAGTCAGTTTTTAAATGGTGCCAATGTTTCTTTACAATTTTCTTGAAATTTCCATAGTTCTCATGGAACTCTGTAATCAGTGGCAGATTTTTTATTTGTTCTTGTATTGATTTTTCTACTTTTCTGTGATGTAGAAGAAGCTGTTTTCTATCCACCTTCTCCACCTCTTCTATACATCTATCCAATTTATATGATTTATATCTTTTTGTCAGGGGCGGACCCAGACTGTAGTGGGCCCTTGTGCAAGAAATTTTTTGGGGCTACCCCCCTGGAACTCAGTGCCAGAATAGTGCCGCGGGTGTGCAGCACAGCCAGCGGCGTAGCAACTGTTTGTGGCGCCCGGGGCGGTCGAAAAATTTGCCGCCACTTTGGTTGTTGATAATCTGGAAGTGTACATAGTATACACTGTCTGCCCCTATATACAAGAATATAACTACTATACTAACACACAAAGAGAAGGGGTGCAATTGCCACCACTGAAAAACCCCAGTGTATGGCAACAAGCAGGAGTCAAGGAGGGCCCGGGGCCGGAGCAATGTTCGCCGCCGTGCTGTGGAGTTCATAATGCAATATAAATGCAAAAAACCTTTATTCTTAATATTATGTCACAATACCAGGATCTGAGGATCTTCTATTTGGAGGTCAGGGGTTCTCTGATGCCATGTTGCTGTCTGCCTCGCTGTCGTCCTCTTTTGACACTGCAGTGCGGTGGACAAGAGAGCATTAACTGGTTAATAACAAGAAGTATGGAGTGTGTACTAACTGAGCCATAAATCCTCCCCATACCAGTAGGATTACTATATGGATTTTAGTATTAGGGTACGGACACACTGGGGTGAAACTCTGATGAGTGCATTGTGTGATTTTCTCAGATTGCAATCAATCTCTGAGAGCACATTGGTGAGTGTCGGACGCTTTTTTCTCATCCAGATTCAGGATGAGAAAAAAGTTGCAACATGCTGCAACAGAATGTGATTCCTGCGCGAGACTCACTAATGCAAGTCTATGGGTCCGACAAAATCACAGACAGCACACTGACCATCCGAGAGGCATCTGTTTTTTTCACAGATACATTATCATTCTATAGCTCAGAACACTGCAAAATGTTCCTGTAAATGATTATACAGTAGTAGCTGCTGAGGAAAGAACAGATTGATTGCACACGGATGTGATCTGAGAATCTGAGAAGAATGTTGGCCACTCGCACAGCAGTTGCCAAACAGACCAAAAAACGGATGTCACTCATCCGACTCTCCTGGATGAGAAACAGACCGATTTTAAGGCGGCGGGAGACAGTGTACCACCATGTCCCCAGCTCCGTGCTGTGCACAGACAGTGTACGGTACCCTGTCTGTGCACAGCACGAAGATGAAGACATGGTGGTACACTGTGCACAGCACGGAGCTGGGGACATGGTGGTACACTGTGCACAGCACGGAGCTGAGGACATCCCAGAAGAGGCACAATAACCACAGACAGGCGGCGGGAGAACATTGAGCCCCCCCAGGAGAACTACAACTCCCAGCACACAACACACTGCCCAGAAACCATACAATAACGCCCAAACAGGCAGGAGAACTACAATTCCAAGCATGCCACACCCTGCCAACACAGGAAGATGGATGCTGCCGCATGGAGGCAGAGATACCTGGTACAGCCGCCACTATCACCACACACTGCCCCACTCCTCCTGCCCCTCTGTCCTCTTCTCCTGTCCCCCTGTTCCTGTCCTTCTGTCCCCCTGTCCTCTTCTCCTGTCCCCCTGCTCCTGTCCTTCTGCCCCCTGTCCTCTTCTCCTGCCCCCCTGTTCCTGTCCTTCTGTCCCCCTGTTCCTGTCCTTCTGCCCCCCTGTCCTCTTCTCCTCTGTATGCTGTATATAGCATATGACCCATATCCCATATGCTATATACAGCATTCATCTCCATGGAGCCACTTAGTGTACCTGTTAAGGACAGGGAGTCAGGACTCACTGGTTAAATTCAATGAATATCAGCCTCCCTCCAGGATCCACAATGGCAGGAAGTGAAGTGCGGGCCGCACTGTGTGGCTGTTCGGGAAGTGACGTCACCGCACAGGTCCTATCATGAAGTGATCACCGCGGTCGCTCTGACAGGTCCTGCAGTGGCGCTTCTCCAAAGGAGGGAGAGGAATTGCTGCTGCCGCGTGCCGCCCCCACACAAGTGCCGCCTGTGGGCCCCCCCCGCTACGCCATTGAGCACAGCTGACACCCGACAGCACCACGGGACTCAATGACAGAATAGTGCCGCGGGGTGTGCAGCCATGGGCGTACCCAGGATCAAAACTAGGGGGGGGCAAGCCATGGTTGTTACCGCCTCCTATGGTACTCTGTCACACCAGCCGAATGTCATATCCGGCCCGGTGCATTGTGGGGGCTGATCACATGTTTGGCCGGGCTCCGGCGCATGCCCAGTGCACATATTGAAGCTGCCCGTACATGTCATAAACCCTCACAATGCACAGGACCGGATATGACATTCTGGCTGGCACGTCCGAGTACCACAGGAGACGGGAGTTTCAAAAAGAGGTGGAAACAACAGGAGGCCCGGCAGCAGCAGGCACCACCAGGGGGGCCGGCAGCACCAGGCACCACCAGGGGGCCCGGCAGCACCAGGGGGCCCGGCAGCACTGGGCACCACCAGGGGGGCCCGGCAGCATCTGGCACCACCAGGGGGGCCCGGCAGCACCAGGCACCACCAGTGGGGCCCGGCAGCACCAGGCACCACCAGGGGGGCCCGGCAGCACCAGAGGGGCCCAGGATCAGTAGGGGGGCCCAGCACCACCAGGGGGGCCCAGCACCACCAGGGGGCTCTTGTGGGTCCCTGAGAGCTGCCCCACACCTCAGGGGCCCCTGAGTGCTGCCCCCACACCTCAGCTTCAGGGGCCCCTGAGTGCTGCCCCAACACCTCAGCCTCAGGGGCCCATGAGAGCTGAGAGCTGTCCCCACACTCATCCTGGGGGAGGCCCATGAGAGCTGCCCCCACACTCATCCTGGGGGGGGGCTCATAAGAGCTGCCCCCACACTAATTGGCCCCTGAGCACCCCCACATGTCATTCAAGGGGGTCCCTGACGGCTGCCCCCCACACGCTATCCTCGGGGCCCCATTACCGCTGCCTCCTTTAGTGCTGCGTCCCCCTGCTCTCCATTACCGGCAGGCAATCGCGCTGTGCGCAGCCTGTCATGTAGTGTGACGCTGCATCCGGCGTGATACAGGAAATAGAGCGGCGCCGACTACAGCCCACATGACAGGCAGATCAGTACGACTGCCAGCCCGTAATGGAGAGAGAGGGGAGGCAGCAGTAAGGGGCCCCCAAGGATAGCGTGTGGGGGCAGCGGTCAGGGGCCCCCTAGTACAACATGTGGGGACGCTCAGGGGACCAGTGGGCCCCCCTTTGCGTCCGGTCCCCCGGCCCCCCTACGGCGCCCAGGGGGGGTATGGGGCGGGGCTTATTGGGCTTGACCCCAAAGTGTCGGGGCCCCGGGGGATCTCCCGATCTCGCGCCGGGCCAGTCCGCCCCTGTGACAGGGGAACGGACCTGCCGATGGAGCTCCAGGGGCCCTCTAGCTGGTCGGGGCCCTGGTGCAGCTGCACCACGGTAGTTCCGCCCCTGACTTTTGTGATAAAATCTGCCTTCATCATATTGATTTCCTCTTTGAAATCCTGATCTTCTGTGCAATTCCTTTTTAATCTCAAGAATTGGCTTTTTGGTACATTTTGGATCCATCGTGGCAGATGGCAACTATTTGTAGGAATATAGCTGTTAGCATCAACCTCCTTTCTATATGTTCTAGTTTTTAATTTATTGTTACTAACATATATTGTCTGATCCAAAATAAATGTTCTGCTTGTTACTCCAGTAAAATCCAAGCTATATTCATTCCTGTTTATTTCTTCCATGAATAATTGTAGATTCTCCTCTATGATCTATTGGGGCTGTTCAGGTGAAGGTAGTGTCAGGCTATGCAGTTGACCAAACCCCAGTTTCCTCTTCCACCAGCAGATGTCACTGATAGAGTTCAGTCTCTACTTTCATCTTGTGCTGTGAAGATGCTGAGTTTTGTTGCAGAAACTTACCAGAAGCTAACCTCTTTGGGATTCACCTAGTGGAAGTTGCTGCGCTTATCCCTGGATGGAGGTGAGGGGGTTGTAGCTCAGGGCTGGATAGGAGCAAGGGCAAGGTTGGCAGCCCATATATCTCCACCTTTAGAGGCAACTCTGGAACAGGTGTCAGTTACAGAATCCCAGTCTACAGGGTCAGACTAGCTTCCCTGATTCCCTCAGTCCATCTCTTCCTTCCTGATACTATTTCACTCGTGCACTATTAGCACCCCATGACATATGGTATATGACTGAACCTGCAGTGTCTTTTTCAAAATGACCTGGCAGCACCAGTTGTGCTACAATTCCTGCTGCATCTGCCAGAACCCACTGTGTCACCTCCCCTACCAGCAATGACCATCCTGGCTGCAGCTTTCATTGGAGACCAGTGCCGGGACAAGGCATTTTGGTGCCCTAGGCAGGTAAGGCAAACGGCGCCCCCCCGAAATATGTCTGGGAATAAAAATGTCAACATACTCTGAAAGTAAATTTAATTTAATGGGGACCTATAAAAGGTTCGTCCAACCACACTGCAGAGACATACTGATAGGATGTTTACATTGTGAGCCCCAATGGGGACAGTGTTCTTGATGTATGTAAAGTGCTGTGGAGTTCATAGTGTAATATAAATGCAAAAAGTATTATTCTTAATATTATATAAAAGAAGGGAGGGGAACAAGAGGCGCAATAGTGCCCTATCACTGAGGCACTGGGTGTAGAAGCGGTGAAAAGGATTCACTCACCTGGGGCAGTTGTGTCACCCACAACTGGCTTAAAAGCGTATTCAATGGTTGTTTCTAGGTAGCTGCTGCAGGACTTCCACCATCCACTCCAGTATGGAGATGCATCAGGTTGTAGGGAAGGAAATGGTGTGTCAAGGTCCGCGCTGCCAAGATCTCTCACTCCAAATAAAAGTACATGAAGCTGGAACTTCAAACGAAATCCTTTATTGTATCCTAAGCGTTTCGGTGCCCTCCTGGCACCTTCCTCAGAGATCCCTGAGGAAGGTGCCAGGAGGGCACCGAAACGCGTAGGATACAATAAAGGATTTCGTTTGAAGTTCCAGCTTCATGTACTTTTATTTGGAGTGAGAGATCTTGGCAGCACAGACCGTGACACACCATTTCCTTCCCTACAACCTGATTCTTAATATTATGTCACAATACCAGGATCTGAGGATCTTCTATCTCGAGGTCAGGGACTCTCTGATGCCATGTTGCTGCTTGTCTCGCTGTTGTCCTCTTTTGACACTGCAGTGCGGTGGACAAGAGAGCATTAACTGGTTAATAACAAGAAGTATGGAGTGTGTACTGGGCCATAAACCCTCCCCTTACCATGAAGTATGGAGTGTGTACTGACTGAGCCATAAACCTCCTCATACCATGTCCAGCAGACATTGTAGGATTACTACCGTATATACTCATGTATAAGCCGACCCGTGTATAAGCCGACCCCCCTACTTTTGCCCCAAAACCTGGGAAAACCTATTGACTCATGTATAAGCCGAGGGTGGACCCCAGCACAGGTATACAGCCCCCAGCAGTGTGGCATACAGCAGCCTCCCCAGTGGTATATACAGACCCCAGTGGTAATACAGCAGCCCCAGTGGTAATACAGCAGCCCCAGGGGTAATACAGCAGCCCCAGGGGTAATACAGCAGCCCCAGGGGTAATAAAGCAGCCCCAGGGGCTTTACAGCAGCCCCAGTGGTATATACAGGCCCCAGCAGTATATACAGCAGCCCCAGGGGTTATACAGCAGCCCCAGGGGTTATACAGCAGCCCCAGGGGTTATACAGCAGCCCCAGTGGTATATACAGGCCCCAGCAGTATATACAGCAGCCCCAGGGGTAATACAGCAGCCCCAGGGGTAATACAGCAGCCCCAGGGGTTATACAGCAGCCCCAGGGGTTATACAGCAGCCCCAGCAGTATATACAGCAGTCACAGCAGTATATACAGCAGCCCCAGGGGTTATACAGCAGCCCCAGGGGTTATACAGCAGCCCCAGGGGTTATACAGCAGTCCCAGTGGTATATACAGGCCCCAGCAGTATATACAGCAGCCCCAGGGGCGATACAGCAGCCCCAGGGGTAATACAGCAGCCCCAGGGGTAATACAGCAGCCCCAGGGGTTATACAGCAGCCCCAGCGGTATATACAGGCCCCAGCAGTATATACAGCAGCCCCAGTGGTATATACAGGCCCCAGCAGTATATACAAGCCCCAGCAGTATATACAGCAGCCCCAGCGGTATATACAGGCCCCAGCAGTATATACAGCAGCCCCAGTGGTATATACAGGCCCCAGCAGTATATACAGCAGCCCCAGTGGTATATACAGGCTCCAGCAGTATATACAGCAGCCCCAGTGGTATATACAGGCCCCAGTGGTGGTATACAAAGGCCCCAGTGGTGGTGTATACAGGGCCCAGTGGTGGTGTATACAGGGACCAGTGGTGGTGTATACAGGGCCCAGTGGTGGTGTATACAGGGCTCAGTGGTGGTGGTGGTGGTGTATACAGGGCCCAGTGGTGGAGGTGGTGTATACAGGGCCCAGTGGTGGTGTATACAGGCCCCAGTGGTGGTGTATACAGGGCCCAGTGGTGGTGTATACAGGCCCCAGTGGTGGTGTATACAGGGCCCAGTGGTGGTGTATACAGGGCCCAGTGGTGGTGTATATAGGGCCCAGTGGTGGTGGTGGTGTATACAGGGTCCAGTATGCGGACCGGGGCGGAGGGCGCCTTTGCACTCTGACTCACCGGTCACCGAGGCCGCCGTCACCGTGCGTCTGCTGCTGTAATGAGGAGGAGAGGAGGGGCGGGCAGAGCTGCGGGACAGGAAGTCGGAGTCCCGCCCTCCTTCCTCTCTGGCCGGCGCGCCGCGGCTGGCGGCGGCCAGCACGGGGCCCTCCAGGGGGTGCGGGGCCTCCCAGGGGGCGGGAAAAATGAGGGAATGAGGGAAAAATGCGCCCTTCACAAGATGGCACCCTAGTCGATCGCCTAGGGTCGCCTAGCTGTCGTCCCGGCCCTGTTGGAGACTGTCCCTACCCATAGGAGCTCAACCCCTGGAGTACGCTGTCAAGGTACTGAGATCCCATAGAGTTGCACCTAATGACTATCTACCAGCACAAGCCTGTCCTCCCTAACTGAGGCTCTAGAGAAGACTTGGTAGCTGTTCTGATAAAAAAGCCAAGAAGCCAGCGCTGCCTAAGGTTAGCACGCAATACAAAAAGTGCATGTGCACATATCCATGGTTGTTGGTTGGGCAGTGTGGGGGTCAGATCTGATAATGTCCGGATGTCATGTCCGGACCTGGTCTGCCTTTATCTGCGCTGTTTTTCTGGCGCCATGGGAGTAGTTCAGAAATGCTTCAGGTACGTGTGCTTTTGCTATGGTTCTGCTTTTAATGCATTCAGGAGGCTGTAATGGCACAGCGAATTAAAAAATGTAGAGTAGAACTGCCCCATCTGAGAATGCCGTGACGTGGCGGGGTAGCTCAAAGAATTGATCAATTGTTTGCCAAATGTCTCAGTTTAAAGTACAGTTAGAAATTATGTGCACATGCACTTTTTGTATTGCGTGCTAACCTTAGGCAGCGCTGGCTTCTTGGCTTTTTTATTTGTTATAGGTTTGTTGCTGACCACCACTTTTTGCCGTGCGCGCTTGGTTGTGCATGCCATTCAATCTGTCTTTAATGTGATTGATCTAGGCCGCTGTACATATATACAGCGGCCATACCCTGCCCATAGGCTCTGCTTGATTGTTGCACATGTGTTTGGGCCTGTTCTACCCTCATCCATGGTTGTTGGTTGGGCAGTGTGGGGGGTCAGATCTGATATTGTCCGGATGTCAAGTCCGGACCTGGTCTGCCTTTATCTGCGCTGTTTTTCTGGCGCCATGGGAGTAGTTCAGAAATGCTTCAGGTACGTGTGCATTTGATATGGTTCTGCTTTTAATGCATTCAGGAGGCCGTAATGGCACAGCGAATTAAAAAATGTAGAGTAGGACTGCCCCATCTGAGAATGCCGTGACGTGGCGGGGTAGCTCAAAGAATTGATCAATTGTTTGCCAAATGTCTCAGTTTAAAGTACAGTTAGAAATTATGTGCACATGCACTTTTTGTATTGCATGTTAACCTTAGGCAGCGCTGGCTTCTTGGCTTTTTTATTGGTAGCTGTTCTGGTATGCTCCTCAAGATTGAGAATGGTGCTTTAGCCCAGTAGGTCCACTCCTTGATGCTAGCCTCAATGAGCAGTTCATGGATCCCGCTGGCTCCAATGCCCACCTAGCAGGTTTGCAGGAAAAACTCATCCATCAACGGAAGATACAAACCCTAATTCTGGTCTTCATGCAATCTGTGCACATCGGCTAATATTGTCTGTAAACTGACGCTCCACCTGCCCCTACCCAGGCTGCAGCCTTAGATCCTGTAGTGATTCCAGCTTTATGGTGTGGTTCTTATTAAGCTGTTCCTCCTCAGTTCAATGAAAGAGACCCAAGCCATGTCCAAATACAGTAAAGAGAATCTGGCAAGAGGAGCCTCAGAATGGGAGTAATAGGGCTAAGCAACAGCACGTGTGAAAAAGACTTGGGTATACTAATAGACCACAGACTGAACATGTGTCAACAATATGATGCAGCAGCAAAAAAGGTAAACACAATTCTGGGATGTATTAGGAGAAGCATAAAGTCTTGAATCTAGACTGTATGCTTCGCTTAAAATATGCTTTTTTAAAATACAGAGGAGTAGAAGGCGGCAATGTCTTCACATGATCTAGACTATAGATCATGTGAAGTCATTGCTGCCTTCTACTCCTCTTTGGTAAGGCCACATCTGGAATACTGTGTCCAGTTCTAAGTACCATATTTTAAAAAAACAACAAACTGGAGCAAATTCAGAGAAGACTGATCAAAATGGTGACTGGTCTGCAAACAAGTGTCCTATGAGGAATGGCTACAGGATTTGGGAATGTTTAGCTTGCCAAAAAGGCAGAGGAGACTTATTTTCTTCTAAAAATATTTCAAGGGTTGTCACACTGTAGAGGGTGCAGTTTTACTTTCATTTGCACAAGGAAAGACTAGAAGCAAGGGGATTAAACTGAAAGGGAGAAGACAGATTACATATTAGAAAAACGTATTGACAGTGAGGGTGATCAACGAGTGGAATAGGTTGCCATGAGAGGGGATGAGTTCACTTCAATGGATGCAGAGAAATGTCAAGTAGCCTTGTCCTGACGAAGCAAAGGTCCTGGACTTTGCCAACTACTATTGCCAATTCATTCCACACTTCTCTTACCAGGTCCTTCCCATCTAGATCTTAACAAGCAAGAGGGTGAATCCTAAGCTGTGGCAAGAGTTCTCTTTGGCTCCAGCACTGCATAGACCTGAAATCTACAATAATATCCTTCTAGAAGTGAATTCTTGTTCCTCTGAAGCTAGTGTGGTTCTCACTAAAATGTCTGCTACCTGCCAGATGGTGACCTGCAGCTACTTTTCTGCATGTGAGTGCAACTACTTGATTGATGACTGAGAACTGTTGCCATTTAAGATGGCTCTGAAGAAGTAATGATACCTCTTGGAGGTAGGAGTGCATTCCATTCTTATCTACATTATCTACAAGAACAAGGCATATCTACAGTTAGCCCAGATGCTGACGCCAAATCTGATGATCTGTTATTTCAACCAATTTGACTTTGTCCTAAATTTCCAGACATTTGAAAAGAACGTTAAGGTGTATGTACTCTCCAGGTTCTTTCAATGGGTCAACCAGGTGGATGAACCCCTGCATATCATTGAGCCCTATAAAATGCTCCTGGTAGCTCCAGTAAAGTTATCTCAGATGCTACTCTGCAAGACCTTCATAGCAGAGACAGACAGGAGGCATGTGTTGCAGTGAGGCCATTCCTCTAAATTTTCTGGTCACAAGAAGACAACTCTCCTTATCTCAAAACATTATTAGTGACCAACTCTGTGCAAGGATGTTATGAATTTTGTTTTGGCCTGTCTTTGTGTGCCCCCAATAAGACCCCCAAAAATCTCCCTTTTGCATACTGCCACTACCTTTGCCAGACTCTCCTTGACAACACATCTTATTTGATTTATCACTAATTTGCCATGTCCTTGGGTTGCTCCATCATCTAGGTGGTAATGAACAATGTGGAGACACAGGATCTTCTATTGTCCATTTGTGCATTTTGACATTTTCCAAAATGGCTTTCATTGATTTGCTCCTGTTCATGTGATTCTCCTTCCCTGCCTTTATAAACCTTAGTGTATCTTCTAGCCATACTTGATTATTCTGTTTGACTTCCAGGCTTCATGCTCCCTGTGCTTCTAAAGAGTTCCTTCCCCTGTAAATCCGCTCCAGCTTTTCCAATGTCTGCAATTTCACCTCCTACTGCTACACCTGCTTCAGTGCTTCTCCTACAAACTTGCTCCTAGTGCTGTTGTCTCTGACTTTGCTTCAAGCCTGCCTGCCTATGATATATAAGCCCTGCTTGCTTGTTAGCTTTTGCAGCATGTCAGTTTATATTATGCAGTATTTCTCTGGACTGTGCTGGACTTACATTAACAACACTGCACCGCTTCAAGTTTAGGACTTATTCTCTGTGAATACCAATCCCTGGCCTTCCTGGGTATAACTAAACTCAGACTGATTCTGCTTTTGCATCTCACTAAGTGTACTGCTTCTGAAAGACTTCCTCTTTTAACTACACTGTGAAAGAATTATTTCAAGAGACTTTTCTGTTTATTGCACATTTGATAAGGTTACTCAATTTACTCGATCTCACATTTGTTTTCTGCCACATTTGTTCAATTCAGACTTGCTCACCTTTAAAAACTAGGTTTCTGTGTGTCTTTGCTCCCATTGCTATTAGATTTCTGAGTAAATCTTTACAATACATTACATGGTCCCGGGGGCGTGTCCTGCTGCGAGCGATGCTGGACGCATAGTCAGAGAGCTCCTCCAGCGATCTCCAAATCCCGAGGGATTAGCGGCTCCTACCTGTACTAAACTTACCCCTCTGTGAAGGTAAACATACCTCAACCTGTTGTCATGCCGCGGACCGGCTCCAGGAATCGCAGCACCGCTCAGAAGGTATCTGATTTCTTTTCTCCTGAACGCCCCGGGGCTGCAGCCAGGAAAACAAACATGGCGCCGACAGGAGAAGATATCTCCCGCTCTCCTAACTCTCCCCACTCACAAAGTTCGCGCGCGAGCTCTAATGGAGGCTTAATCAACAGCTCTCCTACAGAGAAACATGAGGACTCTACAGTTATCACATATGGCTCCCTCAAAGGGCTACTGAGGGATCTCCGATCCTCCATACAAGGAGACATAAGGAGCATAGTGGGAGAGATCAGGTCTGACATGGCTGCCATGAATAACCGGACTGGCATATTAGAGGAAAAAATGGCAGAATTCGCAGGTACCCATAATGAACTTGCAGATAGTTACCAGGATTTAGCATTTGACCTTAGAAACACTAAAGCGAAACTATGGGACCTAGAGGACAAGATGAGAAGAGCTAACATTAAAGTTAGGGGAGTAGCTGAATCAGGGGAAGAAGAAGACCTAACTGCAATAGTGAAACCTTTCCTACGGATCATTCTCCCCTCAGCTGCCCCAGCAGACTTAGATATTGAGAAAGCATATCGGCTTCCCCGCTCACAGAAAGCTCCCCCTGATGTTCCCAGGGATATTATGATTCACCTAACAACGCCGAAGCTAAGGGATCCTTTACTGCACGCTCTGAGAAAGAACCCAATAGCTGACGCTCCATTTGCTTCATGGTCATTATTTCCAGACCTATCACCTGGAACTCTCGCTCGACGAAGAGATTTTGCCCCATATTGTGCAGTTCTAAGAGAACGAGGAATTAATTATGCTTGGGGCTCACCAGTCAGTGTATCCTTCCGATACAAAGGAACACGACAGTACTTTGCTTCCCCTACTAAGATGAAAGCTGCTTTGATTGACTGGCGCCTGCTAACAAAGACCAGCTCGCCGTCCAACAGTCCAGGACATCGTGGCAACCGACCGAACACTTCTCCTTCCAGTGGAACAGGTTTAAAGTGACTTTATTTCCCTGGGGATTGGACTTCATCGCTGGTATGACTATTGTCAAATTCTCTGCCACACTTTCAGACTTCAGTGTATAATTACACAGTCTGGGAGTGTGTTTAGGGCTTTACATTGCCCTACCACCCCCCACACAAGTGCCCAATTTCTTCTTTAAGTATTAATTGATAATTGATACAGACATTTGGGCCTGAGAAGTGCTTTGAGAAGCACTCATATTAAGAGGTTTTTTTTTCTTTTTTTTTTATTTTTACTTTTATTTTTATAATTCTGTTGTTCTGTTATTGATATACAGTTCATAAAGGGAGCGTGTGTTTCATCCTCCCACCTATCTCTCACCCCCTTTGTCTTAATTCCTATTAGCCTTCTATCTCTCTCTCCCTTCTATCTTTCCTCTGGCTTCTAAATTACGTCTGTCTACGTTCCCTAAACTTCTATCTATCCCTCTCTCCTTCCCTCTAGGGTCTCTACTCTAATTTCATTCTTACCCACACATCTCTAGACTACTCACTCTTTCATTTTCTGCTATACAAGACTCCATCTATCCACTGGTACTTCTTCCCTCTCTTTAACACATCTTCATTTCCCTCTACTTCTTCCTCAGAACTTGTTTTCCCTTACACTAGACCCTACCTGACGAAACTATCGTCTACATAGGTTACCTGGTATATAATTAAATATCATTCAAACTGGTTTCTCCCAAAGAACTCCAGGAGAGACGTTGTTTGAGGTTGAGGTGCGGGATAGCATACATGTAATATTTTATAATTTCTGTTTTTTGTCTTCTCCCTTTGCCCTCCCTGAACTTTCCTATCTTTGCTTCCCCTCCCCCTCTCTAGTGCCAAAGGTTCATGCGATCTATATGGTCTTTAATACATACTAACTTGTGCGATACTAGATAAGGTACACGTATTTTATCTACGAACGAGACACCATGAGTTTTCATTGTGCATCTATAAATGTGAATGGGCTAAATTCCCCACAGAAGAGAACCTTGGTTTGGCAACAACTTACCAAACTAAAAGCTGACATCTTATTTGTGCAGGAAACCCACCTCTTAGAGGGGGACAATTTTAGGATGAAATCAACTCGATTTCCCAACCAATACTTTGCTAACGCACCCAATAAGACTTCTGGAGTAGCTATCTTTGTTCACAAAGCGCTGGCATTTACGCTTGTGGAGAAAGTGGCGGACCCATGGGGTCGCTTCCTAGTGGTTAAAGCCTTGATAAACGGGAAACTATACACTTTAGTTTCAGTTTATGGACCTAATTCAGGCCAACTAAAATTTGCCCGATCCCTATTCAATACATTGGACTCTCTGGCTAAGGGATTTCTCCTTTTGGCTGGAGATTTCAATATCCCGGTAAACAAACGCCTTGATTGTTCGTCATCCTCTATGTGCCGGGGTGAGCTGAGTGGGTTGTTGTACAATCATCACCTTCACGATATCTGGCGCTATACCCATGGTGAAGAGAGAGATTATACTTATCTGTCCCCCAGGCATCAAACGTATAGTCGAATAGACTACTTTCTAGTCGGAGACTCCCTTCTTCCTAAGTGCCAAAAGACTACAATAGGTCACATTACTTGGTCTGACCATGCCCCGATCCTTATCCAGATAGCTGATGACCTTCAAGTCTCTCCATCTCCGACATGGTCAATAAATGAATATCTTTTAAGTCTCCCTCACAACATAACACATATAGACTCCCAACTTGATCAATACTTTGCACTTAACCAATCTCGAGACACTGACCCGGAAATATTGTGGTATGCACATAAGGCAGTTCTCAGAGGCCAATTTATTCAAATGGCAGCTCGAGATAAGCGCAAACGTGATGAGCAACTTAAGGAGCTTACTGATAAACTAGCGGATCTGGAAAAACAATATAAAAAATCCCAAACTCCACAAATACGGTCGGTCCTTGAAATTGCACGTAGAGACCTTAAATCCCTTCTCCTACATAAAGTAGAACATAATCTTAAAAAACTTAAAGCCCGCTTCTACGGCATGGGAGATAAATCAGGTAAGCTTCTAGCCAAACGTGTACAAAAACAAAGATCATCTACAAAAATTGATCATATTTTGAGTTCTTCACGAGAGAAAATCAGAAACCCCTTAGACATCTCAGCCCAGTTTAGAGACTATTATGCTTCCCTCTATAACCTAAAAGAAGATCCCAACACTCCACAACCAAACTCTGAGACAATCGAATCCTTTTTAACCCAAGCACACTTGCCCAAGCTAAAAGAATCACAACTCAATTTATTAAATGCAGACTTCACGAAAGAGGAGATAGTGTCAGTAATTAATTCAATGAAGAAATCCTCAGCCCCAGGCCCGGATGGGTTTTCCTATAAATACTACTCTACCTTTTTATCGCGTCTTTTACCTCACTTGCTTACCCTCTTCTCCTTTTGGAGAACCAAAGGTCAGATACGTCCTGAAGGACTGGAGGCAAGGATCTCCACGATCCCAAAGCCGGGGAAACCTCCTGATTCCCCTCCAAACTTCCGCCCAATTGCCCTCCTGAACAGCGATGTAAAAGTTTACGCAAAAACTCTGGCTCAACGCTTGGCAAAGGTTTTACCAGACCTGATTGGCCTGGAACAGGTGGGATTTATTCCGGGACGACAAGCGTCTGATGGCACGCGTCGTGTGATTGAATTGCTTGAATTGTTGGAGCGGAAAAGGGCCCCCAGTGCACTTCTGTCACTAGATGCTGAAAAAGCCTTTGATAGAGTGCACTGGGGGTACTTAGAGGCAGTTTTGGATCGGTTTGGACTGGTGGGCAACATTAAAACTGCTATACTCGCTCTCTACTCCTCCCCCACGGCCAGGGTCAAGGCATCGGGATTCCTTTCAGACTCCCTTTTGATTACAAATGGCACTAGACAAGGGTGTCCTTTGTCCCCACTGATCTTCGCTCTAATCATGGAGCCGTTGGCAGCCAGAGTGAGACAGGACCCATTGATCTCTGGTCCGTGTGTGGGAGGAGTGGAGCATAAAATAGGATTATACGCAGATGACGTGATCTTCATTTGCACGAACCTCACGTCCACTGTCCCCAGGATAATGTCTTTACTGTCCGAATTCTCAGCTGCCTCATATTATAAGCTGAATGTGACTAAATCGCTATTCTACCCAATTCAAATACCACCTGTTCTAGCTGACTCACTGAAAGCAAATTTCCCATTCCATTGGTCCCCTAAAGGTATTCAATATTTAGGGATAACAATTTCTAATACCGGGGGTTTACTCCGCCAAAACTATGACACACTACTCCGATCGATAAAGATAGGCCTTTCGTCACACAAACAATTGATTCTTTCCTGGATTGCCAGAATCAATATTATAAAGATGATTTATCTCCCTAAAATTCTTTACGTCTTCCGCTGCCTACCATTACTGTTCCCAAAGCGCCTAATAGCAATTTTACAGTCCACCCTTAACGATTTCATTTGGGACCACAGACGCCATCGAGTAGGCATGAAAATCCTTTCCTTACCAGTTCAATTGGGAGGTATGGGGATCCCCAATTTGGCACATTACTATACTGCAACGCATCTAGCATCAGCAAGTTACTGGTGGGCAGATGCCTCTGGTCCGCTGTGGATGGCAATTGAGAAAAATTATGCCCCACAACACTCCACCAAACTTTTATTAGAAATCAACCTCTTAAAACAATCGTACGGATCAACATTACTTAAACCAATGTTGACTTTGTTACGTCTCTGGAGACAACATGCTCACTCCCTGTTAGCTTTCCTATTTAAATCAATAACTATCCAAGCAGCTGAAACGTTGGTAGGATCTCTCTCTCTTCATCATTGGAAATCTAGGGGTATCACACATATTCACCAGGTTCTGGACAATACCACTATGAAATCCTTTGCTGAGTTGGTAGACAGATACGCCCTCCCCAAAACTACATTTTACCAGTATCTGCAATTGCGCCATTTTCTGGGCTCGGTTCCCTGGCCAAATGTAGATCTGTCAACGGCAGACGGAGCAACCCAACGATTTTTTAAATCTGCTCCCTGGGGCTCTCACGGGGTATCTGTTTTGTATGGTGCTTTAGCTCGACTGAATTCTATAGAAAAATTACCCTACATGATTAAGTGGGAAGCAGCATTACAGGAGGAGTTCACACTAACCCAATGGCAGGAAGCATCAGTGAAAGGCTCAAAATATACAAGTTGTATAAATCACCTCGAACAAATTAAAAAAATACATTATGAGTGGTACGTCACCCCAACGGTGTTAGCAAGGTATAAGGGAAAAGACTCTAGCCCTATTCGGACTTGCTGGAGGGGTTGTGATGAGGTGGGGACTTCACTACACATGTGGTGGGGTTGCGAGGTGCTGCGAGGCTTCTGGAAAGAGGTGTCCAATCTTCTTTTGTCCATAACGGGTGTGTCTTTCCACTTAGGGCCCTCCTTAGCCATTCTAAGTCTGGGATTAGAGGAATGGCCAACACCACTAAGGCCTATAGTTACGAATGTACTACTAGGAGCCAGACTGTGTGTCTCAAGATTCTGGAAATCGAAGACTTTTCCGACTATACATAACTTACATGATACACTTAATCTACATTTTCAACATGAATATCTGCTGGCCCATGACGTATCCAAACGCAACAAGGTTCTCTCCTGGTGGGATCCATGGAGGTTGTCCCCATATAATAATGTTCAAATTTCCTTGTAACTACATACTTCTCTCATCTACTGAACGGATACCAGAATATGACACTTCATGTAATCTTGATCAAAGAACGAAATCCTCTGGGCACAGAAATCTCCTTCCTCTTCCCTCTTTCCTATCCCCCACTTTCCTTGATATTTGTTATCCTATTTCCTTCAGGTCTTATGATTTTACTTTATCTACCTTCTATTGTATTATATGTTGGTTTTCTACAAGAAAAATGTGAATCGACTGTATCTTGTACATCCCTACACAACTGTTATTCCCTACGTATTTTTATAGGTTTGAATTTGAACATGGATAACTTCCAGGCGGTTAACTCGCTAATTCTTATACTCTTTGTAATTTTTGCAAATGTTTAATAAAAATTATTGAAACAACATTACATGGTCCCCAGAGGATAAATGACATCCCCAAAGGAGAAATGACATGTCCTACAAACTGAAGTTCTTGACCTTTTTTCATATCCCTAACTCCTTTAATGTGTCCCTCCTCAAGCCTTTCATTCTGAGCCACTATTTCAGGAATCTTGGTACCTTGCTTTCATCAATCAGTGATGAAGACTTGAGGTAAAGGACATCCTAGCTATGAAAAATAGAGAGGGTTGCCTGGATGGGTTTTGGTACTGTGGAGAGGTCAACTGAGCCTAAGGAGAACATTAATGCTCCAATTCTCATGAAGAGACTCCTGTCAGGCCTGGAGAAGAAGGGGTGTAAGGGGTAGGAGATACTGTAGCATCAATCGCCACAGCGCCGGCATCTCCACAGTTGGGAGACTGTCAGTTGTGACATATTCACCTGTCTGGTGGTCATCTGCCTAAACTCTATCTCTTGCTTCCTGCCATTAGGGCCTGCATGTGCATCGCAGGTCTCCCGGGAGAATGCTTAGGAGGCATACATGACATGTCCCCCTTTGTTAAAGAGCCAGCATGCAATACCCAGAAATACTTCTTAGCCTATATCTGAATTTTACAAAGTATTTAAGGCATCTTCCCCCATGGGAGATTCCTGAGCAACATGATCTAACACTAGGGACATGCTGCTAGTTCTCAGGTCCTGTTCCTTGTATCCTGTCTCTGTTTCTGTGCCCATTTATCCCATCCTATGTCTGCTAACCTGTGCTGCATCTGCCAGAACCCACTGTGTCACCTCACCTACCAGCAACAGATGTCCCCGCTGTGTCTATCTACATTAGAGACTGTCCCTATCTGTAGGAGATCGACCCCTGGAGTCAGCTGTTATGGTAACAAGCCCCCCTGGAGTTACACCTACCATCCCAAGCTTATTTTCTCCATCTGAGACTCTAGAGAAGACTTGGCAGCCACTCATGTATGCTTCTCCAGGTCGAGATCGGTGCCTTGGCCCAGTGGGTCCACTAGCAGACGCTTACCCCATCGAGAGTTACAATCATTATATTCCCCACACTTACTGTGGTATTCTGTCCCCAGATGCATTACGCTACACTCAGTATGATGTCCAAGAAGTATTCCCCCACACAGCATGATGTCTCTACAACACATTCCGTCCACACACAGTAATATGTCCCAAAAGTACATACTCCCAGAAACAGTGGGATGTCCCCACAATATATTCCCCCTACGCAGTACAATGTCACCATAGTGCATTTTCCATAAACAGTATGATGCCCCCACAGTACATTCACTCTACAGTACATTGCACCACACAAAGTATGATATTCCTACATTAAATTACCCCCCACACAGTGTGATTTCTCAAAACTATATTCCCGTCACAAGTTTCGATGTCCCCACTATTCATTTACACACCCAATATAATGGCCCTATAGTACATTTACCATACACAATATATCCCCACACTACATTTCCCTACATAGTATGATGGGTCCATAATGCACTCCAACACATATAGCATGATGTCATCATAGTACAATCCCCCACACATAGTATTATGCCCTCAAAGTATATTCCCCCACGCAAAGTATCCTGTCCCCACAGTATATTTCTCCTACACAGCATGTTTCCTCACAGTATGTTCCCCCCACACAATATGATGTCTACACAGTCAATCATGGGACTGACGCAAATTTTGTAACTTTAAAAGTGTTCTTCAATTTTTATAGTGGCAATTTCCAACTTTAGATTAATTTAGTAAATGATTAGATAAATGAAAAATAAGTCATTTCTTGCTATGAAAATTAACTTAATCACAAACAAAAATTTGATATCATCTGATATGACAGTGTCATGCTAATTGAATTGTAACAGCAACTGATTGCTTTAAAAGGGGGCTGGTGTTTGAAATCATTGTCTTCTTCTGTTAATCATGGTTACCTCCAAAGAAACGTATGCAGTTAATATTACTTTGTATCAAAAGGGATTTAAGATACAAATTTGTGGCTTGTAGAATTGCTCCTAAATCAGCTACCGGTATTTATCAGGTCATCAAGAACTTCAAAACGAGGCTTTCAGTTGCAGTCTGTAAAACTCGATTCAGCTATGGGATTGTCTCAACAACAGTACTTAGCTTGCACAAGAATGGTAGCAAAAGTCTGTCAGTGCATATGCACACCCAGTGAAGAAAAGGCTTTAAGATGCTTGCCTGGTATCAAAAATTTGTAGCAAAAAGAAACACTTTTTTCCAAGAAAAACATCAAGGACAGTGCCTGAGGAAGGGGAGAGACCCTACCTTTAACACATAGTGTGGAATAAAGGGTTAACATTTATACTGGTGTTGTGATTGTTTTCTCAGCACTCAGGCACCACTTCCTTTTTATTTTATGTCCTTCTGATTTTTTATTCTCCCTTCTGAGAGCAGGTGGTTCACCCAAGGGTCTTTGGGGACTCGGTACCCGCCGAGGTGCCCGCCCGGACCCGTAGCCCTAGTGGTCAGCCTAAATATTGGGGGAGTTGTGGAAAAGGGAATAAAGAAAAAATAAAATTAAGTTTGTCGTGACGCCACCTGCAGATTCTGGTAATGGTCACCAGGGCCGCTTCAGACCTCTAGAGACGATGGTATTGCAGCTTTGATGTTGCAGCTCCCTGCAGATGGAGCTGAGTCCCCGGGGCATGTCAGCACTTGTGGTGGTGCTGCTGGATATGGTATATGGAGTAGTGCAGCAGTTCGGATGAAAGGAGGCACTGAGGCGGTATGACTCTGTATGGGTACTTTTACTGGAACCGGTTCAGATGGCAGTTCAGGTTACAACTTTTACAGTCTTTAAATGGGTAGCTGGCCGGGTAGTCACAGAAGAGGGTAAAGTCTTTTTGAGGTTCCCGTAGTATATTTTCTTTAGGCAATCCAACATCCTGCTGTTTTGTCCTGCGCCTCCTCACTTTCCTTGCACTGCCCTGCACTTTCTGAACAGGGATGTCGGGGCTGCTGAACATACCCACAACAGCTGGGTCAACGGCTCAGGGGTTGAACTCGCCTGTACCATTCCTCGGAGCTGGCACTCCATTGGTGGACTAGGATTCCCCCAGACTATGGACGGTCTGATATGGGGTTTCCTCTTTCTTTTCCTGGGCTGTTTTTCTCTCTCATGCCCCCTCCCTGGGAGACCCTTCTCTCTCTCGGACTCCCACCTTGCTTCCTTCCTCAGACCAAACTAGAACTGTCTGTGTGACTTTCCGCCTCACCTAACTCCGCCCCTCTGGGACTGGGTCTCAGTCCTAAGATTTAACTCCATCATCCCATCATCCCTGTCTAGTGTGTGTGAGTGCTAGGATGGGAACCTCATGTTGACTTTACACTCCCCTGCGACAGGAATACTGCACACTCTATTGTGGGTGCAGTACCCCTACTGTGGCGCACTGATCAGTGGGGAACCACACAGGCGGCTGCAGCAACAGGGCTAACACTCAACCACAGGTGGATGTCGATCGCTGACACCCAGGAAGTGACTCCTGACGGTTCGCTGTGTGGTGGTCATCAGAGGATCTTGTGGACTTTGCATAGAGCATAATCTCAGTGTTGTTCCTGGCCAGCAAAATTTATGTTGGTGAGGGCTACTCACCTTGTTACTGATTTTACAATTTAAAGTAAACACGCAGGAGTATTTATTATCTATTTTTGTTTACACATCAAGGACAGATTGACATTTTTCAGGAAGTACAGGGATTAAATATTAAAGGATGGAGTTAAAATTATTTACCTGTTAAAGTCTTTTCAGACTTTTTGGTACATCAGGAAGAATGATTGTTCAAAGAAAAAAAGATGAGTCCTGTATCATGCCAACATTAACGCATCATAAGACCATTCTTGTTTTGGAATTGCTTTCCATCTAAAGGAGAGCACTCTTTCATAATTTTTCTTAAGAGCAGGGATAAGCGAGTACTGAAAAATTCGGATTCTCTAGACTCGTAACGAGTAGGTCCCGATACTCGGTACTCGTTACGAGTATAGCGAGTCCTATTTAAGTCAATCGTGAAGCGAGTATTCCTCTGTTGCTGGACCCTATAAAGAAGTCTGGCAGCAGAGGAAAAGCCTGCAATTCCCTAATTCATTGTTTAGAAGCCGGCGGTAAAAAGCCGTAAGTTGTAAATTCAAACCGGATTCTCCCGGATTGCCCCAGTCCGGAGCAATCCGGTACCATAGAGACCCATGTTACGGGGTGCCAGATTGCTCCAGACTGCGGCAATCCGGGATAATCTGGTTTACGGTACGATTCGAAAAATCGGTCAAAACTGGATTCACCCAGTCCAGTGCAATCCGGCACACCATAACATGGGACTCTATGGTAACGGATTGCCCCGGACCAGGGCATTCTGTGAGAATCTGGTTTGATTTTACAGCTTATGGCTTTTTACCGCAGGCTTCTAAACAATGAATTAGGGAATTGCAGGTTTTTCCTCTGCTGCCAGACCTCTTTATAGGGTCCAGCAGCAAAGGAATTTAATTTCCCTTGATTTACATTGGACTTATTACTGTGCGAGTAATCGCTAGGAAACTCACAGAGTGACGAGTAGCCCGAGTACCTTACTATTCGGCGAGTGACGAATAGTAACGAGTAGACTCGCTCATCCCTACTTAAGAGCACTGGCAAAAATATGGATAGGTATCTAAACCTCATCCAAGAATAACGTCTTCCAATGATCCAGGAGCAATTTGGTTGTAAACAATGTTTTTTCAATCATGTGAGAGTATCATGTCACAAGTAGGCATAGGCAAACCCAAACAGCAACGTTTGGGGTTCATACTGGACACTTAGTGTCCGATGCCAAACACGAACATCTACTTCTAACCAGATGTCTGTGTTAACATTTGGTTCGGCACCCGAAAAAAGGTTGTTGAAAAGACTGCTGTCACAATCTCCACACTGCTATTCTTTGTCTCTGTTGTATGTTGCTATAGGTGTGGTTGAACTGTCAGACTGTTTTGTTGTGTTTTTCACCATGCTAGGTCTGGGCTGCTGGAGTTCGTAATTCTCAGTGATTAGTCTGCTAGTTAAGTGTGTAACTTTCTCTGGCTGGTGTCAATTGTACACTTGCATTTGCTGTGTAGACTCTGGTTTGTCCTAGTTCTGTTGTCTGACCCGGTCTGACCTTGTTTATGTTTGTCTGATTTTCTGACTCCTTGCCTATGATTTGATTATGCTTTTGCCTTCTCCCTGAATACTGCAGGTTTACCTGACCCGACTTATTTGGTTTACCTGACTTTGGCTTGCACTTTGAACTACAGCTCTGGCTAATCCTTTTGTAGTGTGCCCCCTTCCTGGAAATGACCCCGGATTGTCTGACCACCCATATTATGTCAGTAAGTAGTAACTCCTGGATGAAGGCGTAAGCCGAAACGTGCATGTAGAGTGCAGCAGTCTGTAGACACACCAGGTAATCACCCTTTAGATTGATTTTCACTGTTTTAATTTTAGTTTATTATCACTTTCTCTGTGGTCTCCTATGTGAGAGATAGGCGACTAATAGAAATTTACTGGCTTTTTCACTTTTATCCTTTCTTTGGTCTCCTATGTGAGAGATAGGTGACCAATGGAAATTTATTGTTTGATTTTTTAACACATATTTTTGTGAGTTGTGATTTTTTGGTTTATTATACTACACAAGAAGATCACGGGTTCTTTATGTATATAGGGTGCTGTCTAACAGATTTTATAATTATTTTCTATATTTAACATATAATTGTATGTAACACTATATTGTGTACTCTGTCTTTAAAAAACCTTGTAATCTCCCTACACCGCGTCCTCGAAGCCGGATCCCTGTGGTGGACCCCCACAGTATGGGCGCTCTGGTATGGGGGTCCCCTCTCTCTTCTCCTGGGCTGCCTTTTCTTCTCTCAGACCCCCTCTCTCGGAGACCCTTTTTCTCTCTCAGGGCTCCCTTTCCTTCTTCTCCTCGGGGCAAACTAAAACTCCCCGTTTTTCTACCTCCCTCCTCCCCTAACTCTCCCCCCAGGGACTGGGCTCCAACCGTTTGCCTAGGCTCGAGTGTGGGAGTGCCGACAGGGGTAACTGCACACTCTTTTATGGGTGAAGTACCCCAACTGTGATGCCTGACCAGTGGGGCACCACCCTCCCCCTTGGTGGAATACACTCGTCCTCGAGTGTGTCTACCTGGTACACCAGTAGAATAAAATTTTCATTTTCAATAAACAACATTCACTGGTAACATATATACAAAATTTACGCACTCTTGTTCTTCTTCCCTTTATGGGAGGCACTAGACTTAGAACGTTGCAAAAAATATTATTAACATTTGTGAATATCCTCGGCCACTCAGGGATCAGTAACTGTGCGGACCACTTTGGGTAAACATATGATATCACACGAGAGTCTCTGGCTTAACAGCGACAGTCCAGGCTCAAACACATTATTACTGCTATAAAACGGGGTAACTGGGATTAGAGTTCTCGCGAAAGTTTATGAGGCTCAAAAGGCAAAAAGGGGTCAGCACGCACTATTCAAAAAGGTAAGGCTAAAATAGAACTATGTACAGTTCCGGGTAACAGTCAATGTTCTGTTGCTTATAGGCGGGACACCCTAATGATGAATCATCCCATGGGTCCCGCATGCCGCTCATAGGTGACCTGGTCTCCCTGGTAAAGGTCCCGGTCCGGGTGACCGTGGCGTAAGTGAGGTTCAATGTCCCGTCGTCCAATAAATACCTCCTCTTTTAGTTCAGGTTCACGCACAAATCCCCACCCATCCGCATAGTAAAAAGGACACCACAGTATCTTGTTTGCAAAGTTCAAGGGGTATCGGAGGTTGTCGGCGGGCTTCGTCGAGGGCATGGCGGCTCTCCATTTCGCATTGCCACCAATCCTCGCGGCGTTGTCGGGCCGCCTGGTCTGCCTTGCTGGCTCAGGAGGAGTATGCCGCGAGTGGTGAGCTGGTTGCCATGGCATCTGGGACAGCGCTCACCTCGGCGCATAACCCAGGCATGGTCCCACGCCGGTACTCCCGGGCACTCCACTGTGCTGCTTCGGGAGTGTCACCTCCTGTGGCTAATTTAGACGTAGTCTGGGTCATCCAGGTCGGAGTCCTCCTCCACGGAATTGGTGGCACCTGGTCAGATTTTCCGAAGTCACACTGGCATTCTCACAGACTCTGTTACAGGACCAGATTTCTCATACTTTATCCGGGAAGAATGCGATCAATTTTGAATTTTCGAGGAGAGCTGTAAATTTGTGTTTACCTTGTGCCCTCAGACAACTGGGAATGAGTCACTGCTGGTGGGAATAATAATGTCACTTTTACGGGGGGTGCTAAGACTTGGACATTTTCTCTACCTTCTTTTGCCCATGACAGTTTACTGTGGATGCCTTTTTTGATGCTTTAGGACAGATATCTGTCAAACCTGACATGGTCCAGGTGGCAGAGACAAGGATCACGAACTTGACTCAGGGGAACAGCACAGCAGAAGATCATAGTACTGAGTTTTGTCAATGGTCTGCAGAAGTCCTGTGGAATGACAAAGCCCTCAGGTGTCAATTACACAGGGGCCTTTCGGATTCTCTAAAAGACTCTCTGGGTCTATATGTTCTACCTGGCTGTATGATGGAGGCCATGACTCATGCTATCCGCATGGATCAGAGGATGTGGGTAAGATGCAAGGCTCAAAAAGAGATTCCATTTTGTCCCTCTGGTCTGGTTCACTTACCTGAGATGGAACTTAATGAGGTTGGAGCAACCAGCTCAAGGCTTACCAAGAGGAGATGCCATCAGGGACTCAGAATTTGTCTTTATTTTTGTCACACTGAACATTTCCTGAAAGACTGCTGGTACAGCCTGCTGTGAACAAGCTGTTAGGAAATGCCTAAGTCTGGGTGATTTTCAAGGAGGTCACCTAGACTTCCAGGTAACCTTTTATTTCTTTGATAAAGAGTTGATAAATACTAAACTTCTTTTTCAGAATCAATTTTTTTTAACATTCAGTTTTATTGACTGTGGATCTACGTCAAATTTCATTGATTCAGAAGTGGTTTTGAAGTTAGAATTAGGGACAGTTAAGCTAAAGGGTCTATTCAAATGGCCATTGATAGAACATCATTGCTCCAAAATCTGATTCAGCTAGTAACAAAGGAATTCACACTCAAAGTGGGGTCTCTTCATATGGAATTTCTTCTCTTTTTTGGACAATTTACCTGCTGGAATGGTGTTAAATATTCCATGGCTGTGTATGCATGCTCCAGCCATTTACTGGTATCAAAAGGACATTGCTAAATGGGGTCCTCATTGTTTTGAAAAGTGTCCTAAATCTGTACAGGTTTTCTCCGCTAGTCTGGAGGGTCTACTCAGGTACTTGAAAGACTTTGAAAATGTTTATACCTTAAACTCGGTCGTATAACGTATCTATCCCTGAGTGGACTGCAATGAAAGTTTACACAAATGAAGGTTTACGGAAAGGTCAAACTCGTTCTTCCTCATTGCCTGTAGCGGCTGAATTTTTTTGTTAAAAACAAAGACGTCCCTACCTAAATTTCTGAAAATTAAACAAAATAACAGTTAAAAATACTTATCTGCTTCCACTTATCCCCAATCTATATAATTAGTTTACTGAGGCCAAATGGTTTTCAAACTAGATCTTAGAAGGGCGTATAATTTGACACGTATTTGTGAGGGTGATGAGTTAATATCTGAAGGTCTCTTTGAAAATCTTGTTATGCCTTTTTGTTTATCTAATACACCTGCAATCTTTCAGAATTTTATGAGCAATATTTTCTTTTATCATATTAGGAGGTTCATCATGGTTTATATAGACGATATTCTATATATATCCTCGCCTGACCTGGATTCACATTATAAACATGTCTGTTTGGTTCTGCAATAGTTGAGATAAAATTGTTTGTTTGCCAAATTTGAAAAGTGTACCTGCTCTGTCCAATAAATATCATTCCTGGGGTTCTGTCACGTGTTGACTGCTTTGCAGTCCATGTGAAATGCTTTTCTGATATAAATTAGAGTTAATTTCCTTTGACACATTCATGGTGGGTTTACACACACCAATTTATCTGTTCAATATCTGAACCAATCTCTGGTTGCAGTGAAATCATGGATACATTGCTCCATGTTGTACACAGCCACAAAATGGAGCAATGTATCCATGATTTCACTGCAACCAGAGATTGGTTCAGATATTGAACAGATAAATTGGTGTGTGTAAACCCACCATCAGTGTTAATGTGCAGATGATGTAGTTTTGCTGTGTGTGGCTCTGCATGTGCATGTGTAGGTGGAGGCATGTGTCAGATCACTTAGTTCTAAAAGTGAGATAAATGCGCAATAGGGTCTTATCTCTTTAGGAAAGAGGCAATGCGAAACTCTGACGGAATCTGCTCACCTGGTAAGGTTGTGTGTACCAACAACCAAATATGAGCGCTGAGAGGCCAGCTGCCACAGGATCCACACATATACGAGTAACCACGGTGAAAAATCAGCCTGAATAGGACGAAATGTCACTCAATCCGCGCTGCTGCCAAAGAAAACCAGAAGACCGGAGTATCTGTATACAGTGTAGTTTTTAATCCGACACATTTGGGAGCCAAAACCCAGCTCCTTCTTCAGGGCCAATCTTCTTCTGGTTTTCTTTGGCAGCAGCGCAGATCGAGTGACCCTTCGTCCTATTCAGGCTGAGATCACTTAGTAGTCCACTTCCTCAGCCTTTAAGTAGTTCCTCTTCCTTCCACCAGGTTTCACTGATGGAGCGCGGTCTGCCTGACCATGTATGCTGATAAGACATAATGCAGTGTGTGCTAATGCCTTCCTGCTGATCCTGCCTGGAATTATCCTTCCTTGGGGAAGTTGCTGTTTCCCAGTCTGTGAGTGGAGGTAGAGGCTTTTAGCCTAGCGTTTATCAGGAGCATAAAACAAGGGTGGTAACCCTGACCTCCCCACCTTCTGAGGTACCTCTGGAAGCAGGGTGAGCCAGGGACACCTAGCCTAAGGGTCAGACTAGCCTCCCTAAACTCCTTTAGCCCATCTTACCATCCTACTATCTAATTCCTTTACTAAAGTGCCACCCATCACAGGTTCATTTTGTTGACCTCCGGGTTTAAGATGGACCCTGGTAATGTTCAGGCCATAATTGATTGGGTTCATCTCAGCAACTTAAGGCAACACTTTTTAGAGTTTGCAAACTATTACAGAAAATGTATTAAAGGATTTTCTTAGATTGTCAAACCTCTTACTGACTTCACACATAAAGGGGCAGATCTGAAGTTTTGATTGCTAGAGATGGTTAGGACTTTTTGAAATTTTGAAAAGATATTTTATGGCTGCTCTTTTCTCCATACCTCCAGAGGTCATTCATTATGGACTTAGTTGCTTCTGAAGTCGGGTTGGGGGCTATATTGTCTCAAGGTCCTAAGACTCTAACTAACATATGCATTTTTCTCTAAAAAAGTTTCTCCTGCTGAATGAAATTATGATGTGGGAAATCATGAGTTGCTTGCTGTCAAGTTAGTTTTTGAAGAATGGAGACATTTTTTGGAAGGAGCCATTCATCAAGTCACCATGGTAATTGTTCACAAAAATCTAGCTTTTATTTAATCAGCCAAATGGTTGACCCCAGACAGGCCAGATGGTCTTTTTTTTTCCAAGTTTTAATTTCTCGATCACATTCAGACTGGAGTTTTTGTCTCATAGCCTAGATTCCACGTCTTCC
Organism: Allobates femoralis; assembly: GCA_033576535.1. NCBI lineage: Eukaryota > Metazoa > Chordata > Amphibia > Anura > Aromobatidae > Allobates > Allobates femoralis. The sequence continues at coordinate 175,308,697 of JARQOC010000005.1, forward strand.
CTGGAACCTCCATCCTCCATTCTTGCTCGGGGTATTATTGTGGCCATGATATCCTCAGAGTTGGAAGTGGAGATACGTGTTGTTCTATCATTGGCTCCTTCTAATACCCCCGAATGCAAGTTGTTTGTCCCTCTGTACTTATGGTTGTCTTTTGCATCAATTCCATGATTCTATGTTGAGTGGCCACCCTAGGGTCACTGCTACCAAGAAGGAGGTTGCTAGACTCTTTTGGTGGTCTGCCATGCATAATGATTTTGTACCATTTTGTGAAACTTGCGCACATTCCAAAGTACGTCATTTCTGGCTGAAGATTTGGCTTCATTGTCAGTTCTGGAAAAACCATGGAGTCATTTGTCAATGGAATTTATCTTTGATTTGCCACTGTCTGGGAGGGAAGATGATTATTTGGGTGATAGTTGACCGATTCCACAAACAAGGTCACTTCTTTCTATTATGTGGGTTACCCAATGCAGAAACTCTCTCCAAACTGTTTGTTCTATGTGTGGTACAGTTACATGGGAATTCCTCTAATTATTGTATCTGATAAAGGGTTGCAATTTATCTCTAAAGTTTGGAGGGCTTTCTGTAAAACGTTGGGAAATTATTTGTCCTTTTCATCTGGTTATCACCTTGAAACTAATGGTAAAATCAAGAGGACAAATCAGTCTTTGGAACACTTTTTAAGGTATTTTGACACTGATCATCATTTCTTCCTTGGCTGAGTTTGACTTTATCAGTCTGATCAATCAGTCCACTGGGACCTTGCCATTATTTTGTAATTATGAGTTTCATCCCTATTTTGGTGAGTTCTCCAGGAAAAGTTCTGGGTGTCCTTCTGTAACATAGTACATAGTTTTTAAGGTTGAAGGAAGACTTTAAGTCCATCTAGTTAAACCCATAGTCTAACACGTTGATCCAGAGGAAGGCAAAAAAAAACCATGTGGCAACACTAAGCTCCACATTGGGGAAAAAAAAATTCCTTCCTGACTCCAGATATGGCAATCAGACTAGTTCCCTGGATCAACGCCCTATCAAAAAGTCTAGTATATATAACTGGTAATATTATAGTTTTCAAGAAAGGCATCCAGGCCCTTCTTAAGTGTTAGTAGTGAGTCACTCATTACAACATCATGTGGCAGAGAGTTCCGTAGTATCACTGCTCTTACAGTAAAGAATCCGCGTCTGTGATTATGATTAAAGCTTTTTTCTTCCAGACGTAGAGGATGTCCCCTTGTCCCAGTCTCAGGCCTAAGAGTAAAAAGATCATTAAAAAGGTCTCTGTACTGTCCCCTCATATATTTATACATTATTATAAGATCACCCCTAAGCCTTCTTTTTTCCAAGCTAAATAACCCCAAGTTTAATAACCTGTCTTGGTATTGCAGACCCCTCAGTCCTCTAATGACTTTTGTCGCTCTTCTCTGGACCCGCTGTAGTTCAGCTATGTCTTTCTTATACACCAGAGACCAGAATTGTACACAGTATTCTAAGTGTGGTTGCAGTAGTGACTTGTATAGAGGTAAAATTATGTTCTCCTCATGAGCATCTATGTCTCTTTTAATGCATCCCATTATTTTATTTGCTTTGCAGCAGCTGCCTGACACTGGCCACTAAATGTGAGTTTGTCATCTACCCATACACCCAGGTCTTTTTCATTGATAGTTTTGCCCAGTGTTTTACAATTAAGCACATAATTATACCTTTTGTTTCCTCTGCCCAAGTGCATGACTTTACATTTATCCCCATTAAAGCTCATTTGCCATTTATCAGCCCAAGCCTCTAGTTTACATAAATCTTCCTGTATTATAATATTGTCCTCCTCTGTATTGATTACCCTGCAGAGTTTAGTGTCATATGCAAATAATGAGATTCTACTCTGTATGCCCCCTACAAGGTCATTAATAAATATATTAAAAAGAAGCGGGCCCAACACTGACCCCTGTGGTACCCCACTGTTAACTATGACCCACTCTGAGTGTGCTCCATTAATGACCACCCTTTGTTTCCTATCACTAAGCCAGTTCTTAACCCACTTACACATATTTTCCCCTATCCCTATTGCTCTCATTTTATCTATCAACCTTTTGTGTGGCACCGTATCAAAAGCTTTTGAAAAGTCCATATACACCACATCCACTGCATTACTTTGGTCCAGTCCAGAACTTACTTCTTCAGATTATCAGATTAGTTTGACAGGAACTGTCCCTCGTAAAACCATGTTGACATTGGGTCATGAGGTTATTTTTCTTACGTTAAGCTTACTGGCCTATAATTTCCAAGTTCAGTTTTTGTTCCCTTTTTGAGTATTGGCACCACATTTGCTATATGCCAGTCCTGTGGTACAGACCCTGTTATTATGGAATCTTTACATATTAAAAATAATGGTCTATCTATAACAGTACTTAATTCCTGCAGCACTCTAGGGTGTATCCCATCCGGGCCCGGGAATTTGTCAATTTTAGTGATTTTTAGACGATGCCGTACTTCCTGCTGGGTTAAGGAGGTGACATTTAATTGAGAGTTTTTGTTATCACTGATCATATTGTCTGGGATTTTCTTGTGTAAACACTGTTGAACAAAAAGTCATTTAGCATATTGGCTTTTTCCTCATCCTCATAGGTTAATAACCTTGTCGCAGTGAACAAACACTATAAATAAAATTCTCATGAAAGAGCACTATTTCCCTTGTACGTGTGCAGTGATTCCTATAACCATTGACTATGGAACTTTTGGTTCCTTTCACTTGCACCGTTAACCTCACTAACTAGCCATTGCCTTCCCCTTTTTGAAACTGACCCCCGGATTGTCTGACCACTCTTTGCCGTTATCTTGGTAAGCAGTGACTTGTCACCTCTGACTTTTTGTTGTTACTCTACACTCACTGTAGAGTCTGTAGTTATTACGGTAGTGACTCACGTCACAGCTGCAGCCTTGAAAACACACCAAGGCTGTGGGCACTTATATCCCCACCACAGACATGCCAAATATTTGCATGGATGTCATTTGCCAATCAGTGAGGTCACAAAGTTCACAACGGCAAGCTGTGAACTCTGGTGACCTTCATAAGTTTAACAGAGTAAACAGCTGCCAGGACAACCTTATCAGGAGCATGCCCAGGCATTTTAGGGAGGTCATACAGGCACATGGAGGCCACACACTCTACTGAGCCTCATTTCCTTGTCTTGAGGCATTTCCACTGAAGTTGGATCAGCCTGCAATTTGATTTTCACTTTGATTTTGAGTATAATTCCAGATCCAGACCTCCATAGGATATTAAGTTTGATTTACATTGATAACTTTTATTTTATTGCTTTCAACGCATTCCACTAGGTCAGGGGTGGGGAACCTTTTTCTGCTGGGGGCCGTTTGAAAATTTCTACAATCCTTCGAGGGCTGCACAAAATTATCACCTTCAAAATTCCCCTGCTGTATTTGGTTAAACAATCAATTTACCCCTACTGTGGTGGTTGTAGAGGCTTCTCCGTGGTGTGGCTGTGATGTTTGGTGATATTGATCATGTTGCTTCTCAACTGCTTTTCCAGGTTTGCTAGAGCCATAAACATCACAGAAGTCAGGGCATATACATCACTGGGGAGGCTGAAGCTGAGTTACAGAGATCACTGAGGAGCTGGATTTATAGGGCAGGCAGTTGGCAAAATTTGGTTGCGAGCCCAAGCACTCTGGTCTCCAGGAACCTTCCTGGGGGCCGCAGAAAAGGTAATTGAGGGCCGCATTTGGCCCTGGGGCCTGAGGTTCCCCACCCCTGCACTCGGTAATGAATTAAGATTTGCAACTGGAATATTTTATTCATTGAGGTCTGGGATGTGGTATTTTAGTGTCCCCTTTATTTTTTTGAGCAGCATATATATATCTGTCTATCTACATATATGCAAAATATGAATCTAAAGTATAGTATCTATTTGTGTACAATCTGGCTTGTGTGCTGTATACAGCACAATTTAGGCTTCAAGGTCTTTTAAATGCTATCAGGCACAACATCTCCTCATAATTATTGTATTGTAAATCCTTATGACAGTTTTAGCACTGCCATTTCCGTTAGTGGAGTCTGTCATCTGATATGTTTATTGGTCATAGATTATTTGTTACCAGTAAATAATATTTTAATTCTCTAGCAGTAACACTTGGATTCTTTGAGCTCTTCATCATTTAATATACACTTTAACTTTTAATAGTAAAAGCCTATATTATGCTGACTTGGTTTAACCTATCAAAGCTTGCTGACATGGGCTTCTCTCTTCATTTTGATATATGAAAATAATAACTGTCACTATGCAATATTAAATCCTAGAAAGTATAAAAAAATCTAATCGAGGGCTTCTGTCATTGCAATGCATGACAGACTGTAGCTAAGCCTACTTACAATATAGTATATAAGAATTTATTGTACAGTGTTAACCACTTAAACCAAGACATGCTCATTTATTTAAGAAGCTAGATGAACATAACGTATGTCATAAATGATGAAAGTAAGAGAGTTACTAGGTTACAGCATATATTTCCTGCATAAAAATCATATTATCAAGCATCCACTCATCATTTTCTAGCAGGCAACACATTCATAAATGACACACAAAAGCTGAGTATGGATAGAGCTTATTAGAAGAATTATATATTTCACTCATCATACATCTGCATATTACAGGACTGGCAGTGAAAATAACTGTAAAATGCTACACGTATGTTGCTTGTTTGAATAACTACAACACTAAAAAGGCAGTATATAGTTACTTTAGGAGCATAATTAGAGATGAGCGAACTTTCCCCGAACACGTTCGCCAATTTCAAATTCGGGAAGAACACTGCAGATTCGGTGTGCGATTGGAAACCTGAACAATTTCATAAAAGATCGGCGAACGTGGCTATGTTTCGGAAAAAAGTTTTAGGAACTTGCTATCAACCTTCCCAGACCTTGTCTTAGCCCACTCACACAGCCAGATCAGAATATCCCACACACTACACTGATGAGGGGCAGGTACCCCGAAACGAAGCGTCTGTAGTTTGGGGTTCTGATCTGGCACAAATCCCTTAGTCATATTAAAAGCTTCTTGGAAAGCGATTATGACTTTGAGGAGCTGCTTAAATGTGGCACTGGAGTTTCTCCACTTCCTTAGTGAAGTGCAAATTTGGAAAAAAGTTTGAAATTTAAAATGGCCCTAAAATTTTCTTTAGTTGTTTGGGGCTAAAAAGCTCGCTGGAAGACTTGTTGGCCTGGAACAACACTTAACATTACGGTTAGGAGTGTTTCCAACAATTGGGTAAACCGTTTTCTTTCAACCTGTAGAATTTTTGGAGCTTTAAAAAAAAAAGTCATGCTTCCTGGACTGTTTTGACACCGGCAGGGTGTGAATTTGGAAATAGTGCCCCTATGTGGTAGCAGCTGTGACGTCTATGAACCGTATAAAGCCCTTTAAGCATCCGTTTAAAAGAGCTTAATATTTTTTTTTTACTTTTTTTGGAAACATTTTATTTTTTATTATTATTATTTTCTTCTTTTGGAATTATTATTGTTTTCTTTTGGACAGCAAACCTTTATTATTGCAGAGGTTTTTTTTGGTTCATTTTATTTTTCCCCTTCCCAAGTTTAGCCCCGGTTGCGCTTCTCCCTGCTGGATTAGCAGGACTGCAGCCTTTGGACTATACCTCAAAGCCCATAATGAACTGTGCTCCTACTAGACTTTGCATCATTGTAATGGAGTCTGCTGATTCCTCTGGGGCTTTCCTTACACAGTTGAAAAAAGAAGTTTGCATACACTATATAAAAACACACATGCATGTTTTTCTCAATATCTGACCTTAAATTAGAATAAACCTTTCCTGTTTTGGGTCAATTAGGATTATCATAATTATTCCTATTTGCCAAATGACACAATAATGAGAGAGAGACAATGTTTTAAGGCATTTATCTTACTTTCTGCAAAGTCAAAGGTTTACATATATTTCATAAGTATTTTGTTCCATTGCCCTCAAACTGTAGGACTTGAGTAAAATGTTTTGGATATCCTTCCACAAGCTTCTCCGAATAGTTGGTAGGCTTAGTTACACCAGTGCTGTCAGGAGGAATGGGCCCACATTCCTACCAACTATCGTGGGAAACTTGTGGAAGGATAACCAAAACATTTGACCCAAGTCATGTAGTTTAAGAGCAATGGTACCACATACTAATGAAATGTATGTAAACTTTTGACTTTGCAGAAAATAATAAAAATGCCTTAAAATATTCTCTTTCTCTCATTATTCTGGCATTTGGCAAATATAAATAATTATGGTAATCCTAATTGACCTAAAACAGGAAAGGTTTATTCTCATTTCATATCAGATAGTGAGAAAAGCATTCATATGTGTCTTTTCATATAGTGTATGTAAACTTCTGCTTTCAACTGTATATACTATGTCTTTGAGACTATTATAGTCTGTCCTAAGTGCCAATATTTAAATTATTACTGCTAGGGTCTGATAAATGTTACAAATTACACCATCTTTCACCATAGCCTTTTTTTAAAAGTTGCTGTAGTAAAGTTTTTTTACTTCACTCCTTCTGTGCTGGAGTGTTTCTGCAAATATATGCTTTGATGGTGTCCTACAGAGACTGGGGAACAAGCCACAAGCCTCTGGCGTGACGGTCTGAGGTAAAGAAATGCAAGACACTACACACACTCCTGTACAACAGGACTGGCCAAGTGCAGTCCTCAAGGGCCACAAACAGTGAATGTTTTCAGGATCTTCTTGAAATTGCACAAGATACTGGAGTCATCACCTCTGCAGGTGATGAAATTGGCACCTGTGCAATGCTTAGGAAATCGTGAAGACTTGCACTGTTTTCAGACCTTTACTTGGCCATCCCTGTCCTAGAAGTCTCTGTGAAGGTAGCCATGGGGCAAGAGGATTCCCTGTGCACTTTCACCACAACTGTGGCTCTCCCTGGACCCTCTTGGGCTGCTCTGTGCCCACAGAGTGTTGTTTGATGTCTTTTTTTTGTGCAAATTTTGAGAATCTGCATAAAATTTTGGATGTCTATCCTAAGGCCAGCAAAGTCTATAAGAGGTCAGAAGTGCTGTGCCATGTTGCTTTTTTCCTTGCACATGTGGTTCAGTTTTCTTTTTCCTGCCAAAAAATCTACACCAAATCAGCAAGGGGAAAAAACCCCATTAGCAAAGCACTTCTAAATTCTCATACACTTTGCTGCCTTCAGGATAGACTTGCAGATCTTGATGCAGATTCTGAAAATCTGCTTCAAAAGAAGCATCAAGCAATATACTGTAGACACAAGGCCTTACAACAATATGGTGGAGTCACGTTCACAGAAAGCATCCCCCATATGTTGTGAGAGCACACATGCAGGCACTTGTGAAAGTATGACAAGCGGTGCCACCACAAACATTACTGCAGTTCAGACTCGAGTGATCATACAGGATGGTCTACTGAAGCTTTGAACTACGCTGAACTCGCTGCCGTCACCGCTTCTCACACATGCTGTCTCACAACATCAGTGAGATATACCCAATACATCTCATGTGATTTTGCGGCTCCCATGAGACAGCTGGTGTTATGAGCACTGACGCTACTGAGGTTATCTCAGGTCACACAGTGGGATTCCTGCTGTGTGATATCCTCTGTGTAACCTGACAAAACCTCAGAGAAGTTACGGACTCATGACTTGTCACACTGACGGGAGCCGTGCAGTGCCTGGTATCTCACCATGTGGGGGATGCAGTCACTAATCTTTCCCCATATGCTGTGACTAATTCAGAATTTATTTGTGTTTCATTATTTTGGGGAGTTTTTTTACATCTTCTTTTGGGTGGGTTGGGTGAAATAAGAGACTTTGAATAAATGGATTTTATTTAAAAAGAGAGGTGAAAAAGAAATTTATTTAGGTGATTTTTAAAATAAAGTATTTATTGGTGTGATTGTTTCTGATCTCACTTACTTGGTTAGTAATATCAGGTATCTGATTGATGCCTCAACATTAGTAACCTTTGGCCATGCTGCCAGCTGACATCACCCAGCTGGCATCAACTACAAATACCATTACCCTGATTGCCAACACACCTGGGCAGCGAGAGAGCCAGGGTGAACTGATAGGAGTGGCGCATCTAATAGAAATGCCACTTCTGGGGTGGCTGCAGTCTGCTAATTTTTTTTTGAAGATTTCAAAATCTTTTCCGATTTTAAAAATTACTCAACATTTTAGCTGTTTAAATGGGTGTATGGCTGGATAGATGGATGTAAAGTACAAATTGATTTGTAGATAATTGGAAAAGATAGGTAGACTTACAGATAAATAGATAGCTGTCAAACAGCTATATAATGTCCCACCCCCTATATATTGTAAGCTTGCACCCATTAGTGCCTTTCATCTTGCACTAAAGGGTGTTTTTAGCCTTGTATTTAGATTTAAAAACTAATTGATTAAAAAAAAAAGTTGCGTGGTACTGCTTATTTTTCTTCGTCAGCTAGGGTACATCAGACAGCTGCAGCCTGCAGACCACAGCTGGTGGCTTTATCTTGGCAGTTATCAAAATCAATCAATCACATACACCTCCAGAGCTGGTGGGAGGGGCTACATCTGTCTTTAACCCGTCGGGGGGACGCAGTTAATATGTCTGAGGTCCGTGAGTGGGCAAGGAAGCATGTTGACTGCAACCTTGAAGCTTGCTAAGTAAAAGTGTAGGAAGATAATATCTGCCAAAACAGCAGCGCTCCATTGTGTGTTTTTTCAGTTTTGGGGCCCATTTGAAGGTGTTTTCCAGGCCTTTCATTTTCGCTCTAATTGATTTGAATGGGGTTCGGAAGTTTGGTAAACTTCAAAAGGTCATCTCTAATTATAATTACCAATGGCAGTCAACACATTATTGGTGTCATCACACACTGAAATGAATGCCATTACAAAATTAATGTGATGATGTAATGCCTCACTACACTGTTTGCAGAATTATTAGACAAATGAGTATTTTGATCACATGATACTTTTTATACATGTTGTTCAACTCCACGCTCTATAGGCTTGAGAGCCAACTACCTATTAAGCAAATCAGGTAATATGCATCTCTGTAATGAGGAGAGGTGTGGTGTAATGACATCAACACCCTATATAAGGTGTACTTAATTATTAGGTAAATGCCTTTCCTTAGGCAAAATGGGTCAGAAGAGAGATTTGACAGGCTCTGAAAAGTTCAAAATTGTGAGATGTCTTGCAGAGGGATGCAGCAGTCTTGAAATTGCCAAACTTTTGAAGCGTAATCACCGAACAATCAAGCGTTTCATGGCAAATAGATAGCAGGGTCGCAAGAAGCATGTTGGGCAAAAAAGGGGCAACATAACTGCCCATGAATTGATGAAAAATGAAAAGCGTGAAGCTGCCAAAATGCCATTTGCCACCAGTTTTGCCATATTTCAGAGCTGCAACGTTACTGGAGTATCAAAAAGCACAAGGTGTGCTATGCTCAGGGAAATGGCCAAGGTGAGGAAGGCTGAAAAACGACCACTTTTGAACAAGAAACAAGATAAAATGTCAAGACTGGGCCAAGAAATTTCTTAATACTGATTTTTCAAAGGTTTTTATGGACTGATGAAATGAGAGTGACTCTTGATGGACCATAGACAGGATCAGTAAAGGGCAGAGAGCTCCACTCCAACTCAGACACCAGCAAGGTGGAGGTGGGGTACTGGTATGGGCTGGTATCATCAACGATGAACTTGTGGGACCTTTTCGGGTTGAGGAAGGAGTGAAGGTCAACTCCTGGACCTACTGTCAGTTTTTGGAAGACAACTTCTTCAAGCAGTGGTACAGGAAGAAGTTGGTATCGTTCAAGAAAAACATGATTTTCATGCAGGACAATGCTCCATCACATGCATCCAACTACTCCACAGCGTGGCTGGTCAGTAAGGGTCTAAAAAAAGAAAAATAATGACATGGCCCCCTTGTTCACCTGATCTGAACCCAATAGAGAACCTGTGGTCCCTCCTAAAATGTGAGCTCTACAAGGAGGGAAAACAGTACACCTCTCGGAACAGTGTCTGGGAGGCTGTGGTGGCTGCTGCACGCAATGTTGATCGTAAACAGATCAAGCAACTGACAGAATCTATGGATGGAAGGCTGCTAAGTGTCATCATAAAGAAAGGTGGCTATATAGGTCACTGATTTTTTTTGTGTTTTGTTTTTGCATGTCAGAAATGTTTTTTTTCTAAATTTTGTGCAGTTATATTAGTTTACCTGGTGAAAATAAACAAGCGAGATGGGAATATATTTGGTTTTTATTAAGTTGCCTAATAATTCTGCACAGTAATAGTTACCTGCACAAACAGATATCCTCCTAAGAGCCAAATCTAAAAAAAAAAAACACTCCAACTTCCAAAAATATTAAGCGTTGATATTTAGGAGTCTTTTGGGTTGATTGGGAACAGTTGTTGATCAATAATAAAAATAATCCTCTAAAATAATAATTCTGCACACAGTAAAGTTACAATCCGCAGATATCTGCAATTTATTTACTCCATATCAGTAGTCATATTTTGGGTATCTCGCTTCTGTCTGCATATATCATTTACCTCCATTGGAAACAAACCTCTTTCTGCATAAGATAGTGAAACACCGGAAGTCCACATAACAAAATAAAAATATTTGTGAACTGTAACTATAATAAATGTATCTATTATATAATTGCGAATGGGTTTTTTGCCCCTTCTGAGTCCACTCGCACTGCGAGTCAGTGTCGTCATGTGGATACGCCCGAAGCATTGGCCGCGCAGCGGCCATTGCGAGCAGTTCTAAGGCGACTCGCTATTCCCGCGCAGTGGGCATGGCGAGTCGCCTTAGCAGCGCGAAGCATTGGCCGCGAAGCGGCCATTGCGAGTCAGAGACTCGCTCTTCTAGAATCCCGATGCATGTGCATCGGGCACCCAGCTAGTATGTTTAAATTTTAGCAAGGATGTAGGATAATCCTCCATCTAATAAAATAGTTCACATATTCAATGTTTACATACAACGTCTTGCATACTTTGTGCTTCTGCACTCTTTGATGGATTTAGAAATAGTACAATCACAGCAGCTCCCTGCTGTTCACACTTGCATTTCTGTTACTCTGCAATATACAGAGGCATCTCACTGAATTAGAATATTATCAAAAAATTTATTTTTTTCAGTAATTCAAAACACATACCGTATATTACATAGAATCATTACACACAGAGTGATCTATTTCAAGTGTTTCTGTTAATGTTGATGATTATGGCTTACAGCAAATGAAAACTCAAAGGTCATTATCTTAGAAAATTAAAGTAGTTAGGATTAAGGGTTAAAAATCATACTGCCATATTCCATGAGACATCAAAGGGTGAATATAATATTGCTTTATTAGTCAACGCTTTTCAGGATTCCCTGGAACACCCTGAAACATGGCGATATGATATTGATTAGTCCTGATTAGTCCTTAATATTATATTCACCCATTGATGTCTCATGGAATATGGCAGCATGGTTTTTAATCCTTATTCCCCCCTACTCTATATGCACCATGATGGGGATTGCAGCAGGCGTGATCTGCTTTTATAGTGGTTATGACTCTCACACAAGGTGAAGCTTCTGATACCTATCTAGGTAATATTTTATCTCTCAGACCCTTCATCCTCCCTACTTTAATTTTCTGAGATAATGACCTTTGGGTTTTCATTGGATGTAAGGCATAATCATCAACATTAACATAAATAACCACTTGAAATAGCTCACTCAGTTTGTAATGAGTCTATATAATATATGTGTTTCTTTTCTTAGTTATGTATTGAATTAATGAAATAAATTAACTTTTTGATGATATTCTAATTCATTGAGATGTACCTATACATTTGGATGCTACGGCTGCTTTCTTAGTTGGCCTTGTCCTAATAGGCTGTTTTCATTTGGTGCTTGATACTATCTACCCTTAAAGCCCTCATGTATTTTCCTTTTTTTTTTTTGTTTAAATTTTTGGTTTTCTTCTGCCAAAAGCTATTACCGTATATACTCGTGTATAAGCCGACCCGTGTATAAGCCGACACCCCTACTTTTGCCCCAAAAATCTGGAAAAACCTATTGACTCGTGTATAAGCCGAGGGTGGACCCCAGCACAGGTACACAGCCCCCAGCAGTGTGGTATACAGGCCCCCCCAGTGGTATACAGGCCTCCCCAGTGGTAGTATATAGCAGCCCCAGTGGTAGTATACAGCAGCCCCAGTGGTAGTATACAGCAGCCCCAGTGGTAGTATACAGCAGCCCCAGTGGTAGTATACAGCAGCCCCAGTGGTAGTATATAGCAGCCCCAGTGGTAGTATACAGCAGCCCCAGTGGTAGTATACAGCAGCCCCAGTGGTAGTATACAACAGCCCCAGTGGTAGTATACAGCAGCCCCAGTGGTAGTATACAGCAGCCCCAGTGGTAGTATACAGCAGCCCCAGTGGTAGTATACAGCAGCCCCAGTGGTAGTATACAGCAGCCCCAGTGGTAGTATACAGCAGCCCCAGTGGTAGTATATAGCAGCCCCAGTGGTAGTAAACAGCAGCCCCAGTGGTAGTATATAGCAGCCCCAGTGGTAGTATACAGCAGCCCCAGTGGTAGTATACAGCAGCCCCAGTGGTATATACAGCAGCCCCAGGGGTATACAGCAGGCCCCCAGGGGTACATATAGCAGCCCCCAGGAGGTACCCAGCAGCCCCCTGGGGGTACACAGCCGCCCCAAGGGGGTACACAGCAGCCCCCTGGGGGTACCCAGCAGCCCCCAGGGGGTACACAGCAGCCCCCTGGGGGTCCCCAGCAGCCCCCAGGGGGTACACAGCAGCCCCCTGAGGGTACACAGCAGCCCCCTGGGGGTACACAGCAGCCCCCAGGGGGTACACAGCAGCCCCTTGGGGGTCCCCAGCAGCCCCCAGGGGGTACACAGCAGCCCCCAGGGGGTACACAGCAGCCCCCAGGGGGTACACAGCAGCCCCCTGGGGGTCCCCAGCGGCCCCCTGGGAGTACACAGCGGCCCCCATTTGCTGGCACTCGCCCCCCCTTGCAAGGGCCCCCCCCCGCTTCTCTTACCATTCCGGACTTCTGATCCGCGCCGCTCCTCGGCGCTCCTCGCTGCTCCGTCCGTCTTCTACATCCGGGATCCCCGGCCACGCGATGACGTCATATGCCTGCGACGGCCGGAGATCCCGGATGTAGAAGACGGACGGAGCAGCGAGGATGAAGCACCGAGGAGCGGCGCGGATCAGAAGTCCGGAATGGTAATATAACCATCGGGGGGGGGGGGCCCTTACAAGGGGGGCGAGTGCCAGCATTTGGGGGCTATATGCACTGCTTCCCCCTGCCGCAGATTGACAGGGGAAGCAGTGCATATTTAATGAGCGGCCCCACGTGACGGGGCCGCTCATACAGCAGCCCCCCTCCCACCTCCTGCAGCCTCCACAGCCCCGGACACAGCCCCCCCCCGTATTGACTCGTGTATAAGCCGAGGGGGAGACTTTTCAGCCCAAATTTTGGGCTGAAAAACTCGGCTTATACACGAGTATATACGGTACTTTATTTTTTCCCTCCAAATGCTGCATGGCTTGATCTTTGTTTCACAAGTTGTAGTTTTGAATACAACCATTCATCTTATGTGATGCCGTAGGGGAAAAAAAACTCCAAGTGCATTGAAATTGAAAAAAAAGTGCAAATTCACAATGGTTTTTTACATTTCTTATTCACCATAATCAATATACTGTAAAACTTACCTGGAAATATGATTTTCTTGGTCAGTTTAAGTGGTGAAATTTCAACGCACTTGAAATTTATATGTACGGTATATAAAATTTTATTTAAAGTTTATCAGCAATTTCTAGTTCTTCAACAAATTTTGCATAACCAATTTTGTCAGGGAGCACAACATATTGAATTGACTTTGAGGGGCCTATGTGACAGAAAATACCAAAAATGGGACAGAATTATAAATACTGCACCCCCCAAAGCTCTCAAAACTAAATTCAAGAAGTTTATTAAAGGGAACCAAATATGGTAAGTGGAGAAGGAACCGGGCACTGACCTGCTTAGAGTCTCTCGTGTCGTACAGCGGCGTTAGTGAAATCCTGTTGCTCAGCTGAAGGGTTAATCGTGCAAACAAAAAGTGAGGATGAGGAGAGCAGCGGCACTCAGGAGATCTTTTTTACATACCGGCTTTATTGTGCTTTTTCAGGTTACATCTTAGGTAACATGAGCCTGTTGAAGCGGAAGTCCGCAAAACGGACTGTTGCTCCCCCTGCACCTCCCTGCCCTGCACCTAAGATGTAACCTGAAAAAGCACAATAAAGCCGGTATGTAAAAAAGATCTCCTGAGTGCCGCTGCTCTCCTCACTTTTTATTAAAGGGAACCTGTCACCTCAATTTACCCCCCTATCCTACCACTACCTGTCCCTGCACCCTTGTTAAATTCAAAATGGATAGTAAAATTTTCATTTTTTCCTTGCATATTTTTTTCATTACTGTGGAGCAACCAAAGGAATTGAAGGGAACCTGTCACTTCAATTTACCCCCCTATCCTATCACTACCTGTCCCTGCACCTTCCTAGTTGATCACTAACCATCCCTGTCTCATCTAAGAGTGCCCTATAAAGAGCAAGAAAAAGAATTATATAGTTCCGTGCAGACCACATTAGACCACATCCGTAGTCTGCGGTGGGCGGGCCATTGTCCCCTCCTGGCTTGCTCTCCGTATGCCCCGCTGGGCGTCATTATTCCTTCTTCTATCTATCCTCTATTTGACATTCCCACCTCTTCTGATGATGATGATGCGCCGAGCCAGAACGTCATACCCGGCCCGGTGCATTGTGGGGGCTGATCATGTGGTGCGGCCTGGCTCCGGCTCATGGGCAGAGTGCATATTGAAGCTGGCTCGTACCATGTGATCAGCCCCCACAATGCACTGGGCTGGATATGACATTCATCAGACGAGGCGGGAATTTCAAATAGAGGATGGACAGTAGAATAATGACGCCCAGTGGGGCGTGCTGAGAACAAGCCAGAAGGGAAGAATGGAGCCCCGGAGCCCACCCACCACAGACTACAGATGCAGACTACACGTAACTATATACCGTATATACTCGTGTATAAGCCGACCCGTGTATAAGCCGACCCCCCTACTTTTGCCCCCAAAACCTGGGAAAACCTATTGACTCGTGTATAAGTCGAGGGTGGACCCCAGCACAAGTATACAGCCCCCAGCAGTGTGGTATACAGGCCCCCCCAGTGGTATACAGGCCTCCCCAGTGGTAGTATACAGCAGCCTCCCCAGTGGTAGTATACAGCAACCTCCCCAGTGGTAGTATACAGCAGCCTCCCCAGTGGTATATACAGGCCCCAGCAGTATATACAGCAGCCCCAGTAGTATACAGCAGCCTACCCAGTGGTATATACAGGCCCCAGCAGTATATACAGCAGCCTCCCCAGTGGTATATACAGGCCCCAGCAGTATATACAGCAGCCCCAGTGGTATACAGCAGCCTCCCCAGTGGTATATACAGGCTCCAGCAGTATATACAGCAGCCCCAGTGGTATACATGCCCCAGTGGTTGTATACAGGCCCCAGTGGTGTATACAGGCCCCAGTGGTGTATATAGGCCCCAGTTGGTATACAGGCGCCCCCCCAGCAGTGGTGTACAGGGCCCCCCCTTGCTGCCGCACACCTGTAAAGTAATAGATCATTATACTTATCCCTGTCGCTGTTGCCGCCGCCACCGCCGCTCTGCACCTCGCTCCTCCGGGTCTTCATGCTTCTTCCTCCGGCGCACAGACAATGACGTCATTGCCTGCGCCCTCTGGAGGAGGAAGCATGAAGACCCGGAGGAGCGCGGTGCAGAGCGGCGGCGACAGGGATAAGTATAATGATCTATTACTTTACAGGTGTGCGGCAGCAAGGGGAGCCCTGTATACCATTGATGGAGGGGGGGGCACCTGTATACTGAATGGGGTAAAGGGAATACCGTATATGACTCGTGTATAAGCCGAGGGGGGGACTTTTCAGCACATTTTTTGTGCTGAAAAACTCGGCTTATACACGAGTATATACGGTAAGTCTTTTTCTTACTCTTTATAGGGCACTCTTAGGTGAGACAGGGATGGTTAGGGATCAGCTAGTAAGGTGCAGGGACAGGTAGTGGTAGGATAGGGGGGGGGGCTAAATCAAAGTGACAGGTTCCCTTTAATCCTTCAGGTGCTTCACAGTAATTAAAGCAATATGTAAGGAAAAAATGAAAATTTTGCTATCCATTTTGAATTTAACAAGGTAAGGCTAGGGTCACACATAAGCCCTTGGTCCGTTTTTGGCATCATTTTTGGCATTTTTTTTTTCTAAGTCCAAAAACTGATAGAAAAACGGATTAGATGTAATAAACGCCCTATCCGTTTTTTTCTGCACCTAAAAACATTGCTAGGTCCGTTTTTGGGGCAAAAATGTTGCTGGCAACGTTTTTGGGGTCCGTTTTTCAAAAAATGTTTAACATGGGCCCTATGGAAAAACGGATCCGTTTTTTTGGGGTGCCTTAAAAAACGGATCCGTTTTTTTTAAATTTTGGTCAAAAAATTACTAAGTCCAAAAACGTTCAGGGGTGCAGGAGGCTCAAAAAGCACCCAAAAAACGGATTGGTCATGGAAATCACTTCCAAAATCGGATTTCTATGTGTGACCCCAGCCTAAGAGGAGCAAACGGATCAAGCAATTCTCCTGAGTACCCTGATACCTCATATGTGCTTAGAAACTAAAGCAGGGCTCGGAAAGGAAGACTTTTGGGACACAAAATTAACTGTAATAAATAGTGGACACCATGTTGCATTTGCAGAGCCCCTGTTGTGCTTAAACAGTGAAAACCCCTCACAAGTGACCTCATTTTGGAAACTAGACCCCTCAAGGAATTTAGATAGATGTATGGAAAGCACCTTCAACTTACAGGTGCTTCACAGAATTTTATAACATTGAACCAAGAAAATGACGCAATGATTTTTTCCTACAAAAATATAGTTTTAGTAACACATTTTTCATTTATACAATGGTAATAGCAGAAAATGGGCCATACAACTTGTTGTGCTATTTCTCCAGAGTTCACTGATGCCCCTTGTGTGGGGGGACACTACTATTTGACCACATGCTGGGGCTGAAAAGAGAATGAGCGTTATTTAACTTTTGGTGTGCCATTTTTGCTGAAATCAATTGCAAACACCATATAACAAATGAAGAGTCCCCGACATGCCAAAGCAAGAGAAACCCCCGCAAGTGACCCTATATTGGAAACTACACATGCTTCAGAATTTATTTAGGAGAGAAGTGAACTTTAACTCTCTGGGATTTCACACAATTATATAACACTAGATGGGTGCCCGATGCACAATGCATCGGGATTCTAGCAGAGCGAGTCTCTGACTCGCAATGGCCGCTTCGCGGCCAATGCTTCGCGCTGCTAAGGCGACTCGCCATGCCCGCTGCGCGGGCATAGCGAGTCGCCTTAGAGCTGCTCGCAATGGCCGCTGCGCGGCCAATGCTTCGTTCGTATCCACATGACCACGCTGACTCGCAGCGAGAGCGGTCTCAAAAGGGGCAAAAAACCCATTCGTGATTATATAATAGATTGGGCTGAGTAAATATAAAATTATCCAACGTTTTCCAAAATATTGCTTTGACCCCAAGTTTTTAGTTTACTCAAAGGGTAATAGGAGAAAACAGATATAGTTTGTTACCCAATTTCAAGAATATGAGAATACTACTTTTGAGGGACAGTGCAAAGCTATGAAGGGAAGGAGTGTCATATTGGAGCATAGATTTTGCTAGGATGGTTTGAGGGTGCCATGTCACATTGGTAGACCCACTGAGGTACCAAGCAGCAGAGCCAATTATACCTCATGCCATTTTACAAACTACACCCCTTAATGAATTTATCTAGGGGTGCAGTAAGTAAATTAACACAATATGTGCTTCCTAGAATTTTCCCTACAATGCTGTATTATTGCCAAGTTTTTAATTTTTAAAAAAAGGGCTAATAGGAAAAAAAATTACCACACATTTTTATTGTGCAACTTCTCAGGAGTACAGAAGTATCTCATATGTAGCCAGAAACTTCTTATCAGGCACAATGCAAAGCTCAGAATGAAAGGAGGGCCATATTGTAGCACATATTTTGCTATAATGGTTTGAGGGTGCCATGTCACATAAGCAGAATCCCTGAAGTACCAGAACGTTCTAACAAGTGACCCAATTTTAAAACTAAACCTTTTAATGAATTCATCTATGAGTGCAGAGATGTTGACATCACAGATGCTTTAAAGAATGTTATACAATTGGGTGGTACATAAACCAAATTTAAGTTTTTAACACAAACATTTTTTTAGCTCCAGATTTTACATTTTCACAAGAGGGAATAGGTAAAAATTATACCAAAATGTATTAGACAATTT
>JARQOC010000005.1:175327249-175501605 GCA_033576535.1 Allobates femoralis
AATTGACATGTCAATTCTTTTTATACCCGCACTTTTTCCTATTAAAGCGTTGCGTATTTTTACGCACTGTTTGTATGGCAAAGTGAATTTCCCATTCACTTTGCCGGCAGACAAAAGACACATTGCATATTTTGAAAAGCGCGTGCAAAAAAGGAGAAAAAATATGCAAATGTGTGAACGCAGCCTAAGTTTGATTTCAAAAATCATAAATTAAACGTGTTTATAATTCTGCATGGTTTTAAATGTTATTGATCTCCCATTTTTTTAAATATTTAATTTGAGCTGAAAATGTGTTCATATTATGATAATCATTCCTATACTTATTCTTATTATTAGTACTATTATTACTATTATTATTATTTTGTTTTCCAAGTGTGCACTATGTTGTTATATTAGCTCCTAGTTTCCAGTGTGAATTCTTTGCATCATTTACTTTGGATGAACTAAATAAAAAATACAGTCATTGGAGTTAAGTGTTATTTGCATTGAAAAAAAACAGTATTTGAGGATATGTGTTTTTTTGTATCTATCTGTTATTTCCATTAAATAATCCTGAGATTTCACAATCTACAGTGACAGCAATTTGGGCACGTTAACCAGACAGACAAAACAATAGTTGTGGATTTAATAATGACATCTAAAAGTCAATTAAGCTTTAAATAACAACCCCAATATATTACCTTTTTCAAAGGTTAAAAAATATTAAAATAATAATATTAATGACAATCAAGTTTGAACTCTAACATGTTAAAGGGAATTCGTTACAGTGAATAAGCAGTATGATCTGTCAGCAGACTTTTGTAAACTTGAGATAAGCAGATATTACTCTGAAAAATTTGGTGTTCGAGGGGCATTAATTAAAGATTTACCATAAAGTACTTCTACTTATCGCAAGACACTGAAACTGCACATGCATTATGCTATGTCTCTATAGATTACACGCCAATTTGTAACTCTGAACTGATATCTGTGGTTCACTAGCAGGTGCTGAAGTGGTGTGAGGTGTGACAATGGACCAAGTGAAATACAGAGCAGTCATAAAGTTCCTGTACTTGAAAGGCCGCACACCAAGTGAGACAGACTTTTGATGATATGAAAGAGGTTTCTGGCAATGACTTCCCATTATAAGATGTAATCAAGAACTGGCATCACCATTTCAAATGTAGTTGAACTTCGGTGGAAACGGTCCAAATCCAGGACAACCCCATTTCACTATCGATGAACACACCATCCAGCAAGTGGAGGCTGCCATTTTGGAACATCACAGAGTAATCATTCACCACCTAGCCCAAAATGTCAAAATTAGTGAGGGGTCCATGGAAAAAAAATCATCCAAGACTGTCTTCTATTGCATATGGTATCCACTCGCTGGGTTCCCTGGAAGCTCACACCTTTCCAGATGCACAGATGCACAAATGAGTTGAAAGCTATCAGCTCTATTGAAGATGTGTCATGGAAAGCAGGAAGATATTTTCAACAGACAGATCCCACAGGATGAAACATGGGAACTTGTGGAACACCGGACATGCCTTGAGGGTTTGGTTTCAGCCATCTGGCTAACCAAGAGATACCTGTGCTCCACCAGATTCTACATGCTCTCCCAGTCAGCTTCCTCCTGCCACTTCCTAAATTGGATACTAGTGGCAGCCCGACATATGCCAACAGTGAACCACCCCTTGCTGCTCCACAACTTAATAAAGGTGACCTCCTCCCCAGTGATGGCCTCACTTGCTTCTGACCCTCTGCAATCATAAAGGTTTTCTCTCCCCCCCAAAAAATAATAATAAATAAAAAAATAAAATAAATAAATAAATATTTGAAAAATATTCCCTAAAAAATGTCATACTCTTAAATGGATGTTTAAGGATATTGAAATCTTTCTGTACTTCACAGCTGCTGTCACATCTGGCATTGTTTCCAAAATTCATACCCTACCAGTGTCAAAACACCTGTAAACTCCAGGAAGCTTAAAAAATTGATTTAAAGAACCAAAAAATTCTACAGCTTGATACAAGCTGGTAGACCCAATGTTGTGAAAACCCGTAAGGTATTGTTCCCAGCCAATGGGTCTTATGGCAAGCGTTTTGTCCCCAAACAAGCATTTTTACCATTTTGTCCTTAACATAGCTGTATTTGACGATCATTTTGGGACATTGTTCGGATTTCTGATCCCAAGCCAAAATTGCAATGTTCAGGTTAAATTTGAAATTGGTAATCATGTTTGGGGAAGGTTCTCTCATTGCATCTGGAATGACTCGCTCTATAGAACTTTCACTCTAGTTAACCACTTTAGTGAACACCATAAAACAAATAAAAAATGCTGCAGAAACACTATGCTTTTTTCATCATACCGCCAAAAAAAGTAGAATACAACATGATCAAAAATCACATGTAAATAAAAATGCTGTCACTGGAAACGTCATCTTGTCCATCTTGGCCCAGTTTCGTTAGCAAAAAAAAATTAAATCTTACAGCTCTCATAATACAGAGATGCAAAAATGTTTTTTTCTATAAAATTGTTTTATTGATGTAAAAGCTGCAAAACCAACAATAAAACCTATCTAAATGTTCTATCGCTGTGTTTGTGCTGACCCAGAGAATAGAGTTGTTATATCCCTTTAATGATATGGTGAACGGACTAAGAAAAAAAAATTCCTGAATTTCTGTTTCTTCTTGATTATGCCTAACAAAAACTGGAATAGATAGCGATGAAAAAAATATTATATGGCCCAAAATGGTACCAACTCATAAATTCCAACACATCCTGCAAAACACAAGTTCTCACATGACTATGTCAGCAGGAAAATAAACAACTGCCACCTTCAAAATTCATTGATGCAAAAAAATATTATTTTGTAAAAAAGTGTTTTTAGCCTGATAGTAACCACAACAAAAGAAAAATACTGTATAAATCTGGTATCACTGTGATCGTACCGATATTACGAATAACGCTGCCTAATCTCTTATACCCCCAAGGTGAACAGCATAAATTTAGAAGTAAAGCTAATTCTTCAACTGATATTGATTTGTATATCTGTTTCCCAAAGATTGCAGTTCGGTGCAGCTCATGTTTATACCACGCTCTACACTGAGCACTTTTCACTTTTAATCTCTTAAATACATCAGACAAAATTTCCAAAGGATAATTCACAGTAATGATGCAGATAGAGACACTTTGAAATCCCATTTGACCTCTAATCTGGCAGTGTCAATATTTTTATGTGTCTTTTTAGGTATGTGCAAAAGTGTGGTTCCACGGTTTTCCACAGGTTCATACACCTTTGAAAAGTAGGGCACAACTGAACAGAGGATAATTGGAGTCCAAAGTAACTCTGATGCCTCATTAGTGAATGCATTCATTGGGGGCTTCACCAGAATCATGTATTTCTGAAATGTAACTGGAATGTAAGTGCTCAGCATAGAGCACAGGACACATGTGAACCGATTCAAAATGTTCTGCATCCGGATCACCACCAAATAGCATTCAACTCAACCCACAAAAACACAAGTCCCCACCAAGTTCTGTTTTCTGTTAGCGGATATGGCACTCCCAAACCATTTTACCTAAATCGGAAATTGAATCTGGCGGAGCTTTGCACTATACCTCAAAAGTCGTTGTCAATCACATATGAGGTATTGATGTACTCAAGAGATGTTGCACAACAAATTGTATGGTTCCTTTTTATCCTGTTGCCCTTGTGAAAACACAAAACTTTGGGCTTAAACATTTTTGTGGGAATGTTGTAGGACTGGGTCTGTTTATCGGTTATTATTGTCGGTTATGACTACAATCCCCAATATCCAGAATCTTCCCTTCCTACTGCTTTCTGTTCCTATGCTGATTAACTATATATATATGTAAATACCGGTGACTTACTGGACACAAGTCTGTTCTAATAAATGAATATTTATTAAACATACCCAAAAAGTCTACAACAATAATATATAGATTTCTAGATAGCACGATAACTAATACACAATCAATTACTGTTACAATGATGTAAAACCCCCAGAGTTACTAATACCCACGTTACCTAAATATACAACAGGCACACTATATTAATGATCTAACTATCCCTATAGAAGATAGATAGCAATTCAAGGGTTGATTATAAGAGAGAGAGAAAGAGAGAGAGAGAGAGAGAGAGAGAGAGTGATAGAGTTATAGGATGATACTTATGACCAGATGAGGATGTCCTATGGCATGGTGGTTCCAAGTAGAAAAGAGAGCGAGCTCTTGTGTCTCAGTCCATTTCAACCTGTCCCTCAGCTGTGCACGTGACGGACACACCTCCTCATCCGTGCACTTCTGACAGGGTTGTAAGGGTGCACGCTCACCATGCACTATATTGAAATGAGGTATCTCCTGCCACTATAGATTGGCAAACAATGGGAATAGTCATGTCTACCTATCACCTCAGACATCTTGGCTGCTGTGGACTGTTAGAAGAAGGGGTGAGAATAACCCTTTGTGCCAGCAGCCTGTAGATCTTTGATATTTAAATTAAGAGTCTTATCTGATAGCTTCCCACACTGAAATGCAAGAATGGACATCTTCTGATATGGTAATTAACCATGTCAGTAGAACAGATTTCCATAAGATACAACTGAATTGGTCAATGTTATAACTAAAATATGAAGGGACATTTATTATGGCCTATTACACCAATGTGGGCATAAATATAGATATACACATACATGCCCACAAAGAGAGATATATATTTATGTGTCATATTAATTATGCCATCACTTCCCCCTTAACATTCCCCCTTTTGTCGGAAAATACGACAATAAAATGGGTGGGAAGTGTGGAATATATTTGCCTACTCAATCCTATCACTAATAACTGTTCAGGATGAAATGAAGTAAAATTTTCCACTTAGGTATCTAGACATCACCCATCGCCATCACCTCTCCCCTGCCGTTCGCCGTAATCCAGTGTCTCCATCCATAGATTACACCAAAGTCATCTTTGTGGATCTTCTTGGTCTCTTTGGTTCAGGAATAAAGTTCTCTATTTGTCAGTACTCTTCTGATCTTGTCGTTGCCAATCTCGAGAAACACGCCTATCCCCAAGTAGTCTTCTTCCCAGCTTGACTGCTTAGATTCTGGAGTTGCTGCACCATCTCTTAATCGGCCCACAGAGTTTTCCTGTGCTCGCCCCTCTCCCTACCAGATTTTTTTTTTTTTTTCAAGTCTGGTGTGTAGAGACTACCGGGGAACGCACTCTGTAGCTGGGCCTCACCAGGTGGTTTCTTAGAGCACCTCCTTCTTGGGATTAGATCAATCAGGGGATGGCATTCTTCTTAGCTGAGGCACGACTTTCAACAGAGACTTCTCCTGCAAGCTTGATTGAAGCATCTATCGTTAATGTGGTTCTTCCATGGATAGATAGTTGAATCTCTACTAGGCAGGTCAGAGTTTATTGGGTAGGGGATGATATCAGCATACCTAAGTTGACTGTGAGAAGAACGCAGTCCAACCGACCTTCAATCCATCCCTTATGAACGTTACCGACTCAAGGGTTGAAGTAGCAAATACCTTAGACAATGATGGGGCCTGTCCCTACAGAACCTTACTCTTTCCTCATTCATACAAAAAAAAACAAACAAACCTATATCCCAATGTAAAAATTAAACAGTATATAACAATACTATATTTCCCTCCCCCATTCCTTAACCATAAATCAAAGTAAAAGTCAAACAAGATATACAATGAATGTCAAATATCATCTCAAGGTTTCAGGACTTTTAGTGCTAAGTCCTGGACCTTCTTCGGCGGTTAAAATCGTGAAGTTCTGCCTGGTTCTCCTGTATCTGGTGGGCAAGTCTCTGTACTCTCCGGTAAACTAGGCACAGTCCAATGTACATAACAAGAACCAGGAGAACAATCACAGGGTGGATCATGAAATTAAAAAACGATGTAGCTGTCGGACTATAGCCAAATAACTTTCCCACCAGGACACCTTAGAGTCTATATCTAAGGCATTGGTAATCCTCGTTATCTTGGTTTTGTCATGCTCAAGCTGAATGGTGGCTTGATTCTCAGCCTCATGAAGATTTCGGAGTATGTCGTCTTCTTCGCTGAAATCTAACAAGAGACGCTTGAGCTCACAACCAAAACCAAGAGGAATCTTTTGCAGTCTCACAGGAGTGTCAGGGCGAATGTCGAGTCTCTTCTCCGGTGTTATCGGGGTCCTCCCCTGCTGATCTGCGACATCTAAACCTAAAACGGGACTAAGGGTACAATATGCTCCTGGGAGGAGTATGCCTCTTTCGGTGCAATTAGTGCCATATAAAGAATACGTTACATTTTTCCCTTGGTACCAACACCAATACCCTTGACCCAAATATTTCAGACGAGAGGAGGGTATTGTGTTAGTCTTCATGTCACATGACCCCTCAGAGTCCCAACACTGGTGCCTAAGCACCCTATCTTGACTCCCTTGGCAGAGGATAGCATCCTCTTTCCTCCAACATCCCTCTGTATCAAACAGATAAGGATGGCCTCGCTCATAGGTTAGGATGTCTGAGGTGAGCTGTGGATGAAGCACCGTCTGATTGCTAACAACAATTCCTATATTCATGGCACTGTACCCCTTCTTGATATTACCAGATACAGGTGCCAAAGAAGATGCCGTGCAGGTGAGATTATGACACCCATGCCATTGAACCAGCCACCAGTTTGTATGGTTGGCTGCAAACGGGGAGATTAGGGAACTTACTCTTTGTCTGAGGTTGAATGGGAAGTGGCCCTTGTATAGAGAGGACACTATATGCTTTAGGTTGTCAGAGAGTTCACTCTGGACTTGCGTACATGCTAGGGCAAACTGAACTCTGTCTTGCACTTCTACAAGACCTGCAACTAACCTTCTAAACTTCTCTCGTAGAGCTGAAGATAGAGAGGTAGTGGCATCAATGTGCGAATGTTGCAAACCCTCTAAGACATGGTTTACATCAAGCTGAGTTCTGAACCCTTCCCCAGCATGTCGCACAATGTCCCCGAGCTTACCTCTCAGGACTTCCATATCCATAGTGTTCAGGGCACCTACTCCCAATGCACCTCCACTAATTCCCATCTCTATCAAGTCTCTCCTACTCCTGAATTTCCTGTGTCGGGGATCATCTTTTCTCACTTCTTGCCCCGCCTCTACCCATCCTCTCATCATGTCAATTTGGTTCCTCACAAACTCCTCACATCTGTGATCCCAGTGATCTACTCTGAAGTCATCTACAGAAATTCGCCATGCATATAGGACGAATTTAGTTCCTGTGATGATCTTCCATGGGGATGACAGTTGAGGAGCTATGGGATCTGCCAATTGGTGGGTAGAAACATTGCAAGAATCCAGGTGCGGTTTGACTGGTTGGAGACCTTCAGCCTCATATGGGACCCTTACCACGGTCACACATACTTGTCCTCTACCACTGAACTGGTACCACTGATCGTTATCTCCTGCCTGTAACGCTAGGTTTCCTATTGGTTTGGATTTGGACAGATAGACCCACTGTGTAAATGACCAGCATCCTTCGTCCACCGCCTCACAAAAAGGCCACTTAAATGGACCATCTATATTGATGTCAAAATTAATGTCCCTGCCTCTGGGGTCTTTCCAGTCAGAAGACACGTATTTGCTTCGGTATTCCTCAGTCATAGGGGCGCCATCCATCCATACATCCACAATTGGGGTGTCCACCCCATTGCATACTAAGTCCCACCTCCAGGGATTAGTATCCAATTTTACCATCTGTGTATCCGGTTCCCAGTGGGCATATGTGATGAAATAGTATCCCGTCACCTCCGATACACAGACTTCTCTCATGATCGTAATCATGAAAGACCGTATGGATGGCGACCCCTCTACTCGAGTATACCTCAAATCCTTGGCATCGGTCCGTACCTTTAAAACTGTTGCTCGGTATAAGCCCTCCAGTTTCACTGGACCACTGTGATCGTTCCATAATGCCTGGCCAGAGTTACTGCCGTTTAACTTTAACATCAATACACTAGTCCGTAAGTAATCTGTGGACACATGTCCTTGGTCATATTTGGATTCCCTGGTGATGGTCATCTGGGGATCCCTCAGCATACAATATGCCTTAAGGGTGCCTTTTACAAGTACGGGTCTATCAAAGTACGTCCTTACCCTTAACCCATCTTGACTATCCTTCCTAGTGAAGGTAGCCTGTAAGATATACCACCCGCTATACTCTGCTCCAGTGACATCTTCAGGACTCAGAATGCCTTCTTTTAGTTTGGTTTGCCTCACTGCAATCTGGAATGCAGGGATCTGCTCAGTTCCTGGTTCCCGAAGGACACCAGACACTGCTGCAAACTTGGCCAGTTCGTCGGCCTTGTTATTTCCTATGGTCAAAGGCTGTTCTCCTCTTTGATGTGCTGGGACTTTTATAATGGCTGCCTCCGCTTGATCTGCCATGCCCCAATCCCACAATTCCTTTAGGACCATAATGTGGGCCAGAGGTTTATTCTGGCTGTCCACAAAACCTCGTTTTTTTCCACGTGTTCAGGTGCAGGGTGAGAGATCGAACTACATATGAACTGTCACTATATATAGTTCGATTCTCTGGAGGTTGAAGGAGGAGAGCCTCTTTGACAACCTCCAGTTTAGCCCGTTGTGCTGACATGTGACCTGGCAACCGGAAGAGACTCTGGATGCCCGTGGTCTCATCCAGCACTGCAAATCCGGATACATACGTGCCGTCCAGACAGAAAAGAGAGCCGTCAACCAAGATGACCCTGTCTTCTGGATGTCTGTCGGTCCTGACTATTTGTGATGTACTGGAGGGTGATGGTTGACCACAGTCATTTTCGGTCCCTGTCATGTTTAATAACTGGGACAGAACATACTTTGCCTTGTGGTCCACTATCAGATTCCGGCCACTGAGGTCCATGATCCATTTCCCAAATCTCTGTTGGGAGACTCCGGGGAGTGTATCTCTGAGTAAGAGAACCAAAGGAGAATGTGGTGTCTGTACAGTCAGAGATCTGAAACCTACAATATGCTCAGTGGTTTTAACAGCATAGTGAATGGCAGCCAGTTGTTTGGCACATTCGTCGAACCCTCGTTCGACCGGCGAGAGTAGTCGGGAAAAGTATCCCAGTGGTCTACTGTCATATCCTATCTGCTGTAGAAGGACAACAGAGATAGACTCAGTCCCAGCATGTGCCTGGATGGCCATTTCTCTATCTGGGTTGGGGGTGGCTAACACAGGTGCAGAGGAGAGGTCTCTTTTCAGAGTTGAAAAGGCCTCATCCTGTGCTTCTGACCAGCCCTGGAGTGAGGGTTCTTCTCCTCTGAGGAGTTCATAAAGGGGTTTCGCTTTGGCAGCCAAATCCTCTATGAATTCCCTCATGAAGTTGGCCACTCCCAGGAACTTCCGTAAGTCCTGTAGAGTGCCAGGCTGAGGTTACTTGACCATAGCTTCCACTCGGGTCGCCACAATTCCTTTGGCTCCAAAAGAGACCTGCACCCCAAGGAAAGTCACCTCTGTTCTGGCCAAATTTGCCTTGTGAGGACTCAGCTTGAGTCCAGACTGTTTGTTCCCCACTGTGAAAACAAATTTGTACCTACAGTTTTCTGTGAGTTCAATAGAGAAGAACCCATTGCCAACATCAATGGTCGAGAATATGCGGCTTTTGCCACTTATCCTCGCCATTATGTCAGGAGTTTGTGCAACTACGGGGGCAGACATCGGAGTGTACTTATTAAGGACACGTAGGTCTATGGTGAGACGCCACGCATCAGTGTCCTTTTTCTTCACAGGCCATAGAGGGTTGTTACACCTTGAATTCCCCTCTATGACCACACCCTTGGTTTCCAATTCCAGGACAGTGTTGACTATTGACTGTGTCGCTTCCGGTGGAAAGCGATATTGACTTTGAGGGGGTGGGTCTGGCCCCTGTATGTCCACCTGGACACCAATCAATCTGCCACAGTCGTTTTTACCCTGGGCCCACAGATCAGGATGTTCGTACACAATGGGTTCAAGGTCTATATTATGAGAGACCTCTGGCCATTTGTGTTCGAGCATATCAGCTGAATTCTCCATTGCTGGCAAAGGTGGTCCCAGACACTGGCATTGTATGACACACACCTTGGATTGTCTGGGTCCCTTCCACACAATGCAGTTTGCCAAATCCAGGATCCATCCATTTTGGGTCATTACATCAGTTCCGATGATGTTGTCAGAACCAGGGTAATACCACATTGGGACCTTGAGGGTTAAGTGTTTGGCAATCTGGACAATCACTTCCTCAATTCTGTGGGCCTTCACCCCCCCTTGTTGGTGATCAAATCCGATCACCACACACTGAGGGCTGTTTGGATGCAAATCATGTTTGATATTTGTAATGGAGATTTCCGCACCAGTATCAAGCATAATTTGTGTGTCCTGATCTTTAATTCTGGCTTTTATGTGGGGCCTCCCTGAAGAATCCAGTATGACAGGACATACTGGAGCCAGCTCTTTAGGGATCCCTAATTGTCAATCGATGTTGACAAGATTTCCAGTAGGTACCTGAGAGGTACATACTGCAATTTGGAGATCCTCAACCATAGTTCTAGTTGTGGAATCAGTAGATTCCACAACCCCTGAACTATCAACTGGGGCATTTACAGTGGCAACACATTTTGGTGTCTGCTCTTGTAAATATCCCCGAGACCCATCAGCCTGTTCCCCCACTGTTCTGGCATAATTAGGTTTCATCTTGAAACCATTATTATTGCCAGATTTTTCAGGGCTGTTTCAGCTCCGTACCCACTGAGGACAATTTTTCTTCATGTGCCCAAATTGCAAACATAGAAAGCATTGAATGTTCCCTGTCCTCTCAAATGGTGGGGCCGAGGGGCGAACAGCTGACTTCTTTCTAGCATGGCGCACACGTTCATCTTGTGATCTAACGTGTACATGCACATGCTCCCTAACCTTAACCGACTTTTTATTGTGCAGTAGATCTTGTCTACACTGCTCAATAATCATGGCCGCATCAGTGAGCGATGGTTCCCTCGCTGCACTCAACCTAATTGCAGTATCAAGGTATGGGAATTTTTCCACAAACATGCGGATCATGCCTTGTGGAATACCGATACCTTGATCCATAGTGACCTTCCTGTACATAGCTTCAAACCGACTACACAGCGATAAAGGTTCATCGTGTATAGTTGGTCTGAATTTCATCAGGATTTCTGGAGTCACGTTCCCGTGGCCCGTTGCCAGTGTCATTAGTAAGGAAAGGCGTTCTTCCTTATCATGAAACTGTCAATTACTGGGTTCCGTGCTCCCCATTGCCTCATACCTCTGATTGAGGTGTGTAGGCAACCACAACTTGAATAGCTCCATTCGAAGTTCTGCAGCCACAGAATATTTATTGCAGTGACCTTCAAAGATATCACATGCAGTAAACGCATCTAGAATGGGATCAAATTTTGGGATCTCCTTGCAGATAAGTAACAGAAATTTTATCCTTTCCATACTGTTACGGTTAGGATAAAATTCATCTGACCTTACTGAACGATTTGGCGGATTGGAAGTGGTGTGATCCCTTTCCCACCTACCTCCATATCCCCAACTCTCGTCCTCACCCTGGAAGCGGTCGCTACGTGTATACTCCCTTGGTGTTTGAGTGAAATGTAGCGACCGTTCCACCTGTCCCCTGGACTCTATAGCTCCGGATCTCTGATCCATGGGAGACGTGGACCCTGTTGCCGCGGTCTCCCCATCCTGTGCAGTACCACAAACACAAACCTGTTTCGTGGGCAAAGGCACCATGCTATTTGTACCAGGCCGTGACAGATTAGAGATGACCTGTTGCAAATTCGCAATCGTTTGCGACTTTGCAGCCAGATCCTCTCTAAGTGTGCTCACTAGTGCATCCATGGATGCAACTCTGCTCTTGAACTGATTTATCTCAGTGTACAGACTGAGGAGCTCTCTATCCATGTCAGAATAATAGGTTTCTTTCTCTGATATCCTAGATTCTAACACACAGATTTCCCGGCCCCTGTCGACTGTACACTGGGCCCTTTCTTCTAGCTCAGTTTCTAGAGTGTGTATACGTTTTATGCATTCCACACAACAATGGCAGTGTAGGTTATCCAATGTGGAAACTTTGTCTGCCTTTCTTGTGGTAGCAAGTGTTTCCACATGCTCCGGCCTGCAAATGCTGTCCTCAAAAGTATATACTAATTTTGCCAGCATTTGGAGACGTTTCTTAGTTTTGTGGAAAACACTTTTACTAATACAAACTCTATCATGTGCGTATGCCTGGTCCAGTAAAGTTGACCAGAGCATCTCTGTGGACTTATCTGCGGTGGGCAGTATTGGGTTAAATGTGCTATTTCTACACAGGTGTTTAAGGGTGGAGAAGTTCATACTCACCTGTTCAGAGGCCATGTTGCTTGGT
The DNA here is from genome assembly GCA_033576535.1 of Allobates femoralis. Taxonomy (NCBI): domain Eukaryota; kingdom Metazoa; phylum Chordata; class Amphibia; order Anura; family Aromobatidae; genus Allobates; species Allobates femoralis. Next base: position 175,339,673 of record JARQOC010000005.1, read on the forward strand.
GTCGTCTGTTCCTTCGTCCCTCTTGTGCTGCTTGGAAAAAGGTCCTTTACTCCGGAACGCCTTCTTTCCCGACCAGCTGGACTCCTCAGATGAACCAAACGTTGATGGTGTTTGAACGAAGTGACGTGATGATCTGCCTCGCCGATAGACGTGTGAATCGTGTAAAGGAATCAGAAAAATCGTTAAAATCAGAAAAAGGTTCTCTGATGAGGACTGTGTCCTGTGTCTTACTAAGACTGAAAACTGTGTCACCGTCTGAGCTATCAGGGCACTGAACGCACAGAATAACGGATCACTTCACCGTGCCTCCTGTTATCTGTGTCCACGTTCCTCTGGCCTGATCCGCTCCAGATGATGACCACAGGTTTTCAGTACAAAAGACACTAGAACAACCTCAAACAGTGGGCCTAGGCTCGCCAATTTGTTGTAAGACTGGGTCTGTTTATCGGTTATTATTGTCGGTTATGACTACAATCACCGATATCCAGAATCTTCCCTTCCTACTGCTTTCTGTTCCTATGCTGATTAACTATATATATATGTAAATACCGATGACTTACTGGACACAAGTCTGTTCTAATAAATGAATATTTATTAAACACACCCAAAAAGTCTACAACAATAATATATAGATTTCTAGATAGCACGATAACTAATACACAATCAATTACTGTTACAATGATGTAAAACCCCCAGAGTTACTAATACCCACGTTACCTAAATATACAACAGGCACACTATATTAATGATCTAACTATCCCTATAGAAGATAGATAGCAATTCAAGGGTTGATTATAAGAGAGAGAGAGAAAGAGAGAGAGAGAGAAAGAGAGAGAGAGAGAGAGAGAGAGAGTGAGAGTGATAGAGTTATAGGATGATACTTATGACCAGATGAGGATGTCCTATGGCATGGTGGTTCCAAGTAGAAAAGAGAGCAAGCTCTTGTGTCTCAGTCCATTTTAAACTGTCCCTCAGCTGTGCACGTGACGGACACACCTCCTCATCCGTGCACTTCTGACAGGGTTGTAAGGGTGCACGCTCACCATGCACTATATTGAAATGAGGTATCTCCTGCCACTATAGATTGGCAAACAATGGGAATAGTCATGTCTACCTATCACCTCAGACATCTTGGGTGCTGTGGACTGTTAGAAGAAGGGGTGAGAATAACCCTTTGTGCCAGCAGCCTGTAGATCTTTGATATTTAAATTAAGAGTCTTATCTGATAGCTTCCCACACTGAAATGCAAGAATGGACATCTTCTGATATGGTAATTAACCATGTCAGTAGAACAGATTTCCATCAGATACAACTGAATTGGTCAATGTTATAACTAAAATATGAAGGGACATTTATTATGGCCTATTACACCAATGTGGGCATAAATATAGATATACACATACATGCCCACAAAGAGAGATATATATTTATGTGTCATATTAATTACCGTATATACTCGCGTATAAGCCGAGTTTTTCAGCCCAAAAATTGGGCTGAAAAGTACCCCCCTCGGCTTATACGCGAGTCAGTGCTGTATACCGATGTATACATCGGTACATACCAATGTATACATTGGTATACAGCAGCCCCCGCATCCCCAGTAATGCAGGGCCCCCCAGCGTCTCTCCGGTCACCTGTAAAGCAAACTATACTTATCAGTGTCCCGCTCGCACCCGCCGCTGCCGACATCCGCGATCCTCCATCTTCATGCGACTCCTTCCTGTTTCTGTGCGCGTCGCCGGCAATGACGTCATTCCCTGCGACGCGCACAGGAAACAGGAAGGAGTCGCATGAAGATGGAGGATCGCGATGTCGGCAGCGGCGGGCGCGGACAGCGGGACACTGATAAGTATAGTTTGCTTTACAGGGGACCGGAGTCAGGCTGGGGGGGCCCTGCATTACTGGGGCTGCCTGTATACTACCGCTGGGGCTGCTATATACCTCTGGGGCCCTGTATACTAACACTGGGGCTGTATATACTACCACTGGGGCTGTATATACATCTGGGGCCCTGTATACTACCACTGGGGCTGCTATATACCTCTGGGGCCCTGTATACTACCACTGGGGCTGCTATATACCTCTGGGGCCCTGTATACTACCACTGGGGCTGCTATATACCTCTGGGGCCCTGTATACTAACACTGGGGCTGTATATACTACCACTGGGGCTGTATATACCTCTGGGGCCCTGTATACTACCACTGGGGCTGCTATATACCTCTGGGGCCCTGTATACTACCACTGGGGCTGCTATATACCTCTGGGGCCCTGTATACTACCACTGGGGCAGCTATATACCTCTGGGGCCCTGTATACTAACACTGGGGCTGTGTATACTACCACTGGGGCTGTATATACCTCTGGGGCCCTGTATACTACCACTGGGGCTGCTATATACCTCTGGGGCCCTGTATACTACCACTGGGGCTGCTATATACCTCTGGGGCCCTGTATACTAACACTGGGGCTGTATATACTACCACTGGGGCTGTATATACTACCACTGGGGCTGTATATACCTCTGGGGCCCTGTATACTACCACTGGGGCTGTATATACTACCACTGGGGCTGTATATACTACTGGGGCTGCGTGTATACTACCACTGGGGCTGCTGTATCTACCTCTGGGACTGGTGTATACCACACTGCTGGGGCTGTATACTTGTGCTAGGGTCCACCCTCGGCTTATACACGAGTCAATAGATTTTCCCAGGTTTTGGGGGCAAAAGTAGGGGGGTCGGCTTATACACGGGTCGGCTTATACACGAGTATATACGGTATGCCATCACTTCCCCCTTAACAGGGAAAAATTAGATTTTTTTTTTATACAGATCAATATTCAAAAATTCTTTCACCGGGAACTTCCTATCTACCTTATGGAGACAGCTAAGTAGGTAAGGAGATTGTAGCCACTTCCCTCCTCTCAGATATATGCAAATTTGCACTTCACTAAGGAAGAGGAGAAACTCCAGTGCCGCATTTAAGCAGCTCCTCAAAGTCATAATCGCTTTCCAACAAGCTTTTACTATGACTAAGGGATTTGTGCCAGATCAGAACCCCAAACTACAGACGCTGCGATTCATCTCCTTACCTACTTAGCTGTCTCCATAATGTAGATAGCAAGTTCCCTGACATTGTCTTAGCCCACTCACACAGCCAGATCAGAATATCCCACACACTGCACTGATGAGGGGCAGTTACCCTGAAATGCAGCGTCTGTAGTTTGGGGTTCTGATCTGGCACAAATCCCTTAGTCATAGTAAAAGCTTAAAAGAGATGACTTAGTTTTGTGGCAATTACAGGGTGGGCTATTTATATGGATGCACCTAAATAAAATGAAATATAAAATTGATGGTATGGTGTGGTATAGGGTGTACAAAGATAGTGGGGCCATTCTTCACCAATGGAAACCTCAATGCCACTGGATACCTGAAATTGCTATATCCACTATCCACTGTGGGTTAGTGTCAGAACAATAGCAGTGATTTTGTATGTTAACTTCATCAGTCACAAAAAAGTTTGAGTATTCACTCATCTGAAGGCAATTGTCTGTGCTGTGAAAAGACGAGATGTGCAGCATCTGAAACAACGGATACTGGAAGCCTGTGCTAGCATTTCTTCTGTGGTCTTGCTACCAGTGAGTCAAGAGTGGGAGAAGAGGGTTGCATTGACAATTAAACACAATGGGCAGCACTTTGAACACATTTTATAAGTGGTCATAAACTTGTAAATAACTCATAAAAGAATAAAGTTACGTTATAACCAAGCACACCATTGTTTTTCTTATGAAATTCTCCATATGTTTGATGTGTCTCATGACCCTTTTTCTATTGAAAAAAATAAAGTTGGATCCAAAATGGCCAACGTCAAAATGGCTGCCATGGTCACCACCCATCTGGAAGAGTTATCCCCCTCCCATATACTAATGTGCCACAAACAGGAAATTGATATCATTCCCATTTTATTTAGGTGCATCCATATAAATGGCCCACCCTGTACTAATATTGTTAGCAGCGGGTTAATCAGCGTGATGTCCACAGCGAGCAACAGAGAATGTTCATTTATTGAGAATTAAGAACATCCTGCTAACAACATGAGAATAGGATCAATCTGGTTTCTGGGAGAGGGAGAGAGAAATCTGCTGCGACCTTCAGCTTCCAGTTCCACACCAGAATGTACATGCTGGGAGCAGGAGGAAGAACACCCTGTCTCTGAATGAGGACCTTTTTTTTTTTTTCAACTTTGTTGACATCTGAACAATATGCATGCAGACATAAAATCACATCATATTAAAAAAACAATAGTTGTTGCAATACATACAGATCAATATGCATTAGGTCAACACCCCCACTCAACAACTACTTATTCTGTTAGTCCCACAGTGGTTCTCAATCCTTGGAACCTAGGTCGTGGCAATGGCTTGGTCAAAATGTCAGCTAACATCTTATCAGTCTCACAATAAACAAACTGAATTATGCCACGATCTATCAAATCACGTAGATGATGATATCTGACGTCGATATGCTTAGTTCTAGCACTGATCTTTTCACTGCATGCAAGTTTAATGCATCCTTGGTTGTCTTCATATATCACCGTTGGCTGAGTTAATGGTTTACCAAGATCATCCATCAGTTGTCTTAGCCAAATGATCTCCTGACTTGCATAGGCTGCGGACACATACTCAGCTTCTGTGGATGACAAAGCAACAGATATTGTTTTCTACTAGACCAAGAGATTGAACTTTCTCCAAGTTTAAATACGTATCCGCTTGTGGATTTACAATCATGCAAATCAACAGCCCAATCTGCGTCAGCATAGCCGGTGAGTTTTAGATTTCCTGATGCAGATAATTTTAAATTTACTCTTTGTGTCTCTTTTAAATATCGGAGAACTCTTTTAACGGCATTCCAGTCCTTTTGGCACGGTTTCTCCACATATGTGCACAATATTCCAACTGCTGTTGGTCAAGTCATAGTCGATATGTATAGAAGTGCCCCCACTGCTTGTCGATATTTCTCATTGTTAGGCAACAGGTCATCTTCTTCCAGTTTCAGGTAGGATGATTGCATTGGTGTTGATACACCTTTGGCTTCTGTCATTCCAAACTGATTCAAAATTGAATTAATTTTTGCACTTTGATTTAGAAGAAAACTTCCATCTTCCTCTCTCTGGATATGGATTCCTAGATAATATGTTACATTTCCAAGGTCATTTGTTTCAAAATGCTGGTTCAAAATTTCAGTAATTTTTCCAATTCCGGCTTCTTCTTGATGAACTACAATTACATCGTCCACATATAAGAGAATATACATCCACTTTCCATCTGTATATCTCGTATATGGGCATGGATCCGCTTGACCTCTTTTAAATCCTTCTTCCAACAAGACTTTGTTCATTTTAGTGTTCCATGCTCTTTCCGATTGCTTAAGACCATAAAGAGATTTTTGTAGTTTGCAAACAAGATTCTGTTCACCTTCCTTTATATAACCTTCAGGTTGAGTCATGTATAAGTCCTCCTCAATGTCACCATTTAAAAATGCAGTTTTGATATCCAAATGTCTGACAAACATCTTTTGTACAGCAGCTACGACCATCAAGGCTCTAAATGTTGTCTGCTTGGCGACTGGGGAAAAAGTAGCATCATAGTCCTCGCCATATTTTTGAGAATATCCTTTTGCGACCAACCTCGCTTTAAATCTGTGGACTTTACCTTCAGAGTCATATTTGGTTTTAAATACCCACTTGCACTTGATTGCACACAATAGACCTCGAGGCTGTAGGTCAGAGAAAGGTGGGGAGCGAGAAAACAGGAGCAGATCTAAAAAAAAAAAAAAAAGGAGTCAGAGTCCTTATCTTAAGGTCAATCTCCTTGGGAGCACTCAATCATCTGGATACCTTGATTATTCACTTGCACTTGATTGCCTTTTAACCCTGTGGCAACTCAGTGAGTTTCCAAGTTTGAAGTTTATGAAGCGAGTTCATTTCTTCATTAGTGGCATTGATCCACTTTGTTCTTTCATGAGCAGGTAGTTTTTGCATTTCATCCCATGACTGTGGCTCTGAATCAGGTAGTGTCTTGACAATGTAGGATAGATGTTTAGCTGGTATTCCTTTGTTTGATCTTGACGATCGTCTGATTTCAGGTTCACTTAGGCCTTTTGTTGTTCTTCAGTGGTTGAAGAATCTAGCCAGACTTCTACATTCTCCCTTTCCTTGTCTTGTGATTGTGACTGAGATTGTTGTTGTTGCTTCATCAGGACTACTGGCATAATATCACAAAACTTGGGTGACACAAAATTTTCATCAATCACTACATCTTTGCTTATTGTGACCTTGTTTGTCTCTGGGTGTAGAATTCTATAACCTTTCTGGATTTCACTGTAACCTACCAGAATGCCTTCCTTAGTGTGAGATTCCCACTTAGTTCGTTTTTCTTTGGGAATGTGTGCAAATGCTTTGCTTCCAAAAATCCTTATGTGCTGTAGTTTTGGCTTTGCACTATTCCATTGCTCAAATGGAGTTTTCTCTGTCGCTTTACCTGGTAGTCTGTTCTGAAGATAGCAAGCCATCATAATAGCTTCGCCCCAATATACTGTAGGCAGATTTGCATCCAATAACATACTCCTTCCGCTTTCACAGAGTGTTCGGTTCCTTCTTTCTGCTACAAAATTTTGCTCAGGGGTGTATGGTACAGTAGTCTGAAATATGTTTCCATTTCTCTTTAAAATGCTCTGTGTCTCATTACTTGTATATTCAGTCGCATTATCTGCACGTAGAATTTTTGGCATTCTCCCAAACTTGTTATATACTTCAGCTAGATATATTTCAAGTTTCTCTGGAACTTCATTTTTGCTGTGAAGTAGATAGACAACTGTGTATCTTGAATTGTCATCAATGAATGTAAGAAAATATCTCTTCTTTCCAGGGGTCTGAATACGCATTGGGCCACAGATATCTGTGTTTATTAAATCTAGTGGTTGTTCTGTTCTTGCAGTACTTTTCTTAGGAAAGGCCTTTCTGGACATTTTCCCTTTGATACAGCTGGTACACCTCATTGTCTGGTTACATGGATCAATTGTAATATCATCAGCTAAGTGTTTTTGAAATAACTTTCTTATTGCTTCTGGGTCTCTATGTGCAAGCCGTCTGTGCCATACATGAATACAGTTCTTGTGCATTTCTTGCTTAGCTGTGTATACACACTCTTTGCCTTTCAACTGATACAGTTCGTCTTTGATTTTTCCTTTTGCTAGTGTGTCACCCTCCTTTGAAATGATGCAGCTATCGTGCTTAAACGTAACTTCATTCCCGTGTTTTGTAAGCTTTTTCACGGATAATAGATTACTTTCAAGGCTAGGCACATATAGCACATCCTTTACATGAATCCTTTTGTTTTGTGTTGCAGAGATGTTACAATCAAAATAACCATCTCCTATGCCTTCTGAGTTCATACACTGACCATTCGCCATTATCACTTTCTCTGACTTGCTTTGGTTAAGCTTAGTAAAGAAGTCTCTGTCATTGGTCATGTGACTGGTTGCACCAGAATCTATACACCACGCATGCTTTGATTTAAATGCATTGACTAATGTGAATGCAGCCTCAGTATTTACAGGATCATTATTTTCAAATATAGCACTCTTAACTCTTTGTCTACTCTTTTGCTTCTTTAGCTGATTCATTTTAGCTTTCCAGACTCTGCATTCAGCTTTTACATGACCTGGCTTCTTGCATACAAAACATTCACGTGTTTCTTTAGGGTGGTTTCTGCTGGTGGGTGCATCCTGTGTTTGTAAAGCAGTTTCCTTGTTGCATATTTTGCTGCTCACACTTTCTGCCTTTCTCTTATATTCATCTACAAGCTTTCCTCTGACATACTCCAATGTAAGCTCATCATCTGGGCGTGCATCTACTGCATTTACAAGTGTGTCATAGCTTTCTGGGAGACCACTAAGTAGTAGTACTGCTACATGAAAGTCCTTCATATCTTCCCCAATGCCCCGCAGGCGCTCTAACGGTCTCTAGAGTGCTTCTAATGTAGTCCTGCATGTCCTGGTCACTGTGTAGCTTAGACTGATATAGCTTTCTCATTAAATAGAGTTTGTTACTTAGATTTATCCTCTCATGTACTTTCTGCAGCTGCTCCCACATTTCCTTTGCATGTTCACACTTACACACATGCACGATCTGATCATCCTCTATGCTGAGTGATATGGTGCTCTGTGCTTTCTGATCCATCTCTAGCCAGTCCTGTGGTACTGGGTCAGGCTTGGGCTCCTGAGTGTATTTCCACGTAGCTTCTCTTATAAGCAGAATCTTCACCTTGAATTTCCAGGATTGGTCGTTCTGGTTATTCAGGCTTGGCACTGTAAACTTTGCTGAGCTGCTGGTAGTGGCCATCTTTACTTCTTCTCAGTTCACTGTTGTCTTTCTATCACTGTGCTCTGGAGGTTTGGGACTTCTGTGACTCCTGGGCCATAACCTGTTAGCAGCGGGTTAATCAGTGTGATGTCCACAGCGAGCAACAGAGAATGTTTATTTATTGAGAGTTAAGAACACCCAGCTTACAACATGAGAATAGGATCAATCTGGTTTCTAGGAGAGGGGGAGAGAAATCTGCTGCGACCTTCAGCTTCCAGTTCCACACAAGAATGTACACGCTGGGAGCAGGAGGAGGAACACCCTGTCTCTGAATGAGGACCTTTTTTTTTTTTTTTTTTTTTTAACTTTGTTGACATCTGAACATTATACATGCAAACATAAAATCACATCATATTAAACAAACAATAGTTGTTGCAATACATACAGATCAATATGCATTAGGCCAACAAATATGCAAGTATTTCATGATATCCTGCTGTACTGATCGGCGCTGCCTAATTTATAAACTGAACAGGTCTTCTGTGTAACACATTTTTTGTTAATGAAAGAGCATCTGAACAGCATTCAGCCTTCTACAACCGAAAAGCAGTTTACCTGGGAATTTGCTTTTGTATTTGGTTTAAGATAATGGACAGATTTGGCTACCAATTTCTTCCTTAGGAGATATTTTGTGCCAAGAAGCACTGTGTAGTCCACAAGGAAGGCTGGACTGGCAAGTAAAAGAAGAGAAACTGTGATACTTATATGGTAGTAAGTGCCATAAAAACATATCCTCAGCACATTTGCTAAAGTACTGTTAAAGTGGCCAAGCCTTTTAAATATATATAGCAATATGAACAGAGAATATTTATAGTCTCTACTTAAGATAGCTTTTTGCTGCGTACTTTTTAATACACGTATTACCCTCTAATCAGTGCTATTCACCAGTCACATTGTAGTTTTAATTGTAAGTAGAACTGTTCAACATATTCTTAATTTAAAAAATATGATAAGGTGGTTAATTTAAGAAATTCAGTGAATTCTATGAAGTGTATGTATTAAGCAATGAAATTATAACTTTTCAATTTACCGTATTTTTCGGACTATAATGCGCACTGGACTATAAAACACAACAGTTTTAGAGCAGGTAAATAGAGAAAATAAATTGAGCAAAAAATGTGGCTATAATGCAGTGTCACGGGCGTGTGCTGCTGACACCTATTGGGGTAATGTCCCTATCCTGGGCCCCATCCAGGTAACATACTCCCCTCATCCTGGTATATAATCCCCATAATGGTTATGGCCCCCTATCCTAGTATACAGCCCTTCATCCTGATATATAGCCCCCTATCTGGAATATACTCCCCACTCTGGTATATAGCAACCCCTCATCCTGGGTATGGCTCCCAATCCAGAGATAAAGCCGCACAATCTGGTATATAGCCCCCCGTCCTAGATATGGTCTCCATCCTTAATATGGCCCCCATCCAGGTATACAGCCCCTTCCTGGATATGGCTCCCAATCCAGGGATATAGCCCCCTTTTAGGATAAGTCTCCCCTCCCTGGATATAGTCCCCCATTCTGGTATACAGCCCCCCAAACCTGGATATGGCTCCCCATCCTTGGATATAGCCCACCATCCTGTATGTTGCCCCCCATCCTGGTATACAGTCCCCAATCTGAATATGGCCCCCCATTTTGGCATATAGCATCTCCCATCCTGGATATGGCTCCCCATTCTGGAATACAGTCCCTCATCCTGGTATACAGACCTTATCCTTGATATGGCTCCCCATCCTGGGATATAGCACCCCATTTTGGATATGGCCCCCCATCCTGGGACATAGCCCCACAATGCTGGTATACAACCCCCACCATCTGAGTAAACATTACCCTTATCCTGGATATGAACCCCCATTGTGGTACATGGCCCACTTATACTGAATATGCCCCCACTCATCCTGGTTATGGCCCCCATGCTGCTGCACACAAGAAAATAATAAACAATATAATTCACCCTACAGCGCTTCCCTCTGTCTCTTCTTGCTTGCAGCACTCACGTTCTGAGTCCTCCTGCATCCCTGTGGCATCCGATCATGTGACGGGACGCGCAGTGAGAATGTCACTCTGCTGTGCTGATTACATGATCAGATGCCCCGGGGACGAAGGAGGACTCAGAACGTGAGTGCTGCAAGCAAGGAGATACAGAGGGAAGCACCGTAGGTTGAGTTATATTGTTTGTAATTTTCTTGTGTGTGGCAGCATGGGGGCCATATCTATTGATGGGGAGGTGTACACTTCATCTAATTTAATATGCACGGCATCCATTTGCCCATCCCTAGTGCGACTTCAGCACTGAAGTGATGGACATTGGGATGCAGTGCATATTAAATGAGCTTAATGAGTGGGGAAATGTGACCTCTTGCTGCCTCAGCAGCCTCCACAGCCTCTTCCAGCTCTCTCCAGAGCTGCAGCTCCCCCCAGCACAGCCCTACTGTGTGACTACACAGTCCATATATTCGAACTATAAGACGCACCCCCTCACTTTCCCCAAAAAGTTTGGGATAAAAAGTGCATCTATAAGTCTGAAAAATATGGTACTTTTAAGATAAAAAATAAGGTTGATTTATTTAAGATTTCATTGACTCCTAGCATGTGTGTGCATTAAGCAATTTTCTACTCAATTGAGCTATTGTGTATATGACATATAATATACAAATCACAAGATAAAAATATAAATATGATATTTTTGGAAGTACCGTATATACTCGCGTATAAGCCGAGTTTTTCAGCCCAAAATTTGGGCTGACAAGTCCCACCTCGGCTTATACGCGAGTATACAGTATAAGTATACAGCAGCAGCCCCCGGAGGTATACAGGCCCCCCCATCATGATCCAGGGCCCCCCCCCTTGCGCGGCAAACCTGTAAAGTAAAATCATACTTATTAGTGTCCTGTCGCGCTGTCCCGCCGCTTGCCGACATCACGATCCCGGGCTACATTCCGCGTCTTCCGCCTTCCTGTGGTCGCGGGCAATGACGTCATTGCCCGCGACCACAGGAAGCCGGAAGCCGGAAGACGCGGAATGAAGCCCGGGATCGTGATATCGGCAAGCGGCGGGACAGCGCGACAGGACACTGATAAGTATGATTTTACTGTACAGGTTTGCCGCGCAAGGGGGGGGGCCTGGATCATGATGGGGGGCCTGTATACCTCCGGGGGCTGCTGCTGTATACAGCCCTGGGCTGCTGCTGTATACACCCCTGGGGCTGCTGCTGTATACAGCCCTGGGGCTGATGCTGTATACACCCCTGGGGCTGCTGCTGTATACAGCCCTGGAGCTGCTGCTGTATACACCACTGGGGCTGCTGCTGTATACAGCCCTGGGGCTGCTGCTGTATACACCACTGGGCTGCTGTATACTACCTGTGGGGCTGCTGTATATACCTCTGGGGCTGCTGTATACACCACTAGGGCTGCTGTATATACCTCTGGGGCTGTATATACCTCTGGGGCTGCTGTATACTACCTCTGGGGCTGCTGTATACACCTCTGGGGCTGCTGTATACTAACCACTGGGGCTGTATATACCTCTGGGGCTGCTGTATACTACCTCTGGGGCTGCTGTATACTACCACTGGGGCTGCTGTATACTACCTCTGGGGCTGCTGTATACTACCACTGGGGCTGCTGTATACTACCTCTGGTGCTGCTGTATACACCTCTGGGGTTGCTGTATACTAACCACTGGGGCTGCTGCTGTATATACCTCTGGGGCTGCTGTATACACCACTAGGGCTGCTGTATATACCTCTGGGGCTGTATATACCTCTGGGGCTGCTGTATACTACCTCTGGGCTGCTGTATACTACCACTGGGGCTGCTGTATACTACCACTGGGTTGCTGTATACTACCACTGGGGCTGCTGTATAGTACCACTGGGGCTGTATAAACCTCTGGGGCTGTATATACCTCTGGGGCTGCTGTATACTACCTCTGGGGCTGCTGTATAATACCACTGGGGCTGCTGTATAGTACCACTGGGGCTGTATATACCTCTGGGGCTGCTGTATACTACCACTGGGGCTGCTGTATACACCTCTGGGGCTGCTGTATACTAACCACTGGGGCTGCTGCTGTATATACCACTGGGGCAGCTGTATATACCTCTGGGGCTGCTGTATACCACACTGCTGGGGGCTGTATACCTGTGCTGGGGTCCACCCTTGGCTTATACACGAGTCAATAGGTTTTCCCAGGTTTTGGGGGCAAAAGTAGGGGGGTCGGCTTATACACGGGTCGGCTTATACACGAGTATATACGGTATATCTTTTATATTATGACAACCAAAAAATGTAAAACATATTTACACAAACGCTAATTAACATATAGAAGCATTGTATCAACTTATATTATTTATTATTATTTAAAAATATGTTAACAATTTGCTAATCTCATAGTCTAAATTTTAAATTTGAGGAATGCTTTTCTGTTTACTACCTTTGTCCTTTTGAGAAAAAAAAATCCAGTTCTGTTTGTTTCGGAGCTGTCAGGCTGTGTCCGCTGCATCCAGCAAAACACCGGACACAGTCTGACAGCATAAAACCGAGGTGTGAAGCTGGCCTTAGATTTTTTTTTTGTACTCAAAAGGCCTTTTTCTTCCAAATATTGTTCACAAATTTGTTTAATGAGCACTTCTCCTCTGTTGAGATAATTCACTTACCTCATGTTTGTGGCATAACAAGATGCTGAATAGACAGCATGATTTTTGAAAATGTGCAGTTTTACAGTATTGTAGAGTCAGGGGGTGGGGGTGAGGGGCAGAAAACAAGTCAGTGTCTGGTGTGACCACCATTTCCCTCCTGCAGGGTAACACATCTCCTTTGAATACAAGTTGTTGATTGTGTCCTGTGGAATACGCCAATCCAGAGCATCTCAATCATGCTCATTGAGAATATGCTGGCCATCCAAGAACTGGAATATATTGCGCTTCCAGAAATTATGCAAAGATCCATGCAACAGGGGGCAGTGCATCATCATGCTGCAATGTGAGCTGATGGTAGTGAAACAATGTCATAATATTGAGCCTCAGGATTTTATCACAGTATTTATGCACATGCAAAATGTCATCAATAAAATTCACCTGTGATCATTGTATATGACATATGCTTATCAAGGTCATAACCTCACTACCTCAATGAGCCACTCGGTTCACAATGTGCAAATCATTTACTTATACTATGCCATACATGCAGTCTGCCATCTGCTCTGTACAGTAAAAAAACAGGATACATCCATAAAGAGAACAGCTCTTCAATTTTTCAGATGCCATCGAATGTGAACATTTGCCCTTTCAATTCAGTTACGACGAGCTGCAGTCAGGTGGAGACTCCGATGAGGATAACAATCAAGGAGATGAGCTTACTTGAGACGGTTTTGGACAATTTTTCGGAAATTCTTTGGTTATGCAAACTGATTGTTGCAGCAGTTATCAGGGTGGTTGTTCTTAGGCAATCTTAAAGATGAAGATGCTGGACATAGAGTTAGTGGGCTGGTATGGTTAAACATGGTCTGTGATTGTGATCCAGTTGGATGTACTGAAAATCTTTTTGAAACTCCTTTGGAAATGGTTTATTGTAGAGAAATTAAAATTTAATTCACAGGTAACAGCTCTGGTTGATGTTAATGTATTTAGTATGCCAATTACATGCTCCCTCAATATTATCTCAGCAAAGGAGAAACGCTTACTAATGGCCGCTTGACACGTCGCAAAATCGTTCCGATATTACATACGATCTCACGGGAGCGCGCACGTTTTTGGCACTTGTCCAAGATCGCATAGTAGATGTCACACAGGGAGATATTGGCAGGCAGCGCAACTACGATGTAGTACGCCCCTTGCCTACGCTGAGTATGAGCAACCCAGGGAGCGAGCATTTAACATTGGAGTGAAAAGGGAAGTTGCGCTCCAAATCGTAGTTGGGCTGTCACACAGCACGATCCTGCCACATCACATATACAATATCGTATGGTTGAAGGGCTTGCACAATCTTCTTGCAATATCGTAGTTAGGTTGTTTTTGCGTCACATTGCCCATTTACACGACACAACGCACGAACGATATCAACTGCAACGGCCACACCACGTGACTTTTTATCGATGTTGCGTTGCGATATCATGACGTGTAAAGCGGCCATAACACAAATTTAGACAAATTTGTGAACAATATTTGAGAGAAAAAGGTATTTTATGCACAAATAAAAATCTTAGTTCTTTGAGTTCAGCTCATGAAAAATGTGACAAAAACAAAAGTGCTGAGTTTACATTTTTGCTCAATGTATTACAATATTGTGGTTTTTCAGTATGCCAAATAGTCTGAAGGTCAAGTTCCCTAAAGGCCGTTTCACATGCTAGGATCTTGTTAACGATATTGTTGAAATTTCACGGATTTGTGATCATTCAAATGATATCGTTTGTGCGTCGTTGCGTGTAAACGAACGATGTAGGAAGGAAAAATCGTTAGAACAGTCATTAAAAATTTGTGATCCGACCTCAAATTTATCATTCGTCGTCCAATTAACGTCATGGGAAGAAGCAACATCGTGCAGTGTGACACCTTTTTAAACGATGTCGTTCATAATTCTCCTATTCCTGCCACTTCATAACATTGTTCAATCGTTCTTCTCCAAGTAGCTGGAGTGTTGTCAAATTTAGGATCGTTAACGATATCCTTGTGTGCGACAACGCACCAACGATGTTGGAAGTATCGCGGTCACGTGACATAGCTAACGATCTCGTTCACCTATATCCTAGTGTGTGAAGCGGCCTTATGGGACTTAAAAATAAAGTAAAAATAATAAAGGTTATAATGATATATAAACATTTTATACAAATTAAAATCTGTCCCTTTGTTGCTCTTTAAAAATAAACAAAAATATACATATTTGGATTTTTACAGATACAGCGATTCCAATCTATAAAAATATAGAATTAATTTACCTCTGCAGTTTCCATCATAAAGTGAAAAAAATTAAAACCCTAGAGTCATATTTTTGGTCACCTTATCTCTCTTGAAAAGTAAGCAATAAAACCTGAATAAAATAACAGAAAACAAATTGGTATCAGTGTTAGTCCTCATATTTATTTTATAATCTTTGGTATTACCTTAAAGGGAACCTGTCACCCCAAATCACCCTTGTAAGCTCTAAATACATGTCCCTGAAGCATTACAATACAGTCCTACACATCCCTTTGTGAGGTTTTAGTGAAATATGAAAGTGCAATAAAGTCGTTTGTAAACTTACTAAATCCATGGCAGTGGGGCGTTCCCAAGCCTCCTTGTCTGCTAGGCGGTTCCCCTGTGCCGCTGTATTACGCCCTAATGGGCGTTTTTTCAAACTTTCTAGCGCGGGCACGATTTAGATTCGCGCACCGGCCGACTTCAGCATGCGATCTGCGCATGCGCTGAAGTTGGCCAGTGTGCGTTCACAGAGAGAGGAAGGTGCGCGTCAGACAACAGCGCCCCGGCAGCCCGGAAATGACGCGTCACGGCATCACATGACTTGCGGTGACAGGTTCCCTTTAAGCACAGTGACCTGGACTATTATGTTTCTGGATCATTTTTGCCATGCAACATATGCTGTTAAAATAAATCTCCCAAAAATTGGCATTTTTTCATTTCATTCTGCTTGAAAATGTTGCCTATTTTTCAACGCATTGTATGGAAAAAATAAATGAATTCATTATAAACTACACCGTGTAACAAAAAAAGAATACACATGTACACTAGTGCATCTAAATGAATTAGAATATCATCAAAAATCTATAGAATATTGCCATGTTTCAGGGCGTTTCTGGGAGCCTGAAACACGTTGACTAAAAAAAAAATCAATATTATATTCAACCCTTTGATGTCTCATGGAATATGGCAGCGCAGTTTTGAACTCCTCATCCTCCCTACTTTAATTTAATGAGATAATGAGCTTTGAGTTTTCATTGGCTGTAAGCCATATTCATTAACATCATCAACATTAACCATAAGCTAGAATAGTCATTTACCATATTAACAATGTATAGAGTGTATTTCTGATTCAATTAATGTTAGTGTCATTGAAAAAAAATGTGCTTTTCTTTTAATAATAATGACTTTTCTAACTGACCCCTAATTGACTGAATGGTCGTGTATACATGCTTTAAGTTTTACAGTCAGGTAATATACTTTTTCCCCTAAAATAACATAGAATAAAGTATTTCTATGAAATTTGACATTAGAAATAACCTCAGCATCACTTTAAAAAGATAATACAAAATAAATGTTCTTAGTGGTAATATTGGAAATAAACAGGCTTAATAATTTCTATACTTACTTTTCTTTCTCTGAGAAAATTAGCAAAGATACAATGAGTTCATTTTTAAGAATGTGGTACATTAAATACTGGATAAATTAGTATCAATTTGGGAAAAGTAATCAGTTGCTAACTTGCTACTATATATTATTTTTAACAAATAATTTTAAATAAAGATTTGAAATAATTGTTTCAGTACATCAGACAAGCAAATAAATTACAATCCTAATAGTCCTAATATTTAATCTAGAGTAACAAATTGTGATATATAAGTAATTATGGAATTGTTCATGATAAGAAATATTTACTAAATTTACCATTTTAAATTAATTATGTTTCAAAAGTCATTTACCTTACCCACTAGTTTACAGAGGACAGATTAGTAATTCCTATTCAGTGTTTTACATAGCAAATACTGACTTTCCATGGCACATAACAGATTGTATGTTCAAATGAATAAACAGACTTACATGCAAGGGATGAAAAAGTCCTGTTTTTATTTGAGAGATCCATTATTATTCCCCTTGAAGTTTCCTGCTTCTTGAAGGAATGCTACATAGAAGGAATGAATATTTGTCACCATGCATGCAATGCATGTGTTTTCCTGGAATTTTATTAAAGTTACAGAAAATTTCAATAAATGTTTAATATTTTTGACAGATAAAAATATAATAAGTCAACATGTGCTTAAAGGGAGTCTATCACGAGGTTTTCTTACCTCATCTGAGAGCAGCATGATGTAGGGGCAGAGACCATAATTCTAGCAAGGTTTCATTCACCCTACTGCTAGCAAGTGTTTTAATAAATTCTCAGTTTTATCTGCTGCAGATCTTAGGGGCCCTTACCCATCAGCATTTTTGTAATGATCCGGCTGATTCGGACAAAAAAACGCATCTGCCGCATGTGCCGCCTAATAACCGGACTTGCAGTAACATTGCAGCAAGCCGCATGCATTGTCTATGGCATTGCTGCGATCCAGCACTTGTGGCAGTTGCGGTCAAGTAAAATAACTGCAGCTAACAGCATTTTTTCCTGCAACTGCCGCAAGTGCCGGATCGTGACAATACCGCACTTGCCGCACCTGCCCTAAGCCCCATAGACAATGCATGGGGCTTGCCGCAAGTGTACCGCAAGTGCTGCCATTGGGCGGCACATGCGTTTTTTTGTCCGGATCCGGACAAAAATGCTGATGTGAAAGGGGCCTAACTTACCTAGTCCTCTATAACTCCACCCACATACAAAGATAGCTTTCTGTGTACACAGTCCATAGGCAGAAATTTGGGGTGTGGTTGGATTACCTTACAACAGGTTTGCTAGTCCTCTAGTGATAATTTCCTTCTGATTAAAGTGATTGTCAAAAGTAAAGTAAGCAGCCCAGTAAGTGACACATTAATTGACTCAGAGTATCTGTCTCTACATTATGTTGCACTCAAATCTTATGACAGATCCCCTATAACCCCTTTAAAACCTTGCCTTTTCTTTTTTTTGCACTTTTGCTTTTACCTCCCCTATTCCAAGAGCCATAACTTTTTTACTTTTTTTTCAATATAGCCATATATAACAGCTTTTTTTTAGGACAAGTTTTATCATATAGTGCATTGAAAAATGGGGAAAAAATGCTAAGTGTGGTGAAATTTCAAAAAAAGAAATTCCATAATGTTTTTGGTTTTATTTAATCACCTTGTTCACTACATAGTAAAACTGAAATGTTAAGCCCGGGTTACATGCTTCAATGTCCCAGCGATCCCACCAACGATCGGGATCGCTGGGACACTGAAGGCTGATCGCTGGTGAGCTGTCACACAGGCAGGCTCACCAGCGATTCGGACCAGCGAGCACACTGGTATCCAAGGTAAACAGTGGGTAACTAAGCGCTGCGCGGTGCTTATTTACCCGCAGTTTACTTTGGATACCAGCTTCCAGCCTCGCTAGGCCGTTCCTGAGGGAAGCCTAGCCAGTGCAGGGGCCCAAGAGTGAGGGTCGATGGCAAGGCGACGAACAGAGTGGGGGCAGAGGAACCATACCGGTTCACCCCAGGAAGCAACCCGGACACCAGAGTCTGAGTCTGCCAAGAACTACTTAGCCCAGCAGAAAACACCAGTCAACCAAGGAGACTTCAGTCTTCTGGAACAATTGAAGCACAGCAACCAAGAGAGCCAGGAACCACAGGAGGGATAGCGGCAGCCAGCGGAAAGTTCTCACCTCCTGCAATACAAGTGAGAGACACAGAGGAGGTCAGGCCAGGTTTCAGACAGGCCAGGACTTAAACACACACACTAGACAAGGAGGCTTTACAACTCAGTGGGTGTGGAGATTCTGAAGTGCCTCCCAACCACCTGGAGTGTACTCTTGTCGTTATCTTGCAACAACATGAGTAAAAGGTATGAAAACAACTTTCAGCATGTGTGTGTGTTATTGCGGCCCCTGATCCTGCCCTTGCCACAGACTACCTGCCAGCACCTTCACCTGATGAGTCACCTTCTCCTGCAGCACCACAGACAAGGCTGAGTGTAGAGCTGCCTCCCTGTGCAAAATCTCTATTCTACATCACTTCCCCAGGGACCCCGCTACACCTACAGGGAGTGTTACCATCTGGCTGCAGCATCATCATCCCCAGAGGTCAGAAAGAAGTGCTGGTATCATTACCGGGTACCGTAGGTGGCATCACGAGACTTTCTTTCATTCTATTTTTCCCCTTTTTGTTTTGCCAATTTTTCAGCGACCACCAGGGCCATGGGCTTGGGCAAGCCACCCATGTCATCCCCATTGCAACTACCTGGGACTGGCTACCCCAAGGGCCCTGGGGTGGGTCAGCTTTTTGCATCATGTACAGGATCCCGTGCCCGGTATTACCGGGTACTGTGTGACATGTATTGACTGTGATTGTGAACTGTTAACATCTGGCCGCCATTACTGCGCCACAGAGAGGGAAGATAGGGGGTGTAATGGCTGAAAAAGTGTGAAGACAAGCCCTGCCAGGCGCTTTGCCGAGAACTGCAAAAGCGCAGCGACTCGATCTGGAAATACCCGAGTGCTCAACTGACCGCAATTCACTTGGGGAGAGAGAATAGATGCACAGCGGGAGAACGATGCAGCTGAGCCCACAGCCGGTACCTCAGCCAGGACCTCAGCCGGTGGAGGGGCCGCAGCACTTGGTGCTGTGGCACCGATCATGCTGATCTCTCTGCCGTATTTCCTGGGAGCAAAGTGGTTACCACAGTATGATGGCTAGCCAGATACCCTGGCTGGGTTCAAGAGAAAAATATTCAGTGTACTTGACATGTATGCAATGATAGCAGACAAGTGCGTTGGTGGGCCCTAGAACACCCTGATGCAGACTTTGCCATCCTGAAACAATGGGCCATTAGAGCTCTGCAACCCTTGGAAACTTCAGATCCTGCACCTCAGCAGTGGCAAGCCAGTGCCTCTCCTCCAAAAGTGACACCTCCCTCCTTACCTTCTGTTGAGACTAATATGCAGGCTGTGACCTCTGCTGACTCTGATAGCCTACGCTCTGAGGTGCGCCAGCTAAGTAAGGACATGGCCATGGTGCTAAAGGCCCTACAGCTCAGGCCAGAGACAAAGCCGTCAGAGAAGATCCAGCTCGCCGACAGCCCCGAGGACGTCCCGTGGATGAGATGAAGGCAGACCATGTCACTCCGTGGGAGGACCACTGATCGCTACAGCTCAACCAAACAACCCATCTGTCGCCATTGCAGTAAGACGGGCCACTTCGCCAGGCAGTGTACTTTAAACCAGCAACCCCTGGGGCCGAGGGCCAACCCCCAGGAATAAACCGACTAGGCCCAAAAGACTGGTGTGATAGGTAAGTGGGAGGATGGCCGCACCTGTCCATCATGCTAGACAGCATTCCCACTCCTGCACTGCTGGATACTGGCTCGCAAGTAACCACCATACCACATATCCTTTAGAAAAGATTTTGGTCTGATGTTGAACTTACTCCTCCAGATCTTAACCTCACTATTTATGCTGTAAATGGGTTACCAGTTAACCAATTTGGGTTTAGAGAGGTAACAATAAAAGTGGGGAGGGTGGAGTTAAAGGGCCAAGGACTTATTGTGGTTGAAACGGACCCTAATGAAGGGGACCCGCATATTATACTTGGTACAAATGTAATTGGAAATTGAATGAAGTGTTGTTTACTCCAACAGATTGCAGACACTGCCAATGCCAGGCAGCGGAGAGTTCTACAGAAGGAGATCAGACTTCTCTTAAGCAGACAACAGGTAAACCTGTCCGGTGGTGAAATTGGTAATGTACGGGTGACAGACCCGATTCCCATTGTGGTACCCCCAAAGTGTGAAATGATGATTTGGTGTCGGGCAGCAATAGGCCTCAGAGGGTGGGATTACCAAGCAGTAGTAGAGACCATGTGTTCAGAAGGAAGGCCCACAATCCTGACAGCCAGGGGGTTGGTTGATGTATGCAAGGAAAGGGTACCCGTACGCATATCAAACTGTGGAGAGGAAGAGGTCAAACTGCCCAGATATTCCACCATTGCCAAGCTGTTCACTGTAGACAACAACTCAATACATACAGTGGATCTCTTGACCTTGCCAGACTCAGCGGAGGACAACAATTCCAAGGGACAGCTGGAGGACTGGTGTCAAGAGCTCCATGTCGGAACTGACTCTACTCCTTCCCACCAGAAGCACAGTGTCTATCGGGTAGTCCAGGAGTACGAACAGGTCTTTAGTAAGCATCCACTTGATTTTGGGAGGATAAAGGGGTACACCACCATATACCCACAGGTAACCATCCACCCAATAAAGAGCGATATAGGCCTTTACCACCAGCTCACTATAAGCATGCCAAGGAGATGTTACAGTACATGAAGGACGCAGGGATCATCAGAAACAGTTGTAGCCCCTGGGCAGCTCCATTAGTCCTAGTTAAAAAGACAGCACTGAGAGAATGTGTGTAGATTACAGACAAGTAAATCGCATAACGCATAAACATGCTTACCCGTTACCTAATAAAGAGGAGTCATTTGCTGCATTAAAGACTGCTAATTACTTTTCAACACTAGATCTTACCAGTGGGTATTGACAGGTCTCCGTTGCAGAAGAAGACCAGGAGAAGACTGCATTCACGACACCCATGGGCTTGTGTGAGTTTAACAGCATGCCATTTGGACTCTGCAGTGCACCTGAAATGTTCCAACAGTTGATGGAGTTTTGCCTGGGACACCAAAATTTTCAAACTGTGCTACTCTACCTGGATGACATCATAGTGTACTCCAAAACCTTTGAAGAACACTTAAAACATCTGTCCGAGGTATTCGAAGCATTGTCCAAGTTCAGGATGAAGCTGAAGCCATCCAAATGCCATTTGCTGAAACCAAAAGTTCAGTATCTTGGGCATGTGGTCAGCGCAGAAGTGTGGCACCAGACCCTGACAAAATCACGGTCATAAAGGAATGGCCCGAAACAACTACTCTCAGAGTAGTCCTTCAGTTCTTGGGGCTGGTAAAATACTATTGGAGGTGCATAAATGTCTACACGAAGATGGCCGCAGCCTTGCAAGATCTCTTGGTCTGCGAGACCAAGAAGGGCAAGACCAGAGGTCCTCCGTTTGAATGGGGTAAGAAACCGGAAGAATCCTTTAACCAGATGAAAGAGGCCCTGACTGGAGATGAGATCCTGGCCTATCCTGACTACAACTTACCGTTCTTGCTGTACACTGATGCCAGCAACATGGGGTTAGGAGCTGTCTTGTCACAGAAACATAATGGCAAGGAGCGTGTGATTGCCTATGCCAGCAGGAAGCTCTGTCCTACGGAAAGATACCCTGAGAACTACAGCTCATTCAAGCTGGAATTCCTGGCCTTGGTCTGGGCTATCACGGAACAGTTGAAGCACTACTTGGCTGCTGTGAAGTTCACTGTCTTCACGGATAATAATACTCTTACACACCTGGATAACGCAAAGTTAAGTGCAATGGAGCAATGCTGGATGGCCCGGTTGTCAATCTACAACTTCACCATCAAGTACCAGGCAGGCCATAAGAACACCAATGCTGACGCCCTGTCGATGATGCCTCACATATCAGATGTGGGGGAAGACAAGGATGAGCTAGAAGAAATAGAGCTACCAGCCTTTCATCGCCACAGTGCATCCCACTGTCAGTAGACTTGCCAGAAATATCATGAGACAACGCTAAACTGTTACCTCACCATGAGTGGAAAGAGACACAACACAGTGACCCGGCTGTCAGTTTTGTCAAAGAGCTGATAATCCAACCAGACTCACGTCTCAATCCAGATGCTCCACCTGAGGTGCAACACAGGTGGAAAGACAGAAGCAGGTTGGTCATCTACCAGGGAAAGCTGTGTTGACGTTTGATAAATCCTGGAACCCACGAGATTGTGTGACAAATAGTGGTATCGAAGAGAGATGTCCAGATGGTGTTAGAAGCATACCACGATGGAGCAGGATACTTCGGATGGAAGAAGATTGAGATGCTATTGCGTGAAAGATGTGTTAGATGTGTACAGGATCAGAACAATTAACAACACAAAACTACATCACCAAACCCACTACCATCACCAGTACAGAACTACAAAGTCAAAACCCTCATCAGTACAGAAATATATCACCACACCCACCAGAGGTACAGAAATACATAAATATAACCCCCATCTCAGAACAGAAATCACAATCCTCATCGGTACCAAAATTCAACATCAGAACCACCATCAGTACATGGTAAAACAATTGTAATGTCAGGTCAGACCCATACACAAATATACTGCATGAACCTACAACTCCTACTACATCATTAGCAATGGTGATGACATACTGGGAGCTGTTGTTACCAGCCGTCAAAAAAAGCATACAGGAACCACAACACTGATGAGAATTAGTCATTATCACAAATAATCATTTACATCCTGGTACCTTATAGATGACCTTGTCTCTGATCAGTGTCGTCTTTTTCTTTTCTTCATCTTGGGCAGGCATCATGATGACTTTTGACATCCACAGCTCGTCTCTGCAGATTTCCATCTTCTCCGATCCTCTGCAGCACATCCCGGCACGATATCCTTAAAAATAGCAGAATGGTCAACATTTTCCTGAGTAAAAATATCTGCCCTACACTGTGCCCTGAAATAAATAATTGCTCCTTCTCACTGTTCCCTACACAAAATATGGTTTACACACTGTCCCTCTTCTGGTGCATGCCCTCCACACTGCACCCTCATCACACTGCCCTCTCTTTTCCATACTGGGCTCCCTGGTCACTCTATCCTCTACACTGTATCCTTCTATACTGCCCACGGTTTATACTGTTCTCCCTCATCAAACTCGACATACTGTCCCCGCATGCTGCCCCCTCTCTATACAACTCCACACAAGCTCAGTCTCTATTCTGTGCCCCTTTACATTTTTCTCATCCCCTACTGTTTCTTCATCCCTTTCTACATACATACTGTATCTACACCTATTCCCTCCTCCCTCCCCATACTGTGTCAGCAGCCATCCTCCCTCACTCCACATACTGTGTTCACACCCATTCCCCTCTCACTCCTCGTACTGTGTCAGCAGCCATCCCTTCTCCCTCCCCATACTGTGTCTGCACCAATCCCCCCTCACTCCACGTACTGTGCTGCGGCCATCCCCCTGTCCCTCCTCATGCTGTGACCATACTGATCCCCCCTCACTACATATACTGTGCCACATCCATTCCCCTTACTCCTCATACTGTGTCCATACTGATCCCCCCTCACTACATATACTGTGCCACATCCATCCCCCTTACTTTTCATACTGTGTCCATACTGATCCCCCTCACTACATATACTGTGCCACATCCATCCCCCTTACTCCTCACACTGTGTCCATACTGGGCAGCTCCAATGTGGCTGCTGCCTGGCACTGAGAAGTCAGACATGTCCACCATTCAGCATCGTCCACACACCACATGCAATGATCTGCAGTCTGAGCATCAATAAGTCGCCACTATAATGAGCTGGGAAAATAGCGCATCTTCCCCAACAGACCATGCCTCCTTCACCCAAAACGCTGAGCCAATCACATGCACCACACACAGGGCTATCCAGAGCCAACAGCAGGGGCTATCCAATTAGGTTGAGCAAAGGATGTGGTAGTGGGAAAGGGGACGAGCGCCACCGATCAACCGCTGCTCAGGAGAAACAAGGCTGGATGCCTGTATATACCGAAGGGCAGCACTGGACCTGGTGTGTAAGTTATGGCCAATCAGTCCTGCAGCAGAGGGCCAATGCATCCATTAGTAGAAGTTCTTATTGCCCCCCCCAAAATATATTTGCCTGTGTCACATAATAACATATCTCACAAATTTGCAGCCCTTACAAAGTAATTTTCCTCCTATTGAAGCCCCATGATTCCCCTTTCGTTACAGCTATAAAATGTGATGCCAACAAAAGTGCCCCCCAAACACTGTATGATGCCCCACAGTGGATTCCTCCATACGCACAGTATGATGACCCTACTGTAAGCCCCTCAACTACATTGGCACAGTATGATCTCCTACTGTGATCCACACATAGCCCTCCATACAATATAATTGACCTACATACAGTTTAATGAATGGTCCGTACACCTAGTACACACGCAACTCTGCTCCATACACCTAGTACACAGTTGGCTTTGGTCTGCACAACCCATACACATGCGGCTCTGCTCCATATACCTAGTACAGTAAGCTCCGCTTTGTACACCTAGTACACACACGGCTCTGCTCTGTACACCTCGCATACACGTGGTTCCGCTCCATACTCATTGCATACACAAGGCTCTGCTCCATACGCCATGTACACACTCGCCTCCTCTCTGTACACCTTGTATACACCTGCCTCTGCTCCATACACCTCGAATACACACAGCTCTGCTCCGTACACCTCGTACACACTTGGCTCCGCTCCATACACCTCGTACACACCTTGCTCTGCGGTGTACACCTTGTACACACGCGGCTCTGCTCAGTACACCTATGACACACTCTGCTCAGCTCCGTACACCTCATACACACGCGGCTCCGCTCTATACATCTCGTACACACCTGGCTCTGCTCCATACACCTCGTACACACCTGGCTCCGCTCCGTACATCTCGTACACACCTGGCTCCATTCCGTACACCTCGTACACACGCGGCTCTACTCAGTACACCTCAGACACACTCTGCTCAGCTCCGTACACCTCGTTCACACGTGGCTCCGCTCCGTACATCTCGTACGCACCTGGATCTGATCCATACACCTCGTACACACCTGGCTCCGCTCTATACATCTCGTACACACCTGGCTCCGCTCCGTACACCTCGTACACACTCAGCTCTGCTCCATACACCTCGTACACATGCAGCTTCGCTACGTACAACTCGTACATACTCAGGTCTGCTCCATACACCTCGTACACACCTGCCTACACTCCGTCCACCTCGTACACATGCGGCTCTGCTCCGTACACCTCGTACACACCTGGCTCCGCTTCGTACACCTCGTACACACTCAGCTCTGCTCCATACACCTCGTACACACTTGGCTTCTCTCCATACTCCTCGTACACACTGGGCTCCGCTCCGTACACCTCGTACACACTGGGCTCCGCTCCGTACACCTTGTACACACTTGGCTCTGCTCCATACACCTTGTACACACCTTGCTCTGCGGTGTACACCTTGTACACACGCGGCTCTGCGCAGTACACCTATGACACACTCTGATCAGTTCCATACAACTCGTACACACACGGCTCCACTCAGTACACCTCGTACACACTCTTCTCAGCTCCGTACACCTCATACACATGCGGCTCCGCTCTGTACATCTCGTACACACCTGGCTCTGCTCCATACACCTCGTGCACACCTGGCTCCGCTCCGTACATCTCGTACACACCTGGCTCCATTCCGTACACCTCGTACACACGCGGCTCTACTCAGTACACCTCGGACACACTCTGCTCAGCTCCGTACACCTCGTTCACTCGTAGCTCCGCTCCGTACATCTCGTACGCACCTGGATCTGCTCCATACACCTTTTACACACGCAGCTTCACTCCGTACACCTCGTACACACCTAGCTCCACTCCGTACAACTCGTACACACTCAGCTCTGCTCCATACACCTCCATACACCATATAGCTCCGCTCCGTCCACTTCGTACACATGCGGCTCTGCTCCGTACACCTCGTACACACCTGGCTCTGCTCCGTACACCTCATACACACTCAGCTCTACTCCATACACCTCGTACACATGCAGCTCCGCTCCATCCACCTCGTACACACCTAGCTCTGCTCCGTACACCTTGTACACACGTGGCTCCACTCCATACACCTTGTACACACGTGGGTCTGCTCCATACACCTCGTACACATGTGGCTCTGCTACATCTACACTGTAAATCCCTCACGACCCCACACATAACCTTCACCTTATCCACCTTATCATGACAAACAGCACAGCAGCGTCCTCAGTCCTGTACACGGAGGAGCTGATCATGTGACCCCTGACTCCTCCCCTTCATTGACATCAGCACAGGTCCTCTCAGCACAGAGTGCAAGTGGAGATGAATGCCGACTCTCACTGCGGGGGGCACGTAATATGCAGCCGGCAGTGCAGACCGCGGGTGCTGCAGGAGGGGGCCCAGCAGGGCCCTCCCCCCATGGAGCCCGGGGCTCATGCCCCGCCAGCCTACCTCTAGATACGGCCCTGAACAATGTGTCCATGATTTCACTGCAACCAGCAAATTGTGAAGTAGAAAACTGCTTGTCTTCTTGAAATTCTCTTTATTATTTGAAAACTATAAAATCATTCAGCGTGCCAGTGAAATTGCCTAGCAATATTGTTGTGTGTGAAGGTACCTTTAGAGTTCCAGAAGAACCTGTTCAAATTCAAGAATAACCATCCGTTGTAGCAGAACCAGAGGATCCTGCAATCAGTGTACCTGCCAGTCCTATAGTAAGACTAAGGCCTCGCAGACAATTATCCACTATACCTATAACACATAGGTCAACTCAGAGTACAGACACTAGAGTACACCACGAACAAGCTGAGACACCTGAGCTACGTCTAGCTGTAGTAACCCAGGTCAGCCTCCGTCCAGGTACAGAGAGTAGGTGTAAAGTGTAGAGCAAGAAGTGTAAATATGTGTCTTGTATGTAAATATTAGTGTACAGAAGGGTGGAGGAACTGGATAACGCTGGGAAATAGTGCAATCCTCACTGAAGTGCTTCAGATCACACTGTCAAAAGTGAGAACAGGCAAGGGAACAGATTCAACAAAAGAATATCAATTCTTCCCTGAGAGATACACACATTGCATCTGCTGCAAACATAATCACAGCTTTTTCCAGAGACAACTTCTTCCCAGCTGAGCAAAAAATGAAATATAGCCGGCATACCAGAGAGTAAAGCCCCCATCACACATAGCGAGATTGCTAGCGAGATCGCTGTTGCGTCACAGGTTTTGTGACGCAACAGTGACCTCGCCAGTGATCTTGCTATGTTTGACACGTAGTAGCGACCAGGCCCCCGCTGTGACATCGCCTATCGTGTCGGAATAGCCTGGATCATTTTTTGATCGTCGGGTTCCTGCTGGGCAGCATGTATCAGTGTGTTTGTTGCCTTAACAATGACCTCATTGGCGACTCAGAACTCAGCCACGTAGATCTGAGTCATGAGACTAGCTGCTGTGTGACAGGGTCCCAATGACCGCCGAGGTCGTTATATGGATTGCCGTATCGTTGCTGCATCGTTCAGTAGATCTGACTGTTTGACATCTCACCAGCGACCAGGTAGCGACGCTCCAGCGATCCTTACAAGGTCGTATCATTGTCAGGATCGCTGGAACGTTGCCAAGTGTGACGGGACCCTAAAAGTAGATTTATAAAGCTAAAGAAGTTACTGCCACTGACATTACAGCAACATATTAATCACAGCAGGATAAAAAAGGAACCCTAACGCCTTCAACATCGAATGGAATTAAGCATGCTCGAACTCACTACACACTCATCACACCGACTTAATTGAGACACTGAAATTTGATAATATTCACATCAAACAAGAATTCAAAATTAATATAATCTGGACTGGAATAACCATTTCATTTTTTGGAATGTTAAAATGTGTTGCATTTTTAAACTTTATTGCATTGGTGACATGAAAAACAACCTCTTCTAAGTGTACATAAAAATTGTTGGTTGTTGGTGTGGAATTTTCACTAAATATTACTCATTCCCTTGCAATAGTTTAGCTGTGAGATTAGATGACAACAAAAACAGAGTAGAAAAAGGACAAAAAATTAAAATGTCAAGTATGTAAAAGGAATCTAAATGTTATTTCTTTTTCTATGGGTAACTGTCTGAAGATCCTTGTGTAAGTTATCTGTTGGAACTTTTGTGGGATAACCTCCAACCTCAATTTTGCTCTATGTTTCATTAAAATGTTTATTATATTTTGTTTTATTCATTACTCTATGTTTAGATATATGGATAAAGAATGTATTTTTGACATGAAATGGTGAAATGTAATAAATTATTGCTACCTTTGATTTTGGTAAACAGATATGTTATGAGGTACACTAGTCAATTTCAATGACCAGAGTGTCCTTAAAAATTAATATGGTTAATGACAGCATGTAAAGTAAACTGTAATTCTGGCCAAATAATGAAGAAAATTATAAAGTTGGTCCAGTGGATCCATCCATATGTATAATTCATCATCTATTTATCTTTTGCATTGAAGAGGACCTGTCACCCCCCCTTCATGGATGTGAATTTAAGTCCAGCACTGAATGCAGCATATCTGCTGCATTCAGGTAAGGGGTCCCCATGGCTCTGTGGGGCTGCTACACCGATATATGCGTGCCCCGCCTCTCGCTATGACGCTCTGTCATTTCCACGCCCTGCTCCGTGTTGTGCTATGAAGAAGGGCAGGGAAATTAGAGGACGTCATAGCAGGAGGCGGGACATTCACCGCTCTGCGCTTGCGTCAACACCACAAGGACAGACAGAGCGAGGAGGACATGAAGGGAATGAGCAAGGCAGCGAGGACATGGGCGGCACAGAGTTGCCTGAATCACAAGGGCCCGTCTCCATGGATTTTTACTGTAGCTTTTAATAACCCTATATATCAGGGTAGCATCCCCACAGAGCCATGGAAGACCCCTTGCCTGAATGCATTAAGCATTAATGAGCATGTCTGTTAAATAGAGGATGAGTATAAACATATCTTTTCTCCAACCATGAAATAAAGAAATTTGCACACGGAGGCACAACATTCAATCACATTGCAGTACCTTGGACTTGCAAATAAAAAGAGTCCAATAGCTTTCGTCTAGAACAATATAATAATGAGACTGCCAAGACCCACCCACCAGTCTCCCCTGCCATACATTGATGGACACACACATAAATAACTTTTACCTTTTATTAGAGGGCATCTACGTAACATCACTCATTGACTTGTTTTAAGGTTTAGGGTACCTTTACACGCCGCTACAACAAGGTGGAAACAACCGGGTTGATGAGACAAATGTATCTTGCACCGCCAAATCAACCCGAGGTAGCGGCGTGTAAAGGCGGTTGTTTCCACCCGTCACTTGCGGCACCTGTTTCAGAGCAGAGCTCTAAAACAGGTTGATTTCAACCCGGTGGTAACGGCGTGTAAATACGGTAGGGTAAGGTTTATTCGTCACCTAGATAACTCCCCGGGGCGTGACACAGCCTCCGGGAAACCGCACCTCTTCAGCGATCATTGGTGGAAGCTCCTGCGTTGCGATTGGTTGTCGCTGCATAGGGCGGCATATTTAAGGAGCTGACCAGTCACACTACACAATTGCTCAAGCGTCATGTATTAATCAGCCTTCTGCGCTGGCTGGCCAATCATGATGCTATTGCTTTGTCCTCTCAGCGTACGAAATTCTCGTAATCCACAATTCTGGCACGCCTATGTGTTGTCCCTGCTGCACCAGGTCCTCCCATATTACCCTCTGTAGTGGCATGTAAATGAGGTAAGGTGCTTTTCAGAAGGTAACTTTAGGCACCCGGCGGTGCATCCAGAGGTAGATTCAACCTTCTGTAGAGCACCTTGTAGCGGCGTGTAAAGGCGGTGCGGGTACCGTTTGTAACCGTTGGTGCGTGCTCGTGCACGTGAAGCACCCGGTTGTTTCCACCATGCTGTAGCGGCGTGTAAAGGTACCCTTAGATATATTTTGGTCGCAGCTCTTAACGTAGACTCAAACCCGGTTGTAATCATGGGGGAAGAAGCCATATGCCCCTGGTCACCCGCGACATATTAGCTCTCACCAAAACCGTCAATCACCCACTGCGACCTCATGTAACAAATAAACAACAGACAAAACAAATGGAGGGCAGTCGATGTTCACCCTGTGTAAGCAGAAGACAGAAGAGGCCAACATGGCCGATGGATGAGCTTATAAAGGTCCGGGGCGGGTCTCAACACTGAAGGGAGGAATAAACCATTGTGCAGGAAGGGGGAGAGCAGACAGGGGAAACAGAGGCAACCAGGTACTTGACAGTCAGGTGCAGCAGCGATCAGCCGCAGTGCCCTACATACTTATTCACTTAAATAGCACCATTAATTTCATAGAGCTTTACATACATCAGTAACACTGTACCCATTTGGGCTCACAATCTAAACTCCCTTTCAGTATGTCTTTGGAGTGTGGAGAGAAGCCCTCACAGACATGAGGAGTGCATAGAAACTACTTGCAGATGTTGTCCTTGGTGGGATTTGAAACCAGGAAGCACGCACTGTCAGAGCGTTGCCGTATTATTTGTATATTATGCAAAAGCAGCAGTTTGCACCTGTTCACACTTGCTTTACTCTGTTTAAAGGTACTACTCTTTTTTTTCATAATATAATCAGATGAGACAAAAATTGAGCACTTTGGTATTAACTCAACTCGTGTGCCAAGCATGGCAGTGGAAACATTATGTTTTGGGGGTGTTTCTCTGCTAATGGCATAGGACTACTTCATTACATCAATGCGACAATGGATGGAATCATGTACTATAAAATCCAGAGTGACAACTTCCATCTGAGGACATTAAAAATGGGTCATGGCTGGGTCTTCCATCATGACAATCCCCAAAACATACATCCAAGGTAACAAAGGAGGGGCTCAAAAAGAAGCACATTAAGGTCATGGAGTGGTCTTGCCAGTCTCCAGACCATAATCCCATAGAAAACTTATGGGAGATTAAGCTTCAAATTGCCAAGCAACAGCCTCAAAATCTTAATAATTTAGAGATGATCTGCAAATAGGAGTGTACAAAAATATCTCCTGACATGTGCTCAAACCTCATCATCAACTACAAGAAACATCTAACTGTTGTGCTTGCCAATAAGAGTTTTGCCACCAAGTACTAAGTCTTGTTTGCCATAGAGAGCAAATACTTTTTTCTCTCTGCAAAATGCAAATACAGTTATATAATTTAGACAATGTGGTATTCTGGAATTTTTTTTATATTCTCTGTTAAAATTAACCAACCCCTAAAATTATAAACTGTTCATGTCCTTGTCAGTGGGCAAGCTTACAAAATCAGCAAGGGATTGAATTTTTATTTCTCCTATTGTGTGTCTATTATATATATATATATATATATATATATATATATATATATACTAGATGGTGGCAGCGCTATGGTATATGGTAGTACATTACAGCACATGTATAGCAGCACTATAGTATATGGCGGTACATTACAGCACATGTATAGCAGCACTATAGTATATGGCGGTACATTACAGCACATTTATAGCAGCACTATAGTATATGGCGGTACATTACAGCACATGTATTGCAGCATTATAGCGTATCGTCGTACATTACAACACATGTATAACAGCACTATAGTATATGGCGGTACATTACAGCACATGCATAGCAGCACTATAGTATATGGCGGTACATTACAGTACATGTATAGCAGCGCTATGGTATATGGCGGTACATTAAAGTACATGTATAGCAGCGCTATGGTATATGGCGGTACATTACAGTACATGCATAGCAGCGCTATAGTATATGGCGGTACATTAAAGTACATGTATAGCAGCGCTATAGTATATGGCGGTACATTACAGTACATGTATAGCAATGCTATGGTGTATGGCAGTACATTCCAGTACATGTATAGCAGCGCTATGCTATATGTCGGTATATTACAGCACATGTATAGCAGCACTATAGTATATGGCAGTACATTACAGTACATGTATAGCAGCACTATAGTATATGATGGTACATTATAGTACATGTATAGCAGCACAATAGTATACGGCGGTACATTACAGTACATGCATAGCAGCGCTATAGTATATGGCGGTATATTACAGCACATGTATAGCAGCACTATAGTATATGGCAGTACATTACAGTACATGTATAGCAGCACTATAGTATATGATGGTACATTACATACATGTACAGCAGCACTATAGTATATGGCGGTACATTACAGTACATGTATAGCAGCGCTATAGTATATGGCGGTATATTACAGCACATGTATAGCAGCACTATAGTATATGTCAGTACATTACAGTACATGTATAGCAGTGTTATAGTATATGGCGGTACATTACAGTACACGTATAGCAGCATTATAGTATACGGCAGTACAGTACAATACATGTATAGCAGCGCTATGATATATGGCGGTACATTACAGTACATGTATAGAAGCACTATAGTATATGGCGGTACATTACAGCACAATGGTATATGGCGATACTCCGCTCCCCACGGCCCCCCCCCGCTCCTCCACAGTAAGAATAAAAATAAAAAAATCCTCAGTGAGGATATTCAACTGTCCGCCGGGTCGCTCCTCCTCCGTCTTCTAGGTCCTACAGGCTTTTAGGACCTATCGTTGCCTGGGAAACCAATCAGCTGATCGGTCACATGACCGCTAACTGCCGGGGGGGCAGGATGGAGCAGGGGGGCAGTATGGTGATGGGGGAGGGGGGGCAGGATGGTGACAAGGGGGCAGGATGGTGGCGGGGGGGCAGGATGGTGGCAGGGGGCAGGATGGATGCGGGGGAGCAGGATGGATGTGGGGGGCAGGATGGAGCCGGGGGGCAGGATGGAGCTGGGGGTGACAGGATGGAGCTGGGGGGGCAGGATGGATCTGGGGGGGCAGGATGGATGCGGGGGGCAGCATGGAGCCGGGGGGACAGGATGGATGTGGGGGGCAGGATGGAGACGGGGGAGGCAGGATGGAGCTGTGGCAGGGTCAGGATGGAGCCGGGGGTCAGAATGGATGTGGGGGGTAGCATGGAGCTGGGAGGGGCAGGATGGATGCGGGGATCAGGATGGATGTGGGATGGCAGGATGGAGACAGGGGGCAGGATCCCCCTTGCACCCCCTCTGTTCTCAACCGACGTCTTCTGCAGCTACTGTGTATAGAGGTTATGTGACAGGGCGGGCTGTGTGGAGTCTGGTCACATGGTCACTTTGTGGTGGAGGCTACGCCTCCACTTGGAGACCTCTGTATAAAAAGAGTATCTTATCCTAAGCATGTAATACCTCAGTCAAAATGAACTTGTTATTTTCTGTTCTGTTCCTTTACTCTGAAGTAAGGCTTGTTTTATGTTTTCTTGGAAAAAATACATAGTTCTATTTTGTTCTATTTTGATTAGTAACGACAAAGTAGGAAGACATGACCTCTATAATTAATCACAATTTGGCAAGTTTCAGACAGACAGTAAAGACATCTATATTATATTTTTTTTTGCTATATTGCAAAGTAAGCATAACAGAGATTTGGTGAAAACAGTACTGGCTCCAGTAAACTTGAACAGTGGTAAGGACACATAAAGAGTCAATGATGGATCGCATACAAATTGCAATGAAATATGACCACGTTCAATGTAACTCTAATGACTTTTGGTTCGGGATGCAAAATTTGGAGAACAGAATCCATCTGGGGCACTTAAAGCTGATGCAGGAATGCTGCCAAAAACTGAAACTAATACAGTAAAAGCAAAGGATAAAACAAATCTATTTGAATACATTGTGAAGCATTGTGAGAGTGATTTAAAGCATGAAAAGTCAAGCTTCTTTCTATACAATGAAAAAGTGCTGTTCTTGTGGCTTTTTTGAATGAAGGTGCATACTTGTTAAAAAGAAAAAGACTAAAATTATATCTTTATATCTCCAATATTACAAGGGTTGAATGAAAAGTAATGCCTTCACCTTCATAACTGGGATTTCAATGGGATTATTTTAATAAATCAGCCGCAGAAATAATCCTTAACATGTGGTCTTTATTTAACGATATTCAATTTTACATATAACCACCAGGCAATTGGATACACTTCGCCAACGATAAAGAATTATTCAGAAGCCGTCACAGAAGAAGTTGATACTGTTTCCAGAACCGGCCTCTAACAGTTCTCTGAACTTCTTCATCAGATACATATTGATGTCCCAGAAAATCTTCATTCATTCCGGTAGCAGATGGGAGTCAGATGGCACCAAACCAGAACCATATGGAGGATGCCGTACAGCGGTTAGCTTCAGTTGCTGAAGTTCTGCTGTGTTTCAGATATCAGCATCCAGGGTAGCCATCATGCACCCATTTTCCAGTAACCAAGCAAAGCAATAAAGTGACCTACACATTCTTGTGCAATGCTGATTATGCTTGCAATTTCTCCTTGAGTAATACAACAATCATCCTGAATCCGTCAGTCAATGTTTTGACAGTTCTACTGTGTTTCAGATGTCAGCATCCAGGGTAGCCATCATACACAGATCTTCCAATAAACAAGCAAAGCAATAATGTGACTTAAATGTTCTTGTGAAATGCCGATTATGCATGCGATTTCTCTCTGAGAGATAAAACAATCATCCTGAATCAGTCTGTCAATGTTTTGCATGTTTAACTCAGTGGCTGCTTTCACAGAATGTCCTATTCTTTCTGGCCCAATGACGCATAGTGCTCATATCAACAAAATCACCATAAAAGATTTCCATTCTATGATGCTTGTCTTTTGGGGTGACACCTTCTACTGTCAAGAATTCAATGACACCACGTTACCTGAATCACATTGACCAACCATCTGCACAGGGTTCCTTCTTTAAACTGTAAAACACAATCATTAATTGCTAAGGGTTCCCACTAACAATGGGACTGTAGAGGAGAGTCTACTCAACAGTCCAGTACCAGCTGCATACCAGTGCTTCCACCTAGGTGTTACAAAGGTGGAGGCATCACTTTTCATCCAAGCCTCACAGAAAGGTAAGTAGCTATGTTCTGTAATAAGAATAATTGAAACTAAAAAGGCCAGAAAGCCATTGAAATTGTTATATATATGAAGTGCTATTGAATTAATAGCGCTATATAAATGAATAAATATTATTATTATTATTATTATTATATATATTATATCTCTAATTTTATTGTATTTTCTTAATCTTTTTCTAATAACTTTTTTACACTTCATTTAGATGTCACTGCTTTTCCTTGTTTGGTCTGATTTTCATTTGTGCTCTAGATCCAATTCTCATCACTATTTTGGTCAGTTTGTTGGTTTTTACCATTAGCGCATGTGCACACTTTCAGTATTAACAGCAGGAAAATATTCTGCAAATACTGATATGTCTTCAGGAAACATGGTGTGTAAAATATGTTATGTTAGTACAAGAAAGGAAACTACTTTGCGGCAACATCCTGCAGTATTGATGTTGTGTACAATTGTTACATGCAGCTAGTAATGCAGTGACAAATTTTAACTTCTTTTTTTCTTTTTTATATATATTTATTTATTTTTTTTATTTAAACCCATTCATGACCAAGGACATACCTATGTGCCTTGGGAGGGAATTTTTTCCTGACCAGGAACGCA
This sequence comes from Allobates femoralis, assembly GCA_033576535.1. Taxonomy (NCBI): domain Eukaryota; kingdom Metazoa; phylum Chordata; class Amphibia; order Anura; family Aromobatidae; genus Allobates; species Allobates femoralis. The sequence goes on from JARQOC010000005.1 coordinate 175,376,264, forward strand.
TAGGAACATCCTGGAAAAATGCAGTTCTGTAACTCTAGTAACGGCCATCATGGCAATGTACCTCATGGTTCTGCCATCTCTCATTCTGTCACCGGAGCATGACCCCAGAGAGGTGGTGTTGCTTCCTAGCAACTATAATTGCTGTGATTTGCTGTTCAGAAACAAAGACAAAAAAGGCATTTAATGACACCACCACAAAAGACTAATTCAAAGAGTTACATCCTCTACCTCCCTCTCTCCCTAATTATTGCACTGGCTTATTTTTATTTTTATGAAATACTGAATAAATAAGAAGTTTTAATCGGACGTGTGCCACAGGAACCTGTTATTTTCTATCAACGGACACCTATCATAATCTAGAGCTCAGTAAAGGCAGCGTCACCACCTCCAGCCTTGATTGGAGTGTTTATGCTGTGATGTGCGATCACTCCAATCAGTATGCAGAGGGGTGGTTTCGCCTCTCAGTGACCGGAGCCCTCAGCCTCATCCCATTGTCTGATACCTGGCTCTCACAGCCAGCGAAAGTCTCCATAACATCCCCACAAGGTCTTTGTCAACCACCACAAAGACCTTGTGTGGTTGAAACGTTGCACCACTAATGGACTAATGTAAAGGGTGTCCATTTTCCTTAATTTTAGGTTGTGCTGCCTGTTTTTTTTTTATTTATTACATTATTTATTTTTTATTTCATCAAATAGAAAAGGAAAAAAACAGGCAGCACTCCCAAAATCGAGGTGAAAAAGTGGATACTTCACTGATCCATGGCAACGTTTCAAGCCTGATAAAGATGGGGAACAGTTGAAACGTTGCCAGGGATTTGTAAAGCATCCACATATTCACCTTGATTTTGGGAGTGCTGCCTGTTTTTTTCCATCTACTATATAATTGTCTAAGGCGTCTGTCGGTCACAGAAATCGCGCGCCCGGGGCGTAACCTGGAGCTCAAGCAAGATGGACGCTGCTTGATGAGCTCCCTAACCTGCATCTGACAATCCATCCACATCGACCCTGCCAGAGATCATCCGAGAGTGATTCCAAACGAGGAATGCTCCTGTGATCTACCTGATCAAGATGGACTAACTCTTTTCCAGCCAGACCCTGGTTCAGCCTTGGATGCCCCTGCGGAGGCCTCTCCCTCATGGTGTTCTCCCGCCATTCTTCATGAGGTGATCCAACCTGACCGCGTGTCTCTATCACAATCAACTCGATCCCTATGGATCCCAGGGATATCAGATACTCCTGTCTCACATAATGACCCACTGACCAGTGTCATAAGCTGCCCTCATCATCGGAGAGAAGGTGCCTTCCTCACTCACAGTCACACCACAGGCCTGCAGACACGGAGTGACGGAAGACCTGAGCTCACCCCGACAGCCTGCTATCAATCACTGCAGCCGCATCTTCCTGGAAAGACCCGCAGACAGCCGACGGTGACTCACTGGCCGATACAGCAGATCACGGGGCCCTGAACTGCCAACAGCCCTCACCACATCACCTTACCAAGCTGCACTACCTGAGAGGGAGAGCGCTGGTGCCTGTGAGGGGATCCTCTGGTGTCTGCTGCCTTGCTCCCTCCTCGTGCCTCCGGGGCTCGCCGCAGTCCTGGAGTTATTGGCTGTCCTGACAGAGGAGATATCGTGCTGAACTCTGTCGGGAGTTCTATCCTCTGTCCTCCGGTGAGTGCTGTGCTTCCCCCACTGTGCCTGTCACCTCCGCTTTGAACATACTATTTACTGCTCCCTTCTGCCTGACCCCTGCCTGGATTTTAACCCCTGAGACCCCCACTGGCCTCCTGTAAACCTCTCCAGAAATATTACACCTAACCTACTTCTACACAGGTTTACCCTGTTCTATTGATTGCTCTCTGGACTCAGTCACCACCTCCTCAGATTAACTTTATATATACTACCAGGCTACCATCTATCACAGCGATCTGGTCTGAGCCTGAGAGGGGATCCTTCTGAACACCAGACCTGCCTGTCGACTACCCCAAGGACCAGGATCAATAACCCCTACACTGGCTGCACAACTCCAAAGAATAATCAATCTTACCTTCCTCAACTGATCCCTGGGGTTTGCAAGTTTAACTTTGTAATAAGGGGTAAAATCCTTTCCCTGTTTGTCTTCTTATTTTACAGGTCATTACTGTCCCACTGATAAGATCCTGTTCTCTCTTTTTAGAACAAGCCTGCCACCTAGAGATGTAAAGCTTAATATAACATTTGAACTGTTCCTGATAGTCATACAAATGTCATTTGATTGTATATTCATCTAATCTGCTTAATAGTACTTGCACTTCCTCCTTCTGCTACATTGGACCCATTGACCCATTGGACTATTGGATTTCTGTCCTGAAGGGAGGTTCTGAAGTAGCACCAACTGTATACTTGCTCCTATATTCAAATTCAATTGGACCACTGGTGTCTGTATGATTAATATTCTCGTTTTTCCATCTCCTTAAATTCTCCTACTCATAACCCAACCCCCTCCACCTCTCCGTCCCTTCTTACCCCACCCCCCACCTAGCTAATTCCGACCATCCACCCTTATACCTACCTCCCCTAGCCCATCCTATCTCCCCCCTCCTCTACCCCCCTTTTCCTTCTAACTATTATAAATAGCAGGTAGCTCACAAAGCAAATTAACCTGCTCATACGAAACAAATTGATTTATTGTTATTCTGTGTACTCAGGTTAATATTTACTCTTCTAGGCCTTAACCTAACTGCTGTACCTTGTAGATTCATACCTTACAAAATCTGCAATCAATCACATTTGGCTCCCTACAGTTCAGAGAACCAAACTAGCTTTCTTCATCAGGCACAATCACCCTCCCCACTCAGACCTCCAGCCTCATACCAAAACAGCTGAATCACCCAGTAACCATGCCGAATTCAAAGAATAGAAATTCTAAAGAAAAGTCATCCTCTACACCTCCTGACATGGAGAACGCCCCCGGAAAAACCTTAAGACGCGATAGATCCAGATCACCTAATCTATTTAGTCATTCTGACAAATGGTCTGAATCTCATGACGACCACCCAGATGATTCACAAACAATGGATATCTTACATAGCGCGAGAAAGAGAAAGGAACCAGACTTGCCTAACTCTCCCAACCAAAAATCCTTCAACTCTAAAACACACTCAGAATTTGAAGACCATGACATCTCACTCTCAAGCCCTATGAGGAGTCGACAGAGAGCTGAGTCTAATCCAGAGCTGTACCAAGAATCAGAGAGAGATAAACCCCCAAACAAGGCATTTTTCCTGGAGTTATTCGGGAAACTAGATAAACGCTTTGATAAACTAGAAAATGCCTTATCGGCAATAACTATCAGAACCGAAAAAAATGAGGGTGACATAAAGTCTCTCTCATCCTCTATACAAAACCTATCTAAAGAACAGAGAGCACTTAAAGACAACTTCCAGGAGGTGAAGGCCAAAATCACAGACATGGAGGACAGAGACAGAAGGTTAAACCTAAAATTTCGGGGGGTGCCAGAAACCATTAGACCAGACCAAATCCAACCCTACGTCAAAAAGATCCTTAGAATGACACTTCCTGACCTAACAGATCTCGACCTGACGATCGTACGAGCACACAGACTGATGAAACCCACCCATCTAAAACCGGATATCCCCAGGGATATAATAGTCAGGTTTCATTTCTTCCACACAAAGGAAAGATTTTTGAACTATATAAAATCCCACAAATCACTTCCAAAACCTTACGACTCTATTAAAATTCTCATAGACCTCTCAAAGGAGACACTGGCCCAGAGGAAAAACCTATCAGAGATCACTGAGGCCCTACGTAAAAAATCAATATTGTACAGATGGGGCTTCAATCCTGCCAAGGTTATGTTCACCTTTCAAGACAAGTCCATAGTAATAGACGAGTCTAAGGAAGGAATGAGAATCCTCCGAAGACTCAATATAGTCACCTCTTAACCCACACACACCAAGTCAGTTGCCAGGTTCTGCTGGTTTTAACACTAGCTCCCCTAGGAGGCTTTTTCGTATACCGACCCTCCATATCGGGATACCTACCTCTCACCTTTCTTGGAAGAGTGAGTTTGGCCTTGACCACCACTCCGCTGAATATTCCGTCATGGCCCAACATAAGCCAACTCAAGGCTCACCGAACCTGATATTAACACTAAACAAATTATTTCCCCCAACCCCTGATAAAGAGAGATCAACTTACCCAACCTTCCTTATGTCATCACATAAACGACCTACATTCACTCCGAGACGCATAACCAATCACTTCTGGATATCTCATGTCCCTTAAACTTTTATCCATTAATGTTAACGGCCTCAACTCTCCCCAACGTAGATTCCACACGTGGAAACTTATTAAAGATACCAACTCTGAAATCACTTGCCTTCAAGAAACTAGAATATCATCAATTAAACCTCCTAAATTCGAAAACAAAAATTTCCAAAAACACTATTTTGCCTCCAACACTAAGAAAAAAGCAGGGGTAGCCATCCTAATAAAAAATTCGATAACTTACGAGGAACTCTCCCTGACCTCCGACCCCGACGGCAGATATCTAATTTTAGTATGTAAAATAAACAACAATATATTCACCATAGTTAATGTTTACCTCCCAAACAAAGGCCACATCACCTTTCTGAATAGGGTTATGATCATGGTGAATAATAAAAAACAAGGTGAACTAATCATATCCGGAGACTTTAATGTCGTCCCAGACCCGGTGCTTGACTCATCCACCAAATCAAGATACTACACCAAACCTTTAAATCCCTGGCTCTTACGAGCAGAATTATATGACGTCTTCAGGTGCCTCCACGCTAGCTCAATCGAATTCACACATCACTCAGGTAGATTCAACTCATACGCCAGGATAGACCTTGTACTCACGAATATATTCTCTCTACATAAATTCAGAAAAATAGCTATTGGCCCACGTACCTGGTCCGACCACTCCCCGATTCTTTTTGAATTCTCCCCATCGCCTTTGACCCAACCTGAGAAACTATGGAGAAACAACAGCTTTCTCTATACCCACCCACAATATAGGTCAGAGATTGAGGACACTATCGCTTTCTATTTTGCAGAAAACGAAAACCCCGACATTAAAACATCCACACTCTGGCTAGCATTCAAAGCCGTCTTACGGGGTAAACTTATCCAACTAAATTCCCGATTAAACAAACAGAAACGTGAAAAAACACAGTACATACTAGGGAAAATCCAGAACCTGGAAAATCTCCAAATCAACAACCCCTCCACTAATATCTCTGATAATATTTTCAAACTTAGAACGGAACTAAGATCCTTATTAACCTCGACTTACGATAAGATGATTCAGAATTCTAAATCCAAATTTTACTCATCAGACAACAAACCAACCAAATTCTTTGCTTCAAGAATAAAAACCCTTAGGAAAAATAATAGAATTTGTGAAATCAAAGACTACCACGGGAAAAGTAGATTTCACCCCAAAGACATTGTCAATGCACTGGCCGAATATTATGACACCCTTTACAACCTTAAAAACGACCCGAATACTCAGATCCCTACACAGGAACATATCACGAAGTTCTTGGAACCTCTTAATCTACCCTCCCTCTCTGAATCGGACATTGAGGACCTCAATACTCCTTACTCCCTTACGGAAGTCTCCTCATTAATAACAACTTTAAAGAATGAGAAGGCCCCTGGTCCTGATGGACTACAAAATGAACTGTATAAATCCTTCCCTAAGCTACTTTCTCCCTACATCCAAAAACTGGCGAATTCGACAGCGTCACTGGGCTACCTTCCCCCAGAAATGTCGGAAGCAGTAGTAACAGTAATCTCTAAAGACAAAGGAGACCCAACGGACCCAAAAAATTACAGACCAATTTCCCTTCTTAACTCCGATACGAAAATCATAGCCAAACTCATAGCGAATAGACTCCAGAAATATATAGGAAAACTGGTAAAAGACGACCAAGTAGGATTCATTCCAAATAGAACCACATCAGACGCCACCAGAAGAGCCATAAACCTACTTATACACTCTGAAACTTCAAAAATCCCGACTGCCTTCTTGGCTCTAGATGCCGAGAAGGCATTCGACAGAGTGAATTGGCAATATTTATTCCTAACCCTTCAAAAATTTGGAATCCGGGGAAATATATTTAACTCCATATCTGCATTGTACACTAATCCATCTGCCAGAGTTTACTCAAACCAGACTATCTCCCGGAAAATATCCCTATCTAATGGAACCAGACAGGGATGCCCCATGTCCCCCATTCTGTTTGCCCTTTTTATTGAGCCATTAGCACAATCCATCAGAGAAAACGTAAACATCAAAGCATTCCACTAAATTCACATCAACACAAAATTTCACTATTTGCGGATGATATACTGCTATCTATCACAAACCCACTAAAATCCCTACATCATCTCTCCTATACTATGGATAAATTCTCGAGTATCTCACATTATAAGATTAACACAAACAAATCCCAAATACTAGAATTTAACATTGAGAGCTCCTTCCTTTCTTACCTAAAAGAACAATTCCCTTTTTCCTGGAAAGACAAATCAATATCATACCTAGGCATTCATTTAACAAAACCAACCTCAGAGCTGGTCAAACTAAATATCCTAACTCTACACAACTCCTTTAAAACAGACCTCATGAACTTATCGAAACTTCAACTCTCCTGGATGGGCAGAATAGTAGCTCTGAAGATGAAATTGCTTCCTAAGTTCATATATCTGGCTCGGGCGATTTCTCTTCCTATCTCCAAACGTAGCCTGAACGGACTCCAAACACAAATAAAAAAATACATCTGGCAAAACGGAAGACCTAGACTATCAAGTATGATCTTGGAGAAGCACAAGCGGAGAGGTGGAATGGGAATACCGAACTTACACTCTTACTATCTCGCCTCTACTCTGAAACTGTCACAAAACTGGCTCAGGGACCCAAAGGATCACAATGCATGGATATCGGTTGAAAGGGATTTAATTAACTCGAACAGTTTTCTAGCCCTACTAATAGCATACCTAAGTAATCCTACTAGACCTGCCCCTACACACCCAACAGTCAAAGCTACACTACAAGCCTGGAAAACACTACTCAAGCAAACCAAACACCTCACCCCCTATTTAACTCCTAAGACTATCCCTATAGAGACACTAGAACATATCATTCCGAACATAAATTTATCCCCCTGGATAGATAAGGGTATACGCCATGTAGCTGACTTGCTTCACAAAGGGAACTTAGTTCAGTTTAATGACTTAGAAAAACAATATAACCTTACTTGGCAAGACAGATCGATTTGGAGACGAATAACATCATCTCAGATCGATCTAAACTCTACCTTCTCCTTCCCGAAACCCATAACAGATCTATTGGACAATCCTCTAAAAACTTCAACCTGGAAGACTGGACACATCTATCAAACCCTGAACAACGACATCACTATGCAAAAACTACCCTATATCCTCGCTTGGGAGAAAGAGCTAGATATCGTTATAGACCTGGAAGATCTAGCCTCAGCGATCGAGACCTCATACGCTAACACCAGTTGCGCGTCTATCCAAGAATCCTTCTTCAAAACCCTGACCAGATGGTACTGGACCCCTGCCAAACTTCACCATATTGATCCACAAATCTCCCCGAATTGCTGGAGAGAATGCACACAAATTGGAACCTTGTCCCACATTTTTTGGAAATGTCCAAAACTGATTAATTTCTGGCAGAGAGTCCAAACCCTGATCCTAGAAACTACCAGCTTGAGACTTACCCTCTCCCCACAACTGGTTCTCATTTCGTTAGGTATCACCAACATTCCTGGAACATCAGATTTATAATATCCCAAATTATCCTCACTGCCAAAATTCTCTTGGCGGCAAAGTGGAAGTCCTCAGAGATACCCACCATCCAAGAACTCACCGACAGAGTCTCCACCCATTGTACTTTTGAATTTAATTTTGCCGTCAGGAACAATACTTACAGCAAATACTTTAGCAATTGGGAACCCTGGATCTCAACGAAATCATTAAAACATTTAACTAAGGCCGTTGACAAACCCCTCTAACCGTACCCACATGAGAAGCTCCTCATAGTCTAGATATGCCTCGGAACGATCCCACATAACAAAGATCCCTTCATGGGTTTACTGCTCTCTCTTCCCTTGATTGTATTGATTTATATTCATACATAACACAGTTGTTTGTTTATTTTGTTTTGGTTTTCTATGCTTTTTGGCTAAATTCTGCTTCTTATAAACCAAAGCCAATAGAAGCTGCGCCAACAGTTAAAGTTGACTTGTTAAGGCTATAGCCGACTGATATGTATAATACTTATACATGTATAATTCACTAAGTATCCCATTTGTATCTTGTTACCCTGTCCTGTTTGTTCATCCTGTATATTTACTACCCCTGTCTTGAAAAACCAATAAAAACATTTGAAAATGAAAAAAGAAATCGCGCGCCCGACAGAGGTCGCTCATTGGTGCTCGCCGGAGGCCGCTCATTGGTGCCTGCATCCATCCTGCCCCACAAGCTCCATCCTGCACCCCCACCACCATCCTGCCCCCCCTCGCCACCATCCTGCCACGCCGGCTCCATCCTGCCCCCCCCACCACCATCCTGTCCTGCCGGCTCCATCCTGCCCCCCCACCACCATCCTGCCCCGCCGGCTCCATCTTGCCCCACCAGTTCCATCCTGCCCCCCCCCACCACCATTCTGCCCTGCCGGCTCCATCCAGCCTCCCCCCACATCCATCCTGCCCCCCCCCCCCGCCACCATCCTGCCCCGCCGGCTTTATTCAGCACACTCACCACCATCCTGTTCCCCCCTCCACCATCCTGCCCTGCCAGCTCCATCCTGCCCCCCCACCACCATCCTGCCTCGCCAGCTCCATCCTGCCCCCATACCACCATCCCGGGGCTCGCCACCATCCTGCCCCACTGGCTGTATCCTGCCCCACTCGCCACCATCCTGCCCCGATCACCACCATCTTGCCCGGCCGGCTCCATCCTGCCCCGCCGGCTCCATCCTGCCCCGCTCGCTCCATCCTGCCCCGCCGGCTCCATCCTGCCCCCATCACCATCCTGCCCTGCCAGCTCCATCCTGCCCCCCCCACATCCATCCTGCCCCCCTGCATCCATCCTGTCCGGCCGGCTCCATCCTGCACCCCCAACACCATCCTGACCCCCCACCACCATCCTGCTCCGCCAGCACCATCCTGCCCCCCAACACCATCCTGCCCGCCGACTCCATCCTGCTCCCCCACCACCATCCTGCCCCCCCAACACCATCCTGCCCCGCCGGCTCCATTCTGCCCTGCTGGCTCCATCCTGCCCCCCCGCCACCATCCTGCCTTTCCCGCCACCATCCTGCCCCCCCGCCACCATCTTGCCCCCCGTCACCATCCTGCCCCACCCGCTCCATCCTGTCCCGTCCGGTCCATCTTGCCCCGCTCACTCCATCTGCTCCGCCGGCTCCATCCTGCCCCTCCCACCTCCATCCTGATCCCCCCCGCCATCATCCTGATCCCGCCACCACCATCCTGCCTCGCCGACTCCATCCTGCCCTGCCGGCTCCATCCTGCCCCCCCGCCCCCGCATCCATCCTGCCCCCCCGGCATCCATCCTGCCCCGCTGGCTCCATCCTGCACCCGCACCACCATCCTGCCCCCTCCCCCCACCACCATCCTGCGCCGCCGGCTCCATCCTGCCCCCCCGCTGCCATCCTGCCCCGCCGGCTCCATCCTGCCCCCCCACCACCATCCTGCCCCACCGGCTCCATCCTGCCCCACTGGCTCCATCCTGCCCCCCCGCATCCATCCTGCCCCGCTCGCCACCATCCTGCCCCGCCGTCTCCATCCTTCCCCCCACCACCATCCTGCCCCGCCGATTCCATCCTTCCCCCCCACCACTATCCTGCCCTGCCAGCTCCATCCTGCCCCACCAGCTCCATCATGCCCCCCCGCATCCATCCTGCCCGACTTGCTCCATCCTGCCCCCCCACCACCATCCTGCCCCACTCGCTACCATCCTGTCCCCCCCATCCTGCCCATTCGGCTCCAACCTGCCCCTCCAGCTCAATCCTGCCTCGCCAGCTCCATCCTGCCCCACCGGCTCCATCGTTCCCCGCCGGCTCCATCCTGCCCTGCCTCCCCACCATCATGACCCACTCCCCCACCATCCTGCCCCCCCACCACCATCCTGCTCCGCACGCTCCATCCTGCCCCGCTCGCTCCATCCTGCCCTACTCGCTCCATCCTGCCCCCTGCTGTTCTTGCTCCCCCAGCTCCATCCTGCCCTCCCGCCTCCATCCTGCTCCTCCGGCTGCATCCTGCTCCTCTGGCTCCATCCTGCTCCTTCAGCTCCATCCTGCCCTGCTCGCTGTATCCTGCTCACTCCATCCTGCCCCCCGCCACCATCCTGCTCCTCCGGCTCCATCCTGCCCTGCTCGCTCCATCCTGTCCCCGCTGTTCTGGCTCCCCCGGCTCCATCCTGCCCCCCCCGCCTCCATCCTGGCCTGCTTGCTCCATCCTGCCCACCCCGGCTCCATCCAGCCCTCTCCAGCTCCATCCTGCCCCCTCTGGCTCCATCCTGCCCCCTCCGGCTCCATCCTGCCCCCTCTGGCTCCATCCTGCCCCGCTCGCTCCATCCTGCCTCTCTCGCTCTATCCTGCCCCTCTCGCTCCATCCTGCCCCCCCGACACAATCCTGCCCCCCTCCCCCCCTCAGCTGATCGGTTTCCCAGGCAACGACAGGTCCTAAAGGCCTGTAGGACCTAGAAGACAGAGGTGGAGCAAGCCAGCGGAAAGGTGAGTACCCTCACTGAGGATTTTTTTATTTTTACTTTTGCTGTGGAGGACCGGGGGCCAGAAGGAGTGGGGAGCTGCGGGGAGCGGAGTAACGCCATATACTATAATGCTGCTATACATGTACTATAATGTACCGCCATGTACCATAGCGCTGCTATACATGTACTGTAACGTACCGCCATATACTATAGTGCTGCTATACATGTACTGTAATGTACCGCCATATACCATAGCGCTGCTATACATGTAATGCAATGTACCGTCATAAACCATAGCTCTGCTATACATGTAATATAATGTACCACCATGTACTATAGTGCTGCTATACGTGTGCTGTAATGTACCACCATATACCATAGCGCTGCTATATATATATAGTCATGTTGACTGAACAAGTTTTGTCAGTCACAGTATGTCAACTACATACATATTCTAGAATACCTGATGCATTAGAATCGGGCCACCATCTAGTTATATATATATATGTATGCATACACACAGGTTTGGCTCTGCCACAGCCATGACAACCCACTCTATAAAACTGCAGATAATCTTGGACGAAGTGCCTCAATGTCCGCGCTGCTGCTTCAGGATCAAAGGAACTGAGACACAAGGATGTCTGGATCAGCTTAAGGCTTTATATTCCGATGCGTTTCAGAGCCACATACCGAGCTCCTTCCTCAGGGAACATCAAGATACCATAGAGCAGGGCGGGTATAAGCGGTGACGTCACTGCAGGGGGCAGGGCTAAGCGGCCATTTGTAAAATAAACTCTGTGTTATACTGCAGACGAGGGAGACAATGATTGGTAACGGTGGGCAGATTAAACATGCCGGGGGTGTGAATCTGCCCTTCGGCTCCAGCCTCTAGCCACCTCCTTTCTGGCTGCAGGATGTAAGTTTACTAAGTGTATTTACTCAGGGTACAGGGGGGCTCAAGGGCTGGGGGACCCCTTGCCTGGATGCAGCAGACATGCTGAATCCAGTGCTGTAATTACCGTATATACTCGTGTATAAGCCGACCCGTGTATAAGCCGACCCCCCTACTTTTGCCCCAAAAATCTGGAAAAACCTATTGACTCGTGTATAAGCCGAGGGTGGACCCCAGCACAGGTATACAGCCCTCAACAGTGTGGTATACAGCAGCCCCAGAGGTATATAGAGCCCCAGTGGTAGTATACAGCAGCCCCACAGGTATATACAGCCCCAGTGGTAGTATACAGCAGCCCCACAGGTATATACAGCCCCAGTGGTAGTATACAGCAGCCCCACAGGTAAATACAGCCCCAGTGGTAGTATACAGCAGCCCCACAGGTAAATACAGCCCCAGTGGTAGTATACAGCAGCCCCACAGGTAAATACAGCCCCAGTGGTAGTATACAGCAGCCCCGCAGGTAAATACAGCCCCAGTTGTAGTATACAGCAGCCCCACAGGTAAATACAGCCCCAGTGGTAGTATACAGCAGCCCCACAGGTAAATACAGCCCCAGTGGTAGTATACAGCAGCCCCACAGGTAAATACAGCCCCAGTGGTAGTATACAGCAGCCCCACATATATATGTCCCAGAGGTATATACAGGCCCCCCCATCTATATACAGGCCCCCCGCCGCAATCCTGTAAAGGAATAGATTAGTATACTTATCCATCCGCTGCAGCTGTCCCGCCGCCGCCATCGCGATCCAGCATCTTCCGTCTTCCAGCGTCTCGCGTCTTCTTCTGGTTTCCTCCTCGGTAGCACAGGCAATGACGTCATTGCCTGCGACCATCGGAAGAAGACGCGAGACGCTGGAAGATGAAAGATGCTGGATCGAGATGGCGGCGGCGGGACAGCTGCAGCGGATGGATAAGTATACTAATCTATTCCTTTACAGGATTGCGGCGGGGGGCCTGTATATAGATGGGGGCACTGTATACTGTATACATTGTATACAGTATACAGTGACTCGCGTATAAGCCGAGGGGGGGACTTTTCAGCCCAATTTTTGGGCTGAAAAACTCGGCTTATACGCGAGTATATACGGTAGATCACCATGCCTGGTTTGGTGACAGGTCCTCTTTAAATGTACAGGTGTTATTAACTATATATCTATGTACGCACATGTATGGCAGTGACTGTGTGCTGCTGTGAACCTTTTTGTGTAGATAGATGATAGATAGATAGATAGATAGATAGATAGATAGATAGATAGATAGATAGATAGATAATCACTTTACTTTTATAGGAATTACAGAAAAAATCCAGCACACCAAAGTGTCTAAAACAAAAAATATCAAGGTAATAGTCAAAACGATAAGCTAGATTTCTTTCTTTAAACAACGCTATATAGCTTCAAGCTCCTTTATTTAGAAAACATTTACTGAAACGATGAGTTTCTTAAAATTTAAAATTCTACCATGAAAAAAAGAGATAGGTTTTCCCTTCTGATTCAAAGTTTTATTCTGACATTGACTTTGAAAACAAGCGATATTCACGTAATTGTTTAGAGCATGCCATATGTTAGTGACAGCAACTTGCTAAAATCAACTTGTGCTGATTCCCATGACAGGTATCAAAGTAAAATTTCTGTAAGTAATTAGATCTATAGGCTCCAGGGGAGTGGAATGGAACTGTGTTGAAGGCCATGAAACACAAACTGATGTGGAGAAAGTCATTATCCACGCGCCTCCTCCAGTACCAATGTGCAAATTCAATAGAAAGATAAGCTAACACGTTTCATTTTAAAGTCTTACCTGACACACGCTCCTCCATGCTGCATCTTGAGGTAGAAATCAATTTTGTTTTTTTTGTGGTTTGGCTTACAAAGACAGCTGACAAAAAACAGGTCACGCATTGTGTTTGCAGATTGCTCACAAATGTGTTATTCAAATATATTCATTTATTATGTAGAAATAAAAGAATACTTTCATTGAGAGCAAAATTAGAAAAAGTTGCATCTGGAGGAATTTAGAAAACTCTTCATTGTATATCAGAACAAATGAAATGTAAATTAAAGGAAAACTTTACTTCAAATTAAAGATTCTGATGTATTCCTTGATTCATTTTCATATATTATTTTTTCGTCTTTTTCATTGCTGCTTTAAAAACGAGATGTAAGAATTATCACACGCGTGTTGCATAGCAACAGCCTAAATCAGTTTTGGATGACACGCTTTCACTATGTAAGTCAATGGGGATAAACCTGTGTCATCAATACAAATGCCAGAACTTGCTATTACATTCTTAGTAAACTCTCCACAGAGTGGCCCAAATTCTCATCATAGTTACTGATGATGATTAGACAGATTTCTGTCACAGTAAGGGTCCCGTCAAACTTGGCAATGTTCCAGCAAACCCAACAATGATACGACCTGGTAAGGATCGCTGGAACGTCTCTAAGTGGTCGCTGGTGAGATGCCAAACAGTCAGATCTACTCAACAACACAGCAACGATACTGCAACCCATATAACAACCTCTGCGGTCGTTGGGACCCTGTCACACAGCAGCTAGTCTGATGACTCAGACTTATGTGGCTGAGGTCTGAGTCGCCAACGAGGTCATTGTTAAGGTGTCAAACACACCAATGCATGCTGCCCAGCGGGAGCCCGACGATCAAAAAATGGTCCAGGCCATTCCGACACGATCTGCGATATCACAGCGAGGGCCCGGTCACTGCTATGTATCAAACATAGCAAGATCGCTGGCGAGGTCGCTGTTGAGTCACATAACCTGTGACGCAAAAGTAATCTCACTATGTGTGATGGGGGCTTTAAACTGAAAGATATCACAGTTATGCTTTCTTGGTTTATAACTAAGACATATTATTTAGGAAAGACTAAAGGGGTTTTCTAATACTAGGACAATCTATATGTTTCCCCCAGTTGAAACAAAAGAGCCTTTACTCACCTCCCATGGTATCGCCATTCATTCCAGAGTTCTTGGTACTCACAATTTGGGGCTAGTGTGACATCACGTGAGCCCGTGTCCAATCACCACCGGCCTCCTTCTCCATACCTTTACGTAAAATGAGCTATCACCAGAAAGTGGGGAGCAGCCGCAGAGTCACTTCCTGTTGATAGTTCATTTGGTTTTAAGATAGGGAGGGGGAAGTTGCAGGAGATTGGATGCAGGGCTCGCGTGATGTCACAATATCCCATAGGCCCTGAACCGCGATTACCGTCAGCACTGGAATGGCAAAATAGGAAATAAGTACAGACTCTTTTATTTTAACTTGAGTAAAAAAGTGGATTCAGAAGGCGTTGTCCTAGAAGTAGACAACCCCTTTTTTCATACTATACTGACCTCTTCCTACAGTATCAGCAGACAAAGGTAGCATAGTATCTTCTTGCTCATATGATGCTTTGCTCAGGTGTTATGGGATTGGTGGACTTGAGAACATAAGAATTTGAAACAAAATTAACATATCAAAATTAAAATGTCCAATCAACAGTAGAGCAAACTTAGGATAACAGGGAAATACGCATGATGTCACGGAGGCTCTGTATGTTGTAGCCAGTCAGATATAAAAAGGTCTTCAAAGTAAAGGCTAATGGCTAAAGCAGGCTTGTATATAATGGTAACAACACATCAGGAGGTCAGGAACACGAGCAAACAAGCAGAAGTACCTGGCTGAGGGGTCAACAAAATTAAGGCTGAGATCAAGTCACTGGAATCAAATAAGCAGAGTTGATGCTGATACATGAAAGTGGATGCAATATATATACAAGAAGTAAGTGACACCATCACCAACCACTATGTTGAATTGTGTGACAACAGTGCTAGACACTGTAGGGCAGCGCTGGTGTCACTCATTGCTTCTATCACCACGGAAAAATGGAGATAGTAGAAGAGTGCGGGTGCTGTCTGTATTTATATCTCACAGAATCTATCAACATTGATCTAGGATAGTTTCAAAGGAAGCAACAATGCAAGAAACTAGTAACTAACTGCAGCGCTGCCTCATTATGACATCCTGTTCCAGTAATGGAGACAGATGCTGCGGGGAGTGAATGCAGACCAAGGATCCTGTGACATCACATTTTAAACCCGCCTCAAATGAAACGTCATAGTAAATGAAGGAAGATAAAACACATTTACGAATTATCTACATAGGGATAATGTGTAGAGTATTGTTTAATAAATCCAATGGAAATGATGGTTAGGATGTAAGGAAAGATATTTAGAAAATATATGTTAGGTTCTGGACCATGCCATTAATGATGACTATAATGGCATTATTCTGTCTGTATTTGGCAGTAATATGTATTCATGACAGCAGTAGTATTTAATAATTTAACAGTATTACTAGCAATGTTGATCTTTTAGTATTTCCTTCAAGTTAGAGTAACATTTTTAATAGAAATCTGTATCTGTAGAAGGTAGGAGCAGATTGAGCCTGTGTGCTTTCAAATAGAAGGGCTACATTTTAGTCCCATCCGGGGACATTGTGTAGAGGGGTGGACAGTCTGGAAAGAGAGATATATGGAGAGCGGAACACATGAAGATGTGGAACTACAAGAGGAGAAAGTTTATATCGCTGTGTGGAGTTAAGAATAGTGTGGGGGGATGTGTTATATCAGTTCATAAAAGTGGACAGTGTACGGGTTAATATTAATAAGATTGGACATTTTTCTGCATTTACAGGTTAATAAAGGTGAATATAGTTCATGAGCGTTGACAGTATGGAGCTTATAAGTTTAATGTATAGATGCGACCGTGCCTCCTTCCGTGATGTATTTGCCCCATCCCACTCCCATGATATATATATGCTCCGGCCTCTCCTGTGTTGTATATGACCCAGCGTCTCCTATGATGAATATGTCCTAGCATCTCCTTTGATGTATAGTTTCCCAGTGTCTCCAATGATGTATATTCCCCAAGCATCTCCTGCGATGTATATGCCTCAGCCCTACACAGTGATGTATATGTCCTCAGCCTTTCACAGTGATGTATAGTCCCCCAGCCTCCCCAGTTGGATATATGACCCAGACCTCCCCAGTAATATATATGCCCCCAGACCTCTCCAGTAATGTATATGCCCCCAGCATCTCCTGAGATGTATATGCCCTAATCCCCACCTGTGATGTATGTGCCCCAGCCCTTTCTTTGAGGTATATTCCCCAGACCCCTCCTGTGATGTATATGCCCCTTCACCTCTCGAGATGTATAGATGCCCCTGCACCTCCCAAGATGTTTATGGTGTGTTGTATATACCACAGCCCTCCCTTGTTATGAATATGCCACAGCATCTGTGATGTGTATGCCTCAGTGCCTCTTTGTATAAGCCCTAGCATTTTCTGTGTTGTATATGCCCCAGGGTTGTACTGTATATGCCCTCGGCCCTTCATAGTAATGTATATTCCTGCAGCCTTCCCAGTGATGTATACATGTCAAGCCTCCCTAATGATATATATACCTCAGGCCTCCCTAGTGATGTATATACCCCCAGCCCTTCCAAGTGATGTATATGCCCCCAGCCCTCTCCAGTCATATATATGCCCCAACCACCTCCTGTGATGCAAATACCCAATGCCTCCTGGGATATATATGCCCCAGCATTTCATGTGATGTATATACTGCAGCCCCTCCTGTGATTTACATTCCCCAGCCCTCCAGTGATATGTATTCCTTAGCATCTTCTGTGATGTATATGGACCCCAGCATCTCCTGTTATGTATAGATGCCAAGGCATCTTCTGAGATGTCTATACTGCAGTTGTGATAACATGATCACTATCTCTTAACATCACAGCTGCTATAAAGAGAAGAGGCTCCAGCCACTACAGTAGGAGTGAGTAAATTAATTGTGAGATCAAATATAACAGGGTAATTTTCTATTGATAATATCGTGCAGCGCCTGAAGTTTGGTAAAGATATACAAATAGGCCCGTCAGAAGAAGGTTCTCAAATACAGCATCATACTGTTACATCTGTTGTTTAATAAAGGGTGATGTAATGATGCTGATAGGAATTATATTTATGACAGCATAAATAATAATGACATAAATGACAGCTAATCCGATCAATAAGCAATTTCTTATTTTTGGTTATTGAGGCCATATTTACGTTGGAGAGAACATTCTTAGGCTGGGGTTCCACATAAGCCCTCAGTCCGTTTTTGGCTTCATTTTTGGCATTTTTTTTTTCTAAGTCCAAAAACTGATAGAAAAACGGATTGGATGTAATAAACACCCTATCCGTTTTTTTCTGCACTTAAAAACATTGCTATGTCCGTTTTTGAGCCACGTTTTCGGGGTCGCTTTAAAAAAAAAATAAAAATTTTTTTTTAACATGGGCCCTATGGAAAAACGGATCCGTTTTTTTGGGGTGCCTTAAAAACGGATCCGTTTTTTTGAGAAATTTGGTCAAAAAATGACTAAGTCCAAAAACGTTCAGGGGTGTAGGGGGCTCAAAAAGCACCCAAAAAAACGGATTGGTCATGGAAATCACTTCCAAAAACGGATTTCTATGTGTGACCCCAGCCTTACAAATGAGCCTTAACTGGAAACTACAAACATATTTTGTCAGGTATCTGAAGTGCACTTCTGATAAGTAATACATATGTTAGAGACGTCTATGGGTTACATTTAGTTTATCACTTTTTGTCTAATAAATCATGTCTGGTCATTTGCAGTAATTTTGTGTAGTCTATACATTAAATTACTTTGTGTTTTGCAGTCGTTTTAGTTACCCGAATGTTTGTGAACTCAATACCAACCAGTCCTCAATTTCAATATGTCACTCCAAACAACAGATAAATACAAGAAAGAAACCAAAGTCTCAATCAAGGAATGAATTACCGTATATACTCGTGTATAAGCCGACCCGTGTATAAGCCGACCCCCCTACTTTTGCCCCCAAAACCTGGGAAAATCTATTGACTCGTGTATAAGCCGAGGGTGGACCCTAGCACAAGTATACAGCCCCCAGCAGTGTGGTATACACCAGTCCCAGAGGTAGATACAGCAGCCCCAGTGGTAGTATACACGCAGCCCCAGTAGTATATACAGCCCCAGTGGTAGTATATACAGCCCCAGTGGTAGTATACAGGGCCCCAGAGGTATATAGCAGCCCCAGTGGTAGTATACAGGGCCCCAGAGGTATATAGCAGCCCCAGCGGTAGTATACAGGGCCCCAGAGGTATATAGCAGCCCCAGTGGTAGTATACAGGGCCCCAGAGGTATATAGCAGCCCCAGTGGTAGTATACAGGGCCCCAGAGGTATATAGCAGCCCCAGCGGTAGTATACAGGGCCCCAGAGGTATATAGCAGCCCCAGTGGTAGTATACAGGGCCCCAGAGGTATATAGCAGCCCCAGTGGTAGTATACAGGGCCCCAGAGGTATATAGCAGCCCCAGCGGTAGTATACAGGGCCCCAGAGGTATATAGCAGCCCCAGTGGTAGTATACAGGGCCCCAGAGGTATATAGCAGCCCCAGTGGTAGTATACAGTGCCCCAGAGGTATATAGCAGCCCCAGTGGTAGTATACAGGGCCCCAGAGGTATATAGCAGCCCCAGTGGTAGTATACAGGGCCCCAGAGGTATATAGCAGCCCCAGTGGTAGTATACAGTGCCCCAGAGGTATATAGCAGCCCCAGTGGTAGTATACAGGGCCCCAGAGGTATATAGCAGCCCCAGTGGTAGTATACAGTGCCCCAGAGGTATATAGCAGCCCCAGTGGTAGTATACAGGGCCCCAGAGGTATATAGCAGCCCCAGTGGTAGTATACAGTGCCCCAGAGGTATATAGCAGCCCCAGTGGTAGTATACAGGGCCCCAGAGGTATATAGCAGCCCCAGTGGTAGTATACAGTGCCCCAGAGGTATATAGCAGCCCCAGCGGTAGTATACAGGCAGCCCCAGTAATGCAGGCCCCCCCCAGCGTCTCTCCGGTCACCTGTAAAGCAAGCTATACTTATCAGTGTCCCGCTCGCACCCGCCGCTGCCGACATCCGCGATCCTCCATCTTCATGCGACTCCTCTTCCTGTTTCCTGTGCGCGTCGCCGGGAATGACGTCATTGCAGTGCGCATTTTGAAGCTCACAGCGCGGCGCCGCTGTAAATACGTCACAGGGCGCCGGGAATGACGCGGATCGCGTCACAAGCCACACTGCAGCCTCCTACGACACAGGGCACAGAAGGGACGCGCGATTTTGAATCCTGGATGTAGATCACGCCTATTCAGGCGTGCTATGAAGCAGAGGGGCAGTCTTGATGAGTGACTATGAATAGCATAGTCACTCATTATCATCACTAAGCAGGTACTTATAAAACGTTTTTATGCAATATCATTTACTGCATTTAGGAGCTAAAAAGAGTGTAGGGAAAGTGTTAATATGCTGTAGGGACAGGTTTTAATAGCTTTAAAGGTGTTTTGGGGGTGACAGGATCCCTTTAAACGTGGCTACAAAAGAGCGATGGAGGTGAACCGGAATGATTTGCTATACCCGAAGATGAAGAACAATGAGGATGATCTGAAGGTACGATATATCACTACCCTTAATAACAAATGGAATGATCTTAAACATATTCTGTATAAGCACTGGGCGGTGCTACGCACTGACCCAGTATTACAAAAGGTTCTTCCGGAAAAGCCTTCTATGGTGGCCAGACGATCGAGAAACTTGAAAGATGTCCTTGTACATAGCCATTATCAACCGGGAAAGAATGGAACATCGGAAAGGAAAGACCTTCTGGTTTTTTTCCCGTGTGGATTATGTAAGGCCTGTGGTAGCTGTGTTAAGTCCAAGAGTTTTGAAAATCAAAAAAGAACAAAAAATTTTAAGATTTTTAAACATCTAACCTGTTCATCAAAAGGGATTATTTATGTAGGGGAATGTCCGTGTAGAAAACTTTATGTGGGCATGACAACTAGGGAAGCAAAAATCCGCATAAGAGAGCATTATCTAGACATCGAAAAAGCAAAAAAAGAAACGGATTTGTCTAAATTAAAAACTCTTCCAAGACATTTTAAAACTTTTCATCAGTGTAACCCTACCCTATTAAAATTTAAGGTGATTGATCAACTGGATCTTGGATCAAGAGGAGGGGATTTAAGCCACAGGTTGGCTCAGATTGAAAGCCGTTGGATCTATAGATTAGGTACCATGGCACCCCTGGGGTTAAACGAGAACCAAGGTTTTAGCGCCTTCCTTTAGTTGTTCCCTTGATTATTAATCTAGAGTAATATAGATGTATCAGCTGTTAATGAGGATTATTGATCGGGCTTTCATTTTTTATAGTTTTTTAGTATTCTGTTTTTTAACATATAATTTTATTTTGTATTTTAATATAGGTTGACTTTGTCTCCAGTAGAGAGATGTTGGCAGTAATTTGGAGATTATGAAAAAGAAGATTTGCTGCATTTACGAAGTTTAAAATGGGATTTATTGCTGTATTTTTTGTATTTTAATAAATTTATTTTGCTGTAATATCTATCTCTATGAGATAATATAAATTTGTCTGGGTAATCACCTCATATTGGGATTATAGTATTGTTAGGTGTATATATTCACTTCACTTTTTATATATACTGTATTAATTTATTGTACTATGTATTACACTAGTTTATGTATTGATTAATTACTGTAGCACTAAGCACTTTTATGTAATGATATACTATTAATCACTTCTGTATTTTGAAGTCGCTAAATTTTAGACATTAGTCTTGCATAGAATTCACTTACTTTTACAACTACCATGACAACTACAGCCATTTGTTTAATCCGGGCTCTGTTAGCTAATGCCGGTCATGTGATTGAGATCACGTGATTGTTGCCCGGGATACAGCATAAACTTTGTTCCTCTCCTCATTGCCTCACTAGTGCGCATGCGTGATTGAGCTCCTCTGACAGGGTGCTTCTCCCGGCGGATAGATACAGCGTGTTTACGCACGCTGCCGCCGGAGGGCGTATCTAATGTCTGGAGGCGCGATCCCGTTGCGCCAATGACAGTGAGCCATTTTGGATGACGTATAAGTTACGGGGGATATAAAAAGCCCTTTATTCCTCATACTGGCACGCCCCCGGAAGAAGCTCCATAGCGAAACGGCGTAGGGGTGGGAAGCCTAAGCACTGCGTTCCTTCAAAGCAGGTAAAATAATATTGTTTAATTTCACTCCTGAGATCAGGTTATCCCTCTGGTTCATAGGTACACCACATGCCTTGCTAATGTTTTGGGCCTTAGATTGTAGCCTCAGGGAATTTATAGGCACTATACGTAGGTTGAATAACACTGCAAGCTAAGGTTTTCATGGATGTACTGTTTGAGGTTTTTTCCTGTTTTTAATGGTCTGGACTGCAATAGATGTATTGAACCTGTATTGATTGAAGGTTTACTCATGTGCTATGCGGTGTTTCCTGTGATGTAGCTCTGTGTTTGGATTTTATATTTTGATAATAAAGAATCAATTATTGATATACAATTTGATTTTATGGATTAATTCATTCCTTGATTGAGACTTCGGTTTCTTTCTTGTATTTATATGTTTGTGAACTCGCTAAGTTTGGAAACACAAACTGATTTTCTCTAAAATATGAAGTATTTGGGGATTTACATTATTCAGTGTTCATCACTCCTGGCATTATGGGACATTATTCAAGTTTTTAATTACTGAGCTGGGTAAACAGAGAAACAGACATGCATCCGCAGTGCAATCAAGGAGAAACAAATGATCCAAGCCACAATTAGTCTCCTATCTTTAGCTTACATACCTATAAAACAAAAAAATAGCTTGGCCTTATTTTAGCTGTACAGGCAATGCAGTATTTGTAAGACACGTCTATCATTAATAATGTTAGGCTGGGGTTACACATAGAAATCCGTTTTTGGAAGTCCTTTTCATCAGCAATCCGTTTTTTATAGGGTGCTTTTTGTGTCTCCTGCACTCCTGTACGTTTTTGGACTTAGTCATTTTTTTCAGAAAAAACGCATGCGCGCAAACGCATGCGCAAACGCAAGTGCCTATATATGCCGTGCGTTTGCGCATGCGTTTCCCATAGGGCCCCATGTTAAAAAAAACGCATAAAAACGCATGCGTTTTTTAACTGATGCCAAAAACGCTGTTTACTGCGTTTTTGGCTCAAAAACGGACAGGGCAATGTTTTGAGCTCCAGAGAAAAACGCACAGGGTGTTTATTACACCCAATGCGTTTTTCTGTCAGTTTTTGGACTTAGAAAAAAAAATTAACAAAACTGAAGCCAAAAACGGACTGAGGGCTTATGTGTAACCCCAGCCTTATGCAACATATTAGCTTTTTCCAAAGTAATTCCAGTGCAATTAAGCTTATACAGGAATATGGTTGAATATCATCCACAATAAATCCTGACAACACATTGGATGGTTGTCAGCCGAACAAGGATCCTGACAACACATTGGATGGTTTTCAGCCAAACAAGGGTTTGGCCCATCGGTAGGCCCGTCAGCCATTTCTTCCAGCTTTTCCATACACAGGAGCGCTCATTTAGCCAAGGGGTCCTGTGTTCTCTGACTCCAGACATTATGGACAGATATGGTCCGTGCTGCTGGGTATAAAATGACAGACGTCCAAGGTGGAATTCCACCTTGGACGTCCTGTCATTTTATTCATAGCAGCGCGGACCATATCCGTCCATAATTACTGTGCATTTACCACCCCAAGTGGGGGTCCTGCGGCAGCTGATACCAGGCGGTTTTAAGTATTTATCTTTCCAGTAATTTGGGAGATTCGACCCATTGTGCCCTTGTCTACCCCATTTTTAGGCTGACTCCAGACATGTCTGACAACGGATTATCTCCTGGAGACAATATGATCAGAAGTCCAAAATCAGACAAGCCGATTCAATATTTCCCCCAACAATAAATTGTATATGGCTCCAATACACAGTAGACTGTTGCACGAACCTGTTGATATCAGCAGGTTTGAACAACATTAGTAAAACATTAGTTAAGCCTTAAAGTGTCATAAAGGCTAGGGTCACACTTGGAAGGCTAATTGCGGTTACCGCATACAGATCCGGATGCGGTAATGGCAAGTGCCTTCAGACATATTTTGCCTACAAAATGTGTTCCTAAATCTGCATGCGGTATCTGGATTGCACCTTAATGTTGATTCTGGTGGGCGGATGCGGATCTTCCCCGACTTTCCTGCATGGGTTTTGAGGCGGGGAATTAATTAGGCTAAAATCGTATTCTCCCGTATTCACCCGGATCCGGCTCAAATCGGCACTCATTGTCTCCTATGTTATTGTGTGCCGGATTGCACCGGATCCGACACAATCCGGGACAATTCGATTTTGTCCGTGTTGTGTGCTGTAGTTTATGATCCACTTACATTTGTTGTTTACATTTCAAAACCGGAATACGGATGAGAAAACTGTGCGAAAACCGTTGCCTGCATGATTTTTACTGCAGGCAACGAAACCGGATGCCGGTACCGGATTGCATGTAGCGCAATCCTGTTTTATGATGGGCTGCGGATCCTGATCCGGTTCTGAGCTTTTTGACAGTTAAAAACCGGATCAGGATCTGCATTTGCTAACGCAAATGTGCCCCCAGCCAAGCTCAGTAAGTGTTTATTACATAAACACAGAACATACACATATTTTACATGTCAGAATAATGATTATCTCTCAGTTGTAAAAATTATGAACATTAATAAAATGAAGACAAATAGTTTTATGCATTTTTGCAATAAAATAAATTTGTAGAAGTAAAGAATTACCCTGTTTTTTGGACCATAAGACAAACTATTTTTCCCAAAATTGTGGGGGAAGTGAGGGTGTGTCTTTTTGTCCAAATATACGGACCTCTGCTGGCTGTGTGGCTGTGGGACTGTACTGGGGGGAATCAACAGCAGCTCTGGAGAAGGCTGGCGGTGGCTGAAGAAGCAGCCATTGGTAACGTGGCCCCACTCATTAGGCTCATGTAACATTCACTGCATCCCCCATCCATCACCTCAACGCTGAAACCGGCACGTGTTACAGGAGCCTAATGTATACTGACCCTCCATTCTGTATATGGTCCATCATAACGCTATATGGTCCCCCTGCTAGCGCACACACAAAAATAATAAACAACGTTAACTTACCCTCTATCGCTCCCTGCCTGCAACATCAATATCTTTCTGTCTGTGCCTGACATCATGTGACTGGCACAGCACTGTGACATCATTACTGTGTGCCCCGGTCACATGATCTGATGCCCAGGACAGAGGAAGATGGTGATGCTGCAGGCAGGGAACCATGAAGGATAAGTAAATATTATTGATTATTTTTGTGTCTGTGACGCGCCCCTAAGGCCGTTGGGTATTTGGAAGCGGGCAGTTCTCTTTAGGGAGGTCACGGGACTGTGACCTGGCTCTGTGGCCCTGGGCATGCAAAAAAGGGGGAAAGTTTGCATGGGATTTTGACGTGACCCCACCCATGGTATGCTGCTATGGGCAGACGCCACTGTGTGCAGAACCTCTGGGGACAATAGATGGGTAGCTGAGATGGTGTGGCTCCCTACAAGTGGAGTGGGGTCCGCAGGGCAGGTGATGGTAAAGTCTATAAGGGATGATGGGAGTAGTCCCTCTGGGGCAGCAGAGAGGCATGCAGGAATGTCTGGAAGACAACGGAGTTTGCAGTTCATACATTTACTTGATAATATTCAGTCACTTCAGCCCAGGCAGGGGCACCAGGTTCTTCTGAGTCGGCAGTCCAGCTAACCCCCAGGTCATCAGGGTCCCTTCCACCGAGATCCCCTCTTTTAAATGCCTGCCTTGCTGACCTTCCTCCTGCGCTATCCCGCTACTCTTCCTAATCATCTTTGTGGGCCAGAGCCCATGCTGATGGTCTCGAGCCTACTCTGGTTCCTGCAACCGGACCTTAGTTTAGACCACTGTTGTGTGGCCGCGGCTGCCCACGGCTTCGGCCCCTACAGGGCCGGTTCCCGTTTGCAGCAGAGCCCCTCCACCCTCGATGAATCAGAGTGGAGATGGGATCCACTCTGCCCTGGGTTCCATGGGTGACCTACCGACTGGTCCCCACTCCTCTACAGGGCTAGAGTTCCCCAAAAGGCTCCCTCTTTCTCTCCATCCTGGAGGTTACTCTCTAAGTCGCCTCCTCTGATGTTCTCCCAGTCTCTTCCTGCTATATCCCTTTTCTAAGCTCTGTTCCCACCCCTTCTACCTCCTCCCTCCTCCTGCCAGTGATGTAACGACCTGCCCTCTTAAATGGACCTCTGCCTTGCATCCCTTGGCCAAAAGTCAGGATAATGTTGGGTGTGGGTGTGAGTGGGTCTCGGTATCAGGTTCTCATCTTATCTAGGAGTGGGATACCACACCTATTGCTGAGCTGTAGTACCTCTGTGGCAGCCAGACCGCCGGGGTTCCACATATCCCCCACCCTGTTAAACACAGCATGTCCTCAGGCTGGAAAACAAGTACAAAGAAGATGCAAAAATGTTCTGGTTATGCAACACCAAAACAATTTAAACTTCTTCCCTTTTTGTGAGGCTTGGACTTAAACGGTACAATCATATAGAAAAAAAATGAATAATAAAAAAAATTAAGTTGTCCTTCTCGGTGGTGGTATTAGTGCAGAATATCTCACCATAGGGTTCTCATGTGTCCCACCTGGCAAGGTGCATTAGTCCTTAACTGCACCCCACCAGGTTGGTCCAAGCACCACCAAACGTCCTGATCATGTCATCGTCCAGAATCAAATTGTCCTTTTTAGTCAGGGTAAACAATCAAGGGTAAACGATCACTATTTACATGAGGCCTGGCCAGCTAACTAAATATACTATTCACATGCTATTATATACAATTCTAATACCTAGCCAGGTTATTATTTACATCATGATATTTATGCACAACTATTTACAGTAATACACCCTATCCAGGTTTAGGTACTGGTGGAGGATTCAGGAGGACCACTAGGGTGCCTTCGGCTTCAGGGGCAACGCCAGTGCCCACTGCCAGGGTAGTTGCTCCTGGGTCAGTGCTCTTCCACGCCTGGAATTGTGGTGCTGTCAGTCACAAAGCTACCTTTACCATCAGGGCCTTTCTAACTCCTCAGCTTGGACCCTTGAAAGCTTTCCACTCAGCTCCTCTACCTCTGTCTCTTGAAGGTCCAGGTCCATATGCGGCAATGGATCCATCGACCTCCACAGGCCACCGAGTTC
The DNA here is from genome assembly GCA_033576535.1 of Allobates femoralis. Lineage (NCBI taxonomy): Eukaryota > Metazoa > Chordata > Amphibia > Anura > Aromobatidae > Allobates > Allobates femoralis. The sequence continues at coordinate 175,403,202 of JARQOC010000005.1, forward strand.
GTCTCCTCGACCCCAGATGCAACAGTCTCTCTGCTGCGGGGTTCCATGATGCATGTGTGACTGTGCACCATCCTCTCCGCAGCCCTTGGTTTTCTCCTGCCCTTTCGTAGGTGGGTCCTGCTCTCCTCACTGTCGGTCACACCCGGGGGCGGAGTGGATCAGTGAATTGACATGTCCTTTAACAGTATAGTCTCTGCAGTGGGTGGCTATGGCTTTTTGAGTTGTTCTGCAACCCGGCCCACAACAAAATTCCACTTTTGCTTCCTGCACGCCGCATGGCGCAGTAATGGCGGTGATTATACAGTTCAATAAAGTCAATGGCACACAGTACCTGTCGATACTGGGCATAAAATCCTGTTCATGATGCCAAGTTGACATGTCCCTAGTGCCGTGGGGTACTCGAAACTGGGCAGTTCTCTATAGGGATATCATGGGGCTGTTACCTGGCTCCGTGGCCCTGTGCATGCAAATAATGTGGAAAGTTTATGTGGGATTTGGTCACGATGCCACCTGTGGTATACGGCTATGGGGAGCCTTCGCTGCGTGCAGAACCTCTGGGGATGATGGATGGGCAGCTGAGATTGTGTGGCTCCCCTTGGGTGGAGCGAGGTCTCCAGGGCAGGTAATGGTAAAGTCTATGAGGGATGATGTGAGTAGTCCCTCTGGAAGAAGGGGCAGCAGGGAGGCGTGCAGGAATGACTGGAGGACAACGGAGTTTGTAGTTTATACCTTTACTTAATGGTATTTGATCACTTCAGCTCAGGCAGGGGCACTGGGTTCTTCGGGGTTGGCAGTCCAGCTAATCCCCAGGTCATCAGGGTTCCTTCCACCGATACCCCGTCTTTTGGATGCCTGCTTTTCCTCCAGCGCTATCCCACTCCTCTTCCGAAGCACCTTCGTGGGCCGGAGCCCACGATGGTGGCCTCAGGCCTACTCTGGGTTCTGCAAGTGGGCCCTAATTCTGGACACTTTTGTGAGGCTGCCCATGGCTGCGGCCACTACCCATGCAGGGACGGTGGCCTCTGGTTTTCTGGCCGGTCTTGAAAACTGAAGCTAGTTCTGAGCTGGTCCCCATTTGCAGCTGAGCCCCTCCACAGTCGATGGATTTGGGTGGAGACGGGGTCGACTCTGCCCTGGGGTCTGTGGGTGACCTACCCACTGGTCCCCACTCCTCTCCAGGGCTAGAGTTCCCGTATGGTTCCTTCCTTTTCTCCCCATCCTGGAGGCTCCTCTCTCACTTGCCTCCTCTGATGTTCTCCCAGTCTCTTCCTGATCTACCCCTTTTCTAAGTTCTTTTCCCACCCCCTCTACCTACCCCCTCTTCCTGCCAGTGATGGACTGGTCTGCCCTCTAAAAGTAATCTCTGTCCTCCATCCCCTGGCCAGGAGTCAGGATGGTGTTGGGTGCGACTGTGTGTGGGTCTCAGTATCAGGATCCCATCTTATCTAGGAGTGGGATACCACATCTATTGCCTAGGTGTAGTACCTCTGTGGCAGCCAGACTAAAGGGGTTCCACATCTGCACCAGCATGTTCAGGATGGGGGGTCATATCCAGGAGGGGGCTATGTACCAGGATGGGGTCCATATCCAGGATGGGGGTCATACTCAAGATTGGTGGCAATATCCAGGATGGGGGCCATATCCCAGGATTGGGGGGCCAAATCCAAGAATGGAAGACGATATGCAGAATGGGAAGGCTATGTACCAAGATAAGGGGGCCATATCCAGGATGGTGGGGACTACATTCAGGATGGTTGGGGCCATATCAAGGATGGGGGCCATATCTAGGATGGGGAGGCTATTGCCAGGATGGTGGGGGCATATCCAGGATGTGGGGCCATATTTAGGATGGGGGAAGGGGCCTGGAAGGGACCTAGGATGGGGATATTACCCTCATAACAGTGTCAGCAGCAGATCCCCCCAACAGAGTGCATCATAACCACATTGTTTGCATAATTTTTTCCCCTATTTTCCTCCTCTAAAATCTGTGTGTGTTTTATGGGACAGTGTATCTTATAGTCTGAAAAATACGGTAGCATAAAATTTGTAAAGCAAGGCTCAGAATGTATACTATATCATTGATTATTTTCTGCACATTGTAATTGTACAAGCTGGCTATTGATCCCTTCACGAACCTTGACATAAGTTTACATCATGGTCTGATGGAAGTTCATGACTTATGATGTATACTTATGTCATGGGAATCTTCAGTCACCATGGCTTCAGCGACAGTGATTGGATTAATATGGCTTCTAAATCTGACAGCAAAGCATCTGCACTCAGCACCACGGGGGGTTCTTTGCCCCCTGCAACTATAATTGCTGTGATTAGATGTTCAATTCTCAACAGCCAATAAGAGTAATTCCAATGTTTCAGTCGAATTGAAACATTTAAATCTAGCAGTGATTGGTGCAAGGACAGCACCAATTATAGGCTGGAGCCTAGAAACTGCAGTGTCATCAGCCTCACCACTGATTAGAGCGATCATGCAATGACGTTCGAACACACCAATCAGTAAGCAGATATGCACTCTGACCTCACAGTAATCATTCGGCTCTCAATAATTTCAGTTTGGAGATGTAAGAAGATTGGTCGCTGTGCCATTCTGCTGCTAGATCTGCTTGGAATTGTTGTGCCATAAGATATTTTAGACTGTACCACCTCCTGCTGCTGCTGCTGTTGCTTCTGCTGCTGGCAGAAATGAAGAAAAAAGAAAAAGAAAGATCCTCCTTTCCTCTTCGCAGCTTTTTTCAGTCTACTCTAATCTCTCACTCCTCCCTTTCCGCCTTTCTCCCCTCTCCCTAACCCCATCCCCAACCCCTTTTATGCTGCAGATCACTTATCACTATTTGATCACTGATCAGTACTAGATAGCTCATTTTGTGCCAGTATTTTTTTTGTTTTTGCACCACCTCCGTACATGTGTCCTGCAGCTGCTGAGCACTAATCAGTGAAGTATGGCATCCCACTGGTCGGTGCGTCACGGAGGGATACTGCACCCAGACCAAAGTGTGTAGTATCCCTGTGACCAGGGGACTGAGATGTTTATATGGGACCCTCACCACACATATCCACACACATTAGCTCAGGGGACCAATTGGTTAATCCATTGATAGGGAATCTGTCCTGGTGGGAGGAGCTTAGCTGGTAAAGTGGAGAGCGGGAAAGTCAGTCAGGAGCAGTGAGAGAAGGTCGTTGGAGGGGAACCCTGTAAAGTAGCACAGTGTAGGGCACCTCAGGAGAGGTGGCCCTGAACGAAGGGGGGACCATAGAGTGTCAGCTAACACCCGAATTCGCACCAGTACGTTCACTGGCTGGAAGGGAACCCAGTTCACATCTGGAGGATTGGCTCCGACAGCAGTATGGGTGTCTACCCCGAGCGCTGTACCACAGGCCACGAACTTCTCCAGAAGTCACCGCCACACCTGGCATACTCCACAAAGGTACCCGTAAAGAATCTGGAGACCCGAGTCAAGTCTCTCAAAAAGGGATCCGTGGGGACTGGCGGCAGGTTGTGTGTCAGAAGCGCCAAGGATGTGAAGGAGAGAGAGGCAAAGTTAAGAACAGATGAAAGGAACCAAAAGGTACAGCAAAGAGGGTCCCAAAAAACTCACAAACCTCTGTTGACCACCCAGGCCAGTTTAACCCGTTGACTGTAAAGAACTGTTTATGGCCTAATTGACTATATGTGTTTAAGACTTGCTGGACTACCCCCGTTAGGCCCAAGGACTCAGTATAATGTGAATAGGTGCCTTTTAAAAGTCAGGTGGTGACAAGGACACTAACGAACCAGTGCAAGATAATTACCACTGGAACTGTATGTGTGACCCTGGCCCGTTAGGTTGGTTGTATATATCAGACAAAACTAATGAGCCATGCACACAGTGACCACGTCTTTAAGACAGCGTTCACACCACCAAAAGACTGAGTCACAAAAAACAGTCAAACGAACGTGCGTGCAAAAATACTCTGTTGTAAAAAAAAAATATTCACTCAGTGCATGGCTCTTTAGTTTTTGTCTAATTTGTTTCTTGTCTCTGCAAGATAATGGAGCCTCCCACCCCTCCCTTTGAGCCCTCTTCTGCAGCCATCTTCTGCAACCAGTCCATGTCAGACATTGGACCTGTCTGGATCCTGCTCATACAGGTATAAATACACATGATCAGGTTTTTAAATACATCAGATAGGGACTGCTCTGATACAGGTTACCTTGAAGTGGTAGAGCGGCTTAGTATACATTTTTTGCAAAAAATGTGTCAACTAAATACCCTGTTTTTACTACTTTTTTAGCAGTACTTGCTTTTCACAGTTTTTTTTACAACAGATTATTTTTACACGTTTGTTTGACTGTTTTTTGTGACTCGGTTGTATATATCGTTAAAACGTTTTGGTCAAGTTGACCCGGTAAATTTATAAGAAAAGTGCCTCCCGGAAGGCATGAAAAGTAATGTGTAATGTTTGTGTGCATACAAGTGTTATTTTATTATTTGAAATGCATATAAAAATTGAGCTCTGTGGCGGGTATGGGTCAGGTCACTCGCAGACAAGTGAGCTTAACGAAGGAGGAATGTGGTGCTCCACTGGTTGGTGTGCCACGGAAGGGTACTGCACCGAGACCAGATTGTGTAGTATCCCTGTGACCAGGGGACCGGGATGTTTATAGGGGACCCTCACTACATGCATCCACACACATTAGTTCCGGGGACTAATAGGTTAATCTGTTGCTAGGGAACCAGTCCCGGTGGGAGGAGCTTAGCTGGTAAAGTGGAGAGCGGGAAAGTCAGTCAGCAGCAGTGAGAGAAGGCCATTGGAGGGGAACCCTGCGAGTAGCGCAGTGGACGGCAACTCAGGTGAGGTGGCCCTGACAGAGAGCGGTGCAGGTGTCTACCCCCGAGCCACTGAACCGCAGGCCGCAGACTCCTCCTTAAGTCGCCGCCACACCTGGCATACTCAAAGAAGAAGAAAATGAAGCGTGTATGAAGAAATTAACGCATAATCGATACTTTATTGTGCAAGGAGGCAAAATGGATTTTTAATCTACGAAATTTGGCTCCTGGAGGTATAAATGAAGAAATTGTCTATAGTGGCTTCTATAAGACATATGCTTTTGGACAGGGATTTTTTTCTGTCCATTTATTTCAACCTTTTACACCAAATCAATGCGTTCATTCTGATCAGTGATGGACATCAATGATCAGTGTCCCTAGTGGCCTTGGCCACATTTTATTTCCTGTCAATCCGCCCCCTGCCTTTTGCACCACCCTTTTGCCAACCACTGCTGACCACTACCACAGATACAGTCATATGAAAAAGTTTGGGTACCCCTCTTAATCTTACTCTTTTTTTTTGTATAAAGTTGTTTTTTTGCACCAGCTATTTCAGTGTGATATATGTAATAACTGATGAACACAGTAATATTTCAGGATTGAAATAAGGTTTATTGTACTAACCGAAAATGTGAAATATGCATTATTTCAAAATTTGACAGGTGCAAAAGTGTGGGCACCTCAACAGAAAAGTGACATTAATATTTAGTAGATCCACCTTTTGCAAAAATAACAGCCTCTAGTCGCTTTCTGTAGCTGTTAATGAGTTCCTGGATCCTGGATGAAGGTATTTTTGACCATTCTTCTTTACAAAAGAATTCCAGTTCAATTAAGTTTGAGGGTCGCCGAGCATGGACAGCACAATTCAAAACATCCCACAGATGTTCAATGATATTCAGGTCTGGGGACTGGGATGGCCATTCAGAACATTGTAATTGTTCCTCTGCATGAATGTCTGAGTAGATTTGGAGTGGTGTTTTGGATCATTGTCTTGCTGAAAGATCCATCCCCGGCGTAACTTCAACTTTGACACTGATTCTTGAACATTATTCTCAAGAATCTGCTGATACTGAGAGGAATCCACGCGAACCTCAACTTTAACAAGATTCCCGGTGCCGTCATTGGCCACACAGCCCCAAAGCATGATGGACTCTCCCCCAAATTTGAAACTGGGTAGCAAGTGTTTTTCTTGGAATGCTGTGTTTTTGTGGTGCCATGCATAACGCCTTGTTGTATGACCAAACAACTCAATCTTTGTTTCATCAGTCCACAGGACCTTCTTCCAAAATGAAACTGGCTTGTCCAAATGTGCTTTTGCATACTTCTGGTGACTCTGTTTGTGGCGTGCATGCAGAAATGGCTTTTTTTCGCATTGCTCTCCCATACAGCTTCACCTTGTGCAGAGTGCGCTGTATTGTTTACCGATGCACAGTGACACCATCTGCAGCAAGATGATGCTGCAAGTCTTTGAAGGTGGTCTGTGGATTGTTCTTGACTGTTCTCACCATTCTTCTTCTCTGCCTTTCTGATATTTTTGTTGGCCTGCCACTTCTGGTCTTTACAAGAACTGTCCCTGTGGTCTTCCATTTCCTTACTATGTTCCGCACAGTGGAAACTGACAGGTTAAATCTCTGAGACAACTTTTTGTATCCTTCCACTGAACAACAATGTTGAACAATCTTTTTTTCAGATCATTTGAGAATTGTTTTGAGGAGCCCATGATGCCACTCCTCAGAGAAGATGCAACTAGGAGAACAACTTGCAAGTGGACACCTGAAATAGCTTTTCTCATGATTGGATACACCGGGCTATGAAGTACAAAGCTTAATGAGGTTACCAAACCTATTTAGTGCTTCAGTAAGTCAGTAAAAAGTAGTTAGGAGTATTCAAATCATGAAAATCAGAAGTGTGCTCATACTTTGGCAGCTGTCAAATTTTGAAATAATACATATTTCACATTTTTGGTTAGTACAATAAACCTCATTTCAAACCTGAAATATTACTGTGTCCATCAGTTATTACATATATCACACTGAAATAGCTGTTGCAAAAAAAAACAATTTTAAACAAAAAAAAGAGTAAGATTAAGAGGGGTGCCCAAACTTTTCCATATGACTGTACGTACCTCATCCTGGACCTCTGCTGCCCTCACCCTGGTGTTCCGGCAGTTCCTGTTACTGCTCAGCTCGACCTGAGCACAGAGCGGTTAAAGGGTGAGGTGGAACAGGCAGAGTAGCTGTGTGCTTCACCAAAATGTTGCCAATCTCCCAGAGTTGTGACTTAGACAGCCTAGAGGTTTTGCCCAGATCATACAGGAACCAGGAAAAACGTGGAAGAAATCCTTTGCTGCTGTCAAAGTGGGTTGAAAACAGTGCAGGACTTCTTCCACGTTTCTCATGGTTCCTGCATCATCAGCTTGCCTCTGTGCATGTGGTTCCTGTGGCACTGTCTATACAAGTTCATATTTGCTGTGTGATGCAACCTTACAAGGTTGAGCGATTATCTCCTCCATCCTTTTCCTGTGTTTCTTGGGTAACACCCTATTGCACTTTTGTATCCACAGTTTATTGTTCAGATAACAGCAGGAGGTAGCTATAGGATGTGAGACAGGAATGGACATTGACTACTGTCTCCTATGCACAGGGTTTTCTGTATTTGAGTTGTCTAATGGTGGGTTTACACGTCCCGATATCGGCGTCCAACTCCGACCAAAAGTCACGTGGTTTGTGCTTTGGACCCAATATCGTTCGTGCGTTGTATGGTGTAAATGACCAATACGATGCACGAATGATGTCAAAACAATATCGGGGATCGAATGAGCGTGCTATTCAACGGCCCGATATAGGATGGAGGTTGGCGTTGATCGTGCTGTGTAAACGCCCAACTACGATGTGTATTACAACGTCCCCTATTCACTCCCATGTTAAATGGTCGTTCCTGGGTCGGCGTAGTGGCGTTGTATGCCGATATCGCGCTGTGTAAACCTCCGATGCGATATTTGAAATCAGGACAGAATAAAGCGCGCTCCCGCGCCGTCGGATCCAATATCGGACCGACGTTGGAACGTGTAAACCCACCATAAGGCTACATTCACACTGTGCATTTTCTGATCAATTTTTTGGCAGTGCACTGCATAAAACAGATCACTCAAATGAAATCTCAGCCAAGTCAATGGGTTTTCATGTTTTGACATTCAGACTGTGCACTTTTAAAGTGATTCATTTTTTTTCACTTTAGGAGTGCTCGGTTTTAGAAAAGTTCATTTCAATTTCTGTGGCGTTTTTCCCCTGCGTTTCCCCATAGGAGCCATTCTAAATGGCAAAAAAAGCAGCATCCAAAACCACAGCAAAAAAAGGATCAGAAAAGGGTGATCCATTTTTTTTTTGCTTTTGGAGAACAGCTCCTGTTTGCAGCTAATAAATGCAGCAGAACAGAGGAGAAAATGTAGAACGTAGCCTAACTGTCATTACACAACAGAAAATGCAAATGGAAGCCCCAGTGGCTGCAAAAAAATTATTTTAAGAAACTGTTAAATTGATGTATTTATTTAGTATTAAAAATTATTGCTTATGTAATCAATAATTTTTAATGCAAAATAATACTTGCAGCACCTTCCTTTTGATTCTCTAACATACTGCTTCTGTCACCGTCATTGCACTGCCATGCCAGTTTCACATCTCCTGGCTACCCACTTTCTGTCACAGTGCCACAAAGTACTATTGATGATGGGAAAGATACACTCATAATTTTATATTCTCAAGGAAATACTCTTAAAATAGGGTTTGTTTTTTTAAACCACACCTGCTTTATGTCTCTAATTTATAGAATAAGTTTTGGACAACTCATGAAAAAGCTATTCCAAGCAAAACATGAAGAGGCCGCAGCACCAATGCTTGGTGCAAGCTTCAGTTTTAATTCAATAATCATAAACAGGCATTAGGGCAGCGGCCACAGTAAGTTATGGCGAGGAGGAGTAGAATATATGAAGCTTGCACAGAGCAGTGGTGCTGCCACCTCTTCATTTGTTGCTTGGAACTGGAAGGACACAAATGCTGGGCAATTGGACTGTGCTTGGCGATGTTCCGGAAAAAGTGCGGTGAGTGATTTACACCTTGACATTGGGGTTATTTGCCTTGTTTTTTTTGTCCTTTATCCTTTTATTTCTAATGACAAAGTTATTGCATTTTCATTTAGAATAGTGTAAAGCTCTCTATACTTCCCAAACAGGGATAATTGATGCACCAAAACATTTGAAGATGCTATGGTTCTTATATTTGCAAGGCATGATTACAAGAAACCAAAATAAATGTACCTGCCCCTCAAAATGGACAGTTTTAAGACATTTCATAAAATTCAGGAAGCCTAAAAGTTTGATAGTGAAGTGTGTTATTAAATATGTTGGTTACCTCTGAATATCATCTTTTTTTTTCTAACTAGATAGGCTTAAGTCATGTTTGCACTACAGAGCTCAACATATGTTCAATTATTTCCAAGAGGAACTCAGAATGTTCTCACAATATTAGCAATTAGCATCTTTAAAATTTTATGATTCAGACAGATTAATTTGTCGCAAATCAAATCATTTGGGAATATTCTTGGATGTCGTTGAATTCTAATTTCAAGTAACCAATATTTCACATTTCAAATAACAATCTCTATTGGTGACTGTTTTAGGGCCGCTTCACACTGCAGCGTGATCCAGTCCGGGTCTGTCCGGGAGGACTCTGACAGCCGTGGACCGGATCAGCACACAGGACTGGGGTCCGGTCCCGTGTGCAGCGCACGCAGCTGCAGCCGCTGACAGGACTTATCAGCAGCTGGAACTGAGTGCGCTGCACACAGGACCGGAGGGCATAATAGCCCCCCAGTCCTGTGTGCTGATCTGGTCCGCGGCTGTCAGGGTCCTCCCGACACTCACGCGAGTATCTCACTCAGTGTGCCTCTGGCCTTAGGCTATGGATTCTTTAGACCTCAAACGTAATAAAGTTTTAAAGGGAACCTGTCACTTCATTCTACCCCATTGAACTATTATTAGCTGTCCCTACACCTTCCTAGCTACTCCCTAACCATCCCTCTGTGCTGTAAATCCACCCTATAAAGATGTAAAAATGAGTTGTAACTTAAATGCCGTCGCTCAGTCAGGAGACTGGAAAGGCGGCTCCAGGCTCCATTCTCCCCTCCTCACTTCATCACTGCATGCCCAGCTGGGAGTAATTATTCTTTCTTCATCTCCTCCTCTATTGGAATCTCCCGCCCTCCTCTCCTTCTATGATGCACCAGCCGGTATGTCATATCAGGCCCGGTGCATTGTGGGGCTTAATCCCGTGGTATGGCGGCGGCTTCTGGTGCATGCGCAGTGCGCATTTTGAAGCCGGCGCCGTACCACATGATTAAGCCCCTCAATGCACCGGGCCGGATATGATGTACCGGCCAGTGCATCAAAGGAGGAGAGGAGTGCGGGAGATTCCAACAGAGGAGGAGAACAAGAAAGAATAATGACGCCAAGCAGGGCGTGCGGTGATAAAGTCAGGAGGGGAGAATGGAACCTTGAGCCGCCTATCCAGTCTCCTGACTGAGCGACAGCCTGTCAATTATAAGTCATTTTTAAACATCTTTATATGGCAGATTTACAACAGAGAGGGATGGTTAGGGAACAGCTAGGAAGTTGTAGGGACAGCTAGTGACAGCTCGGGGGGGTAGCATGAGGTGACAGGTTCCCTTTAACCCCTTCCCGACACATGTCTTACCGTTTGAGACATGAAAACCAGTGCATTCCCCACCGATGTCTCAGCATCTGAGACATCTCGTAAACGCACTCTTCCAGCTCGAGTGAGGGTCTCACTGACCAGTCACTTGAGCTGCAGGTACATGGGTACATGCACTATGGCCCAGGGGGGTCACTTTGACCCCCCCCCGAGGCTACAGTCACAGTAATTGACGGTTGAAAATAAAACCGCAAATTACCGCGGCAGTACTGACTTTGCGGTCTCCCTCTGCCTCACTCCTCCTGCTCCCTCGCTCATCCCCCCCTGTCTCCTCCTGTAAACCCATCCCCTGCTCATCTGTCCTATCCCCGCTGTCTCCTGCCCCACCTGACCGCCGATCTCTACTGATCACCTCCCCCCGTCACCTCCTCCCACCGCCTCCTGCTCACCACCGGAGCGGTGATCACCCCCTCCCGGTGATCACTGCTCCGGGGATCACCTCCCCTGTAGCCTCTTCCCGCCACCTTCTGCCCACCGCCGGAGCGGTAATCACCGGGAGGAGGTGATCACCGCTCCGGGGATCACCTGCTGCTGCCTGCTGCCGCCTGCTGCCACCTCCTACCACCTCTGGCCCCCTCTGGTCTTCTTCCAGTTCCGGGTCCTCATGCCATCGTCTGGTGAGCCCCCCTACCTGTGGGATGCCTTTCCTGCAGCCTGCAGTCAAGGGATCTGATAGTGATCGACATAGTGGATCACTGCACCCGGGCTGCCAGATCACTGTTCTGCAGTCCGATCCGCCTGCATGGGGATCAAGCAGCAGAAAGCGATCTCGCAGCCCCGGCGCATTGATCCACATAGTGGATCACTGCACCCGGGCTGCCAGATTGCTGCTCTGCAGTCTGATCCTTCTGCATTGGGATCGAGCTGCAGAAAGCAATCTCACAGCCCCGACGCTGCACACTGGCTGCCAGATCCCTGCTTTGCAGTCTGATCCTCCTGCATGGGGATCGAGCTGCAGAAAGTGATCTCGCAGCCCCGGAGCTGCACCCAGGCTGCCAGATCGCTGCTCTGCCGTCCAATCCTCCTGCATGGGGATCGAGCTGCAGAAAGTGTTCTCGCCGCCCCGGCGCAGTGATCCACATAGTGGATCACTGCACCCAGGCTGCCAGATTTCTGCTCTGCAGTCCGATCCTCCTGCATGGGGATCGAGCTGCAGAAAGTGATCTCGCAGCCTCGGAGCTGCACCAAGGCTGCCAGATCGCTGCTCTGCTGTCTAATCCTCCTGCATGGGGATCGAGCTGCAGAAAGTGATCTGGCAGCCCCGGAGCTGCACCCAGGCTGCCAGATCGCTGCTCTGCAGTCTGATCCGCCTGCATGCAGATCGAGCTGCAGAAAGTGATCTCGCAGCCTCAGCACAGTGATCCACATAGTGGATCACTGCACCTGGGCTTTCAGATCGCTACTTTGCAGTCCGATCCACCAGCATGGCGATCGTGCATCGTGGGACCTTCATTGTGGACTACGTCGGAGGCAATCGAGCGTCGTGGGACCTTCGTTGTGGACTACATCGGATCTTTTTATAATAAAGATGGAGTCCGAGTTTTGAGTGTGTTTTTTTTCAAATAAAAAGATTTCTCTCTGTGTGGTGTATTTTTTGACTATTTACCGTATATACTCGTGTATAAGCCGACCCGTGTATAAGCCGACCCCCCTACTTTTGCCCCCCAAAACTGGGAAAACTTATTGACTCGCGTATAAGCCGAGGGTGGACTCCAGCACAGGTATACAACCCCCAGCAGTGAGGTATACAGCAGCCTCCCCAGTGGTAGTATACAGCAGCCTCCCCAGTGGTAGTATACAGCAGCAGCCCCAGTGGTAGTATACAGCAGCCCCAGAGGTATATGCAACCCCAGAGGTATATGCAGCCCCATATGCAGCCCCAGAGGTATATGCAGCCCCATATGCAGCCCCAGAGGTATATGCAGCCCCATATGCAGCCCCAGAGGTATATGCAGCCCCATATGTAGCCCCATATGTATATGCAGCCCCATATGTATATGCAGCCCCATATGCAGCCCCAGGGGTATATGCAGCCCCAGAGGTATATGCAGCCCCATATGCAGCCCCAGAGGTATATGCAGCCCCAGAGGTATATGCAGCCCCAGAGGTATATACAGCAGCCCTAGTGGTGTATACAGCAGCCCCAGTGGTAGTATACAGCAGCCCTTAGGTAGTATACAGCAGCCCCAGTGCTGTATACAGCAGCAGCCCCAGGGCTGTATACAGCAGAAGCCCCAGGGCTGTATACAGCCGCAGCCCCAGGGCTGTATACAGCAGAAGCCCCAGGGCTGTATACAGCAGAAGCCCCAGGGCTGTATAAAGCAGCAGCCCCAGGGCTGTATACAGCAGCAGCCCCAGGGCTGTATACAGCCGCAGCCCCAGGGCTGTATACAGACGCAGCCCCAGGGCTGTATACAGCCGCAGCCCCAGGGCTGTATACAGCCGCAGCCCCAGGGCTGTATACAGCCGCAGCCCCGGAGGTATACAGGCCCCCCCCCATCAAGCTCCAGGGCCCCCCCCTTGAGGTCTGAAAAATAAAAAAGAATGAATACTTCACCTGTCCGACGCCTTCTGCCGCTGTGCGATCCCCAGTTCCAAGTGAGGTCTCTTCTGACAGGACCTGTGGTGATGTCAGAGGGGCGTTCCCGGGCACTCGCGGTCATGTGATACATATCACATGACCGCGAACAGCCAATCAGCGCTGGGAACGCCCCGGGAACGCCCCCCCTCTGACGTCACCACAGGTCTTCTCAGTACACCTCACTGAATGAAGCCCGGGATCGCGTGTCGGCAGCTGCGGACGGCGCGACAGGAGACTGGTAAGTATGATATTCCTTTACAGGACGCCGCTCAAGGGGGGGGCCCTGGAGCTTGATGGGGGGGGGCCTGTATACCTCCGGGGCTGCGGCTGTATATATATATATATACTCGCGTATAAGCCGAGGGGGGACTTTTCAGCCCAAATTTTGGGCTGAAAAAGTCGGCTTATACGCGAGTATATACGGTACTAGAGATTCCTAATGGAAGGGTCTAACATTGGCCCGACATTATGAATCTCGGGTTAGTGCCAGCTGCCAATATACAAGCTGGCATTAACCCCTTTATTACCCAGTTTGCCACTGGCTCCAGGGAAACTGGAAGATTCTGGGTACAGCGCCAGAAAATGGCGCTTCAATGAATGCGCCATTTTCTGGGGTGGGTGCGGGCTGCAATTCGCAGCATGGGGTCCCAGAACATTTGGGCCTCTCCATGCTGTGGATTCCAGCCCCCAGCTGCCCAGTTGTACCTGGCTGGACCAAAAATATGGCGGAGCCCCAAGTCATTTTTTTTCTAAAATTAGTTCTAGAAAAAAAAATGGGTTCGCTGTATTTTTGGTTGCCAGCCAGGTACAACGAGGCAGCTGGGGGTTGGTGGCAGTTCGTATCTGCCAAGTTGTACTTGGCTGGAGCAAAAATATGACGAAGCCCCACATAATTTTTTTTTATTACTTCTACAAATAAACTGCAAATAAAATGACATGGAGCATTCATACAGAGAATGGCAGCAACTCACCGGGCAGGTTTCAGCAGTGTTTCTTTATTATTTATTCCATGAAAACAGGCGGTTTTTCAGGGGTATCGTATCGCTAACCTGGAAGTGCACCCTGGGACAGGAAATCCAGCAGAGCTGTGAGGAGAAACACAGGTGCCCCTGAAAGAAGGGAAAGGGGAGCTCTTTGTCGACTCGCTGGTGCCCAGCTGCCCTGAAGTAAGTGTAAAACGACATGGAGCTTTGCAGTATTTCTGATTGCCAGCCAGGTACAACTTGGCAGTTAGGGGGCTGGAATCCTCAGCGTGGGAAGACCCAAGCGTTGTGGGCCCCCCACGCTGCAATTTGCAACCCACAGACACCCCAGAAAATAGTGCAATAATTAGAGGCGTCATTTTATGGTGCTGTACCCCAAGTCTTCCAATTGCTCTTCTGCTGGTGGCACACAGGGGCTCTCTGTATGCGACATGGTGTCTGCTAACAAGTTGAATGGAAAATTAGCTACAGTTGTTATATGGACACCATGTTGCGTATGGAGAGCCTCTGTGTGCCTGAACATTGGAGCTCCCCCATAAGTGACCCCATTTTAGAAACAAGACCCCCCAGGGAACTTATCTAGATGCATAGTGAGCACTTTGATCCCTCGGATTCACAAATTAATCCGTAAAAATGAAAAAAGAAAAGTTTTGTGGAAAAAAAGTACTTTTTCATTCTTACAGATCAATTTGTGAAGCACTTGGAGGTTCAAAGTGCTCACTATGCATCTAGATAAGTTCCTTGGGGGTCTAGTTTCCAAAATGGGGTCAGTTGTGGGGGAGCTCTAATGTTTAGGCACAAAGGGGCTCTCCAAACGCGACATGGTGCCCGCTAACAATTTGGAAAATTAGCTGAAATTGTTAGCAGACACCATGTCGCGTTTGGAGAGCCTCTGTGTGCCTAAACATTGGAGCTCCCCCACAACTGACCCCATTTTGGAAACTAGACCCCCCAGGGAACATATCTAGATGAGTGGTAAGCACTTTGAACCACCAAATGTTTCACAAATTGATCCGTAAAAATTAAAAAGTACTTTTTTTTCACAAACATTTTCTTTTAGCCTAAATGTTTTCATTTTGACATGGGCAACAGGATAATATGGATCCTAAAATTTGTCGGGCAGTTTCTCCTGAGTACACCGATACCTCATATGTGGTCATAAAACACTGTCTGGGCGCACGGCAGGGCTCAGAAGTGAAGGAGCGCAATTTCACTTTTTGAATGGAAAATTAGCTCCAAAAGTCAAATTGCGCTCCTTCCCTTCTGAGCCCTGCCGTGCGCCCAAACAGTGGTTTATGACCACATATGAGGTATCGGTGTACTCAAGAGAAATTGCCCAACAAATTTTATGATCCATTTTATCCTGTTGCCCATGTGAAAATGAAAGAATTGAAGCTAAAAGAAAATTTTTGATAGAAAAATTTAAATGTCCATTTTTTCCTTCCACATTGCTATAGTTCCTGTGAAGCACCTGAAGGGTTAATAATCTTCTTGAATGTAGTTTTGAGTTGCTTGAAAGGTGCAGTTTTTGGAATGGTGTCATGTTAGGGAGTTTTCTGTCATGTACACCCCTCAAAGGGACTACAAATCTGATGTGGTCACTAAAAAAATGGTTTTGTAAATTTTGCTGGAAAAATGAAAAATGCTGATGAACTTTGAACCCTTATAACTTCCTACCAAAAAAAATTTTATTTTCTAAAATTGTGCTGATGTGAAGTAGACATGTGGGTAATGTCACATAACTCTCTAATTTAGGAGAATAAAAATTCAAAATTTGAAAATTGCAAAATTTTCAACATTTTTGTAAAATTTTAGATTTTTTCACAAGTAAACGCAAAAATTATCGACCTAAATTTAATACTAACATGAAGCCCAATATGTCACAAAAAACAATCTCAGAATCGCTAGGATCCGTAGAAGCATTTTAGAGTTATTACCTCATAAAGGGACACTGGTCAGAATTGCCAAAAATGTCAAAATAGGCTGGGTCATGAAGGGGTTAATGCCTTGTAAGTTCTTCCTGATAACTGTCTACAAATTTCAGAATGAAGGAGGTGTCTAAACCCCAATTACATTTTATGGATATGATTATTATTTGTTTAGTTTTTAGCTTATTAGTAAATCCCAGCATGAACATCCGAATAATGAAGTATGCAGGTGGATCTCCTACTGCTATTATATGGCTATTGTAAGAATGTTAAAACTTTCACTCCAAATTTTCTATTTTTATTCATTTTTTTCTTCATTTTTGTTTTTTTTCTTCTTCCAAGAGCCATAACTTTTTATTTTTTACATCCACACTGGCAAAAAAGGGATGCTTCCTGTGGGACAAGTTGTAATTTTGAATGGAACCACTCATTCTACCATATAGAGTAGTTAAAAACAGAATTCCGCAAATTTTTTTTGAGGGTTTCTTATTTACTATGTTAAAGGGAACCAACCACCCCAAATGACCCCCCCGGACTGTTAATATGTGTCCCTACACCCAGCACACACATTTGGGGCAATCGTTTTTGCTAAAAAAAACTGTTTAGTAGAAGCTAAGATATAGCAATATGAACTTTAATAAATTCTGACGAATGGGTGTCACCTAGCTTTGGCCTCGTGCATTTGTTCGTGCCTGTCAGCCTCCTCTCCCCCCCTCCCTTCAGTGAAGCCCTGCTGTGCAAGCCGAAAATGCCCCGCCTGTCTGCTGCTGCCTGATAAATTATGCACGCCCCTCTCACCTTCTAAGAGCCTGTCCGCGTCATGAAAGGGGCGGGGCTAGATCGCGTCATGCCGGAGCCCCGCCCCCTTTTATGACGCGGCCAGTCTCTTAGCTGCAGAGATGGGCGTGCATAATTTATCAGGCAGCAGCAGACAGGCGGGGCATTTTCGGCTTGCACAGAAGGGCTTCACTGAAGGGAGGGGGGGAGAGGAGGCTGACAGGCACGAACAAATGCACGAGGACAAAGCTAGGTAACACCCAGTCGGCTGAATTTATTAAAGTTCATATTGCTATATCCTAGCTTCTACTAAACAGTTTTTTTAGCAAAAACGATTGCCCCAAATGTGTGTGCTGGGTGTAGGGACACATATTAACAGTCCGGGGGGGTCATTTGGGGTGGTTGGTTCCCTTTAACTACCTTATTTTTATACTATAAGACACACCATAGCATAAGACACATCTAGGTTTTAGAGATGGAAAATAAGGAATAAAAAAAGATTTGAAGCAAAATATCTGATAAAAGCTATGAGAGGACAATATTGCCATGAGACCTGAGTGGTGTCGATAAAGTATCATATGAAAACGCCAGAAAGTGAGTATAAGAACTGGGGACGGGGGCTTACTTTTAAAGCGCCACTCAAAAGCTGAATAAAAAACACTGGAGTGCTACTTAAAGATGACTTGGGTACCATTCATGTCAAGTTCACATTCCAAAGGATCTGCAGAACATGCTGGAAGTTATAGAGTACCACAGGAGTGGTAGAATGCTTGTATTCACAGTTCTTTATTAACACTTATTAAAAAATCATTCTTAACTTTTAAAAGGTGTCCTCACGCATTTAAAATGCTTTCACTCTGATCCTGCCACTTTGCAAGAAACAAGGAAGTCTCTCATCTGCAGGACGTTCAGTGATGTAATGAAGAGGCAGGGTCATAGAAGAACATGACAGTACTGTGCCCTGCCTGTTCATTACATCACTGTAGGTCCTTAAGTAGGTGAGAAACTTTCTGATTTCTAGCATGGTTGCAGGAGCTGCACTGATGTGAGTACTCTGAACAGACTGCACGTTGTGTTGATAAAGTATGCCATGCTCTGGCCCTGTCACTACAGTGACACTTCCTCCATGTCTGGTGACTCCCTGCTCCTGCTCCTGCCTCCTTCTTATGATCTAGTCAGCCCAGCGGACACAAGATCTTCCCAGTCACTGTAGAAATTCAGCAGCTGGGGTAACCATGTGTGCCTGCTGTTTAACGTAAAGGAATATTCATTTGCTGCTTCCCACACCTACTTCTCAGCAATGAAGCCAGCGCTATGAGGTGGGCATGGAGAGCCTCCCGACAAGCAGTGAATGTTCAAATACTTTAAACAGTGGTAACACGTGGTTGCACTAGCAACCGGTTTCCTGCATTGGTGACCCTTTCCGGCTTCCTGTGATTCCAGGCCACCACTACCCACTCCCCACAGCGAGCCAGTATAAGACACATTTGGAATATAAGATGAACCCTAAATGTTCCTCCCAAATTTGGAGGAAAATAAATGCATATTATAGTCCAAAAAATACGGTATATGATAATGATGATTTTGCAAGATGATTACTTAGGTCAGTACAAGCATGCACATACCAAACATGTATAGTGTTCTTTTTTTTAAGAGGAAAAAAAAAAGCTTTCCTTGACATTTTCTGAAACACGTAACATTTAAATTTATTGGGATCTGGGGCTAAGTGATAGCTTATTTTTTGCGCCCTGAGATGGCATTTTTTCTGAGTAGGTGTGATGTAGGTGCGATGTTGTGATTGCCTCTTTTTGCATTTCATTGTAATGTATCAGCCAAAAAAATTAAATTTTGATATTTTTATTTTCTTCTCGTTATGCCGTTTACTGATCTAATTAATTTACTTTATATTTTGATAGATCAGAGTTTTACGAACAAAGAAATACTAATTACTGTATGTATATGTTTGATGTTTTTTAAATTGTTGTAATGCTGTTATCAAGGGAGTTGGGACCCTGAGCAATTGCCGAGTCTGCCCCCCTTAATGCTGGCTCTGACTACTTATCAACCTCCAAATATCTTTAGTTTTCATTTAGTTTGTACAAGAAAATAAATTTACATATGGTTTCATAATTTGTAATTTTCTAGGTTATAATATATTTAGCTCCATTACCTTGGTGCACTAATTGTAAAAGTCTACTTTAAAAATGTAAAATATAAATTCTTAGTTGTGCAGTGTCTGGGAACTTGCTATCAACCTTATGGAGACAGCTAAGTAGGTGGGAAGATTGTAGCCACTTCCCTCCTCTCAGATATATGCAAATTTGCACTTCGTTAAGGAAGTGGAGAAACTCCAGTGCCACATTTAAGCAGCTTCCTCAAAGTCATAATCGCTTTCCAACAAGCTTTTAATATGACTAAGAGATTTGTGCCAGATCAGAACCCCAAACTACAGACGCTGCATTTCGGGATAACTGCCCCTCATCAGGGTAGTGTGTGGGATATTCTGATCTGGCTGAGTGAGTGGGCTAAGACAAGGTATGGGAGCTTGCTATCAACCTTATGGAGACAGCGAAGTAGGTTAGGAGATTGTAGCCACTTCCCTCCTCTCAGATATATGCAAATTTGCACTTCGTTAAGGAAGTGGAGAAACTCCAGTGCCACATTTAAGCAGCTTCCTCAAAGTCATAATCGCTTTCCAACAAGCTTTTAATATGACTAAGGGATTTGTGCCAGATCAGAACCCCAAACTACAGACGCTGCATTTCGGGATAACTGCCCCTCATCAGTGTAGTGTGTGGGATATTCTGATCTGGCTGTGTGAGTGGGTTAAGACAAGGTCTGAGAACTTGCTATCTACCTTATGGAGACAGCTAAGTAGGTGAGGAGATTGTAGCCACTTCCCTCCTCTCAGATATATGCAAATTTGCACTTTGTTTAGGAAGTAGAGAAACTCCAGCGCCACATTTAAGCAGCTCCTCAAAGTCATAATCGCTTTCCAACAAGCTTTTAATATGACTAAGGGATTTGTGCCAGATCATAACCCCAAACTACAGACGCTGCGTTTCGGGGTAACTGCCCCTCATCAGTGTAGTGTGTGGGATATCCTGATCTTGCTGTGAGAGTGGGCAGTTAAATTTTACAGGCTAAAATTGATAGGCATCTGCCTAAATAACTTTTTATTTAATCAAATTAAAATTACATTATCAAATCCTCCAGGTTTATATCATTTATATAAAGAACATTGATCTAGCAAATACCCTGGCCATACACATGCAAATACATAGTCATTACACATTCAGTGAACTTTTCTAACAGGCAGTGCAATTAGCAAGGTTGTCCTTCTCATGATCCTTTCATATCAGAATAATTGCTGAAGGAAAGCATACATAAGAATAGGGTACTTTGGAAAACTTGTATAAAATGTATCTGTCTATTCAATGCAAACACACTCTGACCTTACTGGAACTTGCTTGGGGGCCTTTTCAATCAAACTTCTGTAGTTAAAACAATAACATCTAGTACAGATGTCTGTTTCACTACTTATCATTCATTACAATGTAAACTTACTTCAAGTGAAAATGATTTCATTGTGTTCTTTTTTTTAGGGTAATTAGGCCAGTTTCACACTAGCGTTTGTCTGCGCTGCGTAGGCAGGTGGCTCAGTGTGTGCAGTGACGCATGTGTCCTCTATCCCTATGCTTAACATGGCGTTGCGTTGAAATGCATAGTTTCTGTGAGCATAGAAAACGCAACTTGTTGCATTTTCTGTGGGTCTGAAGATGCTTGATTTGTACGTAAACCTCTGCAAGCACACAAATCATATATGCAGTCCAATGGTAATGCATAGCCATCCAGATGACAACATAAGTAAACGCATATAAAATCTCTCTCTTTCTCCTTCCCAACTGCTAACATGGTGTTCTATGGTAGGGCAGTCACTTCACTACATTCCTATGGATTTTTCACTCACTATACAGCCAAAGAATACATGCTGCGAATGTCACCGCATGTATGCGTTCTTGCCTGTGTTTGCACAAGTTTGTTCAGACGCAAGTGGCATGAACACCAATGTATAATAATGTAAGCCAGAGATCTTGATTCCAGTGATGTGTCACTTACTGGGTTGCTCAGAGTAGTTTTGATAAAATCACTATTTAATCAGCTGGAGATTTTCATTTGGGGACTACTTGGCTTGCTGCCAGATTATCCAGCATATGCATGAACTGCTAAATCTGCAGCAGAAAAAAATGTATTTTTTTTTATCAAAATGACAGCATGCAGCTCAGTAAGTGATAAGGCCTGTGCCCAGAGTGCATATTTTTATGCTTTGTTTAGATATTGAGAATCTGCATTTCTATCCTGAACTCAGCAAAGTCTAAAGCCCCCGTCACACAGGGCGACATCGCCGCCCATCACAGAGGCAATGTGGGGGCATGGCCTATCACCGGCGTCAATGCCCCTATGTCGCCTCATGTAAACGGGCCATGTCGGCAGTGCCGGGCGGTCTGAAACCAGGCAACAATCATGGGGCGATGTGCACACATCGCCCCATGTAACCAGGCGCCGGCGACCTGTCATGTGATGGGAGCCATAGGCTCCCATTGTCCTGCATCGCCGCTGGAGTTTCCAGACACCCTGGCGGCGATGCCGCCTGACAGCTCGCCGGCGCGGGGCTGGAGGTATCGTTTAAAAGGGGGACGGCAACGCTGGCGGGGCGCCAAAAACGTGCGCGCACCCGCCAGTCACCGCCAACATCCCCAGCCCCGTCGCCTGGTGTGACGGGTGCTTTAAGGTACCGTTACATGATAAGATATCGTGAACGATATCGTTCAAACGTCACGGGTTTGGAGTTGTTCAAACAACATCGTTAGTACATCGTTGCGTGTAACACCTCGATATGACTTCGATAAAACGTTGGATCGCTGATTGCAGATTTAAGAACATGTTCTCAAATCAGACAATCCTCGATCAACCAACCTGCTGCATCGTTCTGTGTGACACCGCGATAACTATATATATATAGAGAGACCTTGGCTCACCAAGTAAATACGGGTGCTTAGAGGAAAAAAAATTCAATATATAATGAAACTCTAGCACACCAAACCCAAGGAAAACGCAAGTAACAATATCTTCTGGATGCTGTATTTTTATTATTGTCAGGATCCCAATTAAGTCTCAAACTCAAAAAAAAAAACATTTTTCTGCCACATACGGCATTCATCAGTTTACTGAGCTATAAGAATACATACAATAAAAATATTTTTAGTCATCATGTACAAAAAATTAAAATCAAAATACAGAGAATTTACTTCATACAAAAAATACAACATATATATACAGATCAAAACAGCAAAGATATTTGATGGATCTATTTTTGTTTGGGGCAAAACTGTCCCTTATATATAAGAAAACATGCTAAATACAGATGCATCGGGAAAAAAGGAGAAAATAAAATATACCTTGATCTAAGATACTTTAAGCAGTGCAAATTTTAATATGGCATACAGTTCAGCCTAACCACAAAGAATAAGTATCTATATAAGGTAGATAAGGAAAAAAGTAGGAATTTCAGTCATGACATAGAAACTAAACAATGAATATAATTTGAAAAGGTAGTGTATTGTGGCAGAATGTGATACCTATGGTTAGATGCAGCTGAACCCTGGTCTGTATGGACAACTGGATAATAAAGTAACAGACAGCACCCCTTGATGTAAAGATGGATATGGGAATCTACAGTTGTGGCCAAAAGTATTGACACCCCTGTCAGATAATACTCAGTTTCTTCCTGAAAATTATTATTATTATTATTATTATTATTATTTATTTATATAGCGCCATTAGGTTCCATGGCGCTTTACATGAGGATGAGGGAGACAAGAACAAGTACACTAAATCTAGGCGATCAGGACGTACAGGTACAGGAGGGGCAGGGACCCTGTCCACGAGGGCTCACAGTCCAAGAGGGGCGGGTTAGGATACAGTAGGATGGGGGAATGTCAGGTATGGGGCGGTCGCCTGGGTCTCATGGCAGGTTGTAGGCTTGACGGAACAAGTGAGTCTTCAGGTGACACTTGAAGCTACTCAGGGTAGGAGAGTGTCTGACATGTTTGGGCAGGGAGTTCCAGAGTAAGGCAGATGCCCGGGAAAAGTCCTGGACTCGGTTGTGCGAAGAGGTGATGAGGGGGGAGCAGAGGAGGAGTTCTTGGGAGGAGCGGAGGTTGCGTGAGGGTAGGTATTGGGAGACCAGGTCGGAGATGTATGGTGGGGCCAGGTTGTGTATGGCTTTGTACGCCATGGTTAGTGTTTTGAAT
This sequence comes from Allobates femoralis, assembly GCA_033576535.1. Taxonomy (NCBI): domain Eukaryota; kingdom Metazoa; phylum Chordata; class Amphibia; order Anura; family Aromobatidae; genus Allobates; species Allobates femoralis. Next base: position 175,426,376 of record JARQOC010000005.1, read on the forward strand.
TGGGATCTCTTGGAGACAGGGAGCCAGTGAAAGGCTTGGCAGAGGGGGGAGACAGGGGAGTAGTGGGAGGACATGTAGATGAGTCAGGCAGCGGAGTTGAGGATAGACTGGAGAGGTGTGAGGGAGTTAGCCGGGAGGCCATTGAGAAGGAGGTTGCAGTAGTCAAGGCGGGAGATGATAAGACCATGGATGAGTGTTTTAGCGGTGTCATGGGTGAGGAAGGAGCGGATCCGTGAGATGTTCTTGAGCTGGAGCCGGAGGGATGTGGTGAGGGCCTCGATGTGGGGCTTGAAGGATAGGGAGGAGTCAAGGATTACCCGAGGCACTTGGCTTGGGGGACTGGGGAGAGGGCGCAGTCGTTGATGCAGATGGATAGGTTGGGAGGTGGGGTGGAATTTCTTGGGGGGAAGACTATGAATTCAGTTTTGTCCATGTTGAGTTTAAGGAAGCGAGCAGAGAAGAAGGATGAGATGGCGGAAAGGCATTGTGGGATTTTCGAGAGTAGGGAGGTGATGTCAGGGCCGGACAGGTAGATTTGGGTGTCGTCGGCGTAGAGGTGGTACTGGAGGCCATGGGACTCAATGAGTTGCCCTAGGCCGAGAGTGTAAATGGAGAAAAGTAGGGGTCCCAGGACCGAACCTTGGGGGACTTCGACAGAAAGGGGGTAGAGTGAGGAGGAGGTGTGGGAGTGCGAGACGCTGAAGGTCCGGTGCGCTAGGTATGAGGAGATCCAGGAGAGGGCAAGGTGGGTGATGCCAAGGGGTTCCAGGATCCGGAGAAGAAGGCAGTGGTCAACCGTGTCGAAGGTGGCAGACAGGTCAAGGAGTAGCAGGATGGAGTAGTGGTGTTTGTTCTTGGCGGTCAGTAGGTCGTTGGTGACTTTGGTCAGGGCTGTTTCGGTGGAATGGAGGGGTCGGAAGCCGGACTGTAGGTGGTCGAAGTGGGAGCACGAGGAGAGGTGAGAGGACAGTTCGGAGTGGACGTGATGTTCAAGTAGCTTAGAGGCGAATGGGAGAAGAGATATGGGGCGATAGTTAGAGACAGAAGTAGGGTCAAGTGAGGTTTTTTTTAGGATGGGCGTGATTAGGGTGTGTTTGAAGGCCGAGGGGAAGGTACCAGTGCTAAGTGAAAGGTTAAAGAGGTGGGTGAGGGCTGTGATGAAAATGGAGGTGTGGCTCAGAATGAGGTGGGATGGGAGCGGGTCGTGGGCGCTGGTGGTGGGGTGTGATTTTGACAGGAGGGAGGAGAGTTGGTCTTCAGTTATGGGGGGGAAGTGGCTGATGGAGGAGGAGGGCATTGTAGGTGGGAAGGGGAGTTGTGGGAATAGTGGACCGAAGCTGCTTCTGATCTTGTCGATCTTCTCCTTGAAGAAGGTTGCAAAGTCTTCAGCAGAGATGAGGGGAGAAGGGGGAGGAGCAGGCAGGCGAAGTAAGGAGTTGAAAGTTTTGAAGAGCTGTTTGGGGTGGCGGGACAGAGAGGTTATAAGGGATGAGAAGAACACTTGCTTGGCGGTAGCAAGTGCCGTCTTGAAGTCAGTGATGGATTGCTTGAACAGAGCAAAGTGCTCGGGGGTGTGAGACTTTTTCCATCTCCTCTCGGCGACTCTGGACACCCGTCTCAGGTTTTTAGTGAGGGTGGTGTGCCAGGGTTGCCTGTTAATGCGCGGATTGCAATCACAAATTCTTTGGTATTATTATCTTCATTTGATTTGTATTCAATGAAAAAATACAAAAGAGAATGAAGCAAAAAGCAAAACATTGATCATTTCACACAAAACTCCAAAAATGGGCCAGACAAAAGTATTGGCACCCTCAGCCTAATACTTGGTTGCACAACCTTTAGCCAAAATAACTGCGATCAACCATTTCCGGTAACCATCAATGGGTTTCTTACAATGCTCTGCTGGAATTTTAGACCATGTTTCTTTGGCAAACTGCTCCAGGTCCCTGATATTTGAAGGGTGCCTTCTCCAAACTGGCATTTTTAGATCTCTCCACAGGTGTTCTATGCCCTGATGAAGTGATAACTGAAATCACGGAACCGGTAGGCAAATTACCCATTAAACAGAGTTTTATACATCACTCTGTTTGTCTCCACTGGAGGTCAGCGCGGTGGATCTATGAAACCCAGCACTTTCTGTTAACCCTTTGGATCACAGGTGTTCTATGGGATTCAGGTCTGGACTCATTGCTGGCCACCTTAGAAGTCTCCAGTGCTTTCTCTCAAACCATTTTCTAGTGCTTTTTGAAGTGTGTTTTGGGTCATTGTCCTGCTGGAAGACCCATGACTTCTGAGGGAGACCCAGCTTTCTCACACTGGGCCCTACATAATGCTGCAAAATTTGTTAGTAGTCTTCAGACTTCATAATGCCATGCACACGGTCAAGCAGTCCAGTGCCAGAGACAGCAAAGCAACCCCAAAATATCAGGGAACCTCCGCCATGTTTGACTGTAGGGACCGTGTTCTTTTCTTTGAATTTCTCTTTTTTTCTCCTGTAAACTCTATGTTGATGCCTTTGCCCAAAAAGCTCTACTTTTGTCTCATCTGACCAGAGAACATTTTTCCAAAACGTTTTAGGCTTTCTCAGGTACGTTTTGGCAAACTCCAGTCTGGCTTTTTTATGTCTCTGGGTAAGAAGTGGGGTCTTCCTGGGTATCCTACCATACAGTCCCTTTTCATTCAGACGCCGACGGATAGTACGGGTTGACACTGTTGTACCCTCAGACTGCAGGGCAGCTTGAACTTGTTTGGATGTTAGTCGAAGTTCTTTATCCACCATCCGCACAGTCTTGCGTTGAAATCTCTTGTCAATTTTTCTTTTCCGTCCACATCTAGGGAGGTTACCCACAGTGCCATGGCTTTAAACTTCTTGATGACACTGCGCACGGTAGACACAGGAACATTCAGGTCTTTGGAGATGGACTTGTAGCCTTGAGATTGCTCATGCTTCCTCACAATTTGGTTTCTCAAGTCCTCAGACAGTTCTTTGGTCTTCTTTCTTTTCTCCATGCTCAATGTGGTACACACAAGGACACAGGACAGAGGTTGAGTCAACTTTAATCCATGTCAACTGGCTACAAGTTTGATTTAGTTATTGCCAACACCTGTTAGGTGCCATAGGTAAGTTACAGGTGCTGTTTATTACACAAATTAGAGAAGCATCACATGATTTTGCTAAGGGTGCCAATACTTTTGTCCACCCCCTTTTTTATGTGTCGTGTGGAATTATATCCAATTTGGTTTTAGGACAATTCTTTTTGTGTTTTTTTTAATTGAAGACAAATTAAATGAAGATAATAATACCAAAGAATTTGTGATTACAATAATTTTCAGGAAGAAACTGAGTATTATCTGACAGAATTGCAGGGGTGTCAATACTTTTGGCCACAACTGTATATAGTCTAGGTATAGAAATAACATACATGTTATAAAGTTAATTACATGTGTTTTATGGGTCATATAAAGAACCACAAAGTTACTACCTTATGTAGACATCCAATACTGCATGGGGCTCATAGCTAAGGAAAAGCCTGTGCAAATGATTTTATGGAAAGAATGAGCATAATGAAAAACACTCTTGTGCCATATGTAAATGAAAGGCAGCTTACCATAGGGCTAATGTGTAAATCTGTAAAACACAAAGCCATATGTGTTTGGCAATAAAGTGGGTAAATATTAACCCCCCCATATACAGGCAGGACCCCGGCTCCATCATGTACTTACAAGACACCAACAGTTAGCATGGGAAGGCTAGAAGGATACATAGCATTGGGGGTCACTATATGGGGATAAAATTGGAAAAAGGACACTTCAAGATGGATGGCTAAATAAGAAAAAGAAGGAAAAAAAAAGGAAAAAGAATGAATTAATGCAATAATGAAAATAATTACAATAAGCAGTTACATAAAGCCCAATAGTAAGTAATGAATATGGAAACATACATGTTAAATGATGAGTTACAAAACATATCAAAGAAAACATGTTAATCCAGTATACCAAACCACAGGCTGGTTATCACTGCACTCACAATGTATACACAAAAGTATATGGCAAAAAACAGATTTTTTCAATGTATTGTGGATTTAGGTTTAGAGATGCGGTCCCGAATATGCTGGTGGTTTCCCCAACATATCTGAGATCGCAAGGACACTTTAATAAATACGCCACAAACGACGTATCACATGTTAAGTAATCATGGATATGAAAAATCTTCCCTGTCCTAGGTTGTGAAAAGGTACAACCTTTTACCAGGTTGGAGCACTGTAAGCATCGATGGCAAGAAAAATTGCCTTTTTTGGGGGTAGCAAGAAATGTTTGTCTAGATTTGAGAATATTAGAGCCTATGTCCGCACGGACCAAATGGTCATGAAGATTAGGTGCTCTTTTATGCTTATTGACAATCCCCTGCATTCCCCACGGAATAGACCCCTGCCCAGGGTCACCTTTGTTAATTCATTTCACCCGTTTAACAAAATCACACAGGGGATTGTCTATAAGCATTGGCATCTTCTGACAGAGTCTTATCCATCTATAGAGGAGTTCAAAAATCTATCCTTATGGTGCTATAAAAGAGCACCTAATCTTCGTGACCATTTGGTCCGTGTGGACATAGGCTCTAATATTCTCAAATCTAGACAAACATTTCTTGCTATCCCCAAAAAAGGCAATTTTCCTTGCCGTCGATGCTTACAGTGCTCCAACCTGGTAAAAGGTTGTACCTTTTCACAACCTAGGACAGGGAAGATTTTTCATATCCATGATTACTTAACATGTGATACGTCGTTTGTGGTGTATTTAGTAAAGTGCCCGTGCAATCTCGGATATGTTGGGGAAACCACCCAGCAAATCCGGGACTGCATCTCTAAACATAAATCCACAATACATTGAAAAAATCTGTTATTGCCAGTGCCCTATCATTTCGTAACTAGAGGTCATACTGTATCTCAGTTGAGATATTATATTATTGAACATGTTCCACCTATGGGATGGGGAGGAGACCGTGTTAAATGATTGAAAGAGAGGGAGGCCTTCTGGATCTTTTCGCTCCAGACACTAGAACCAAAAGGTCTACACCGTGAATATGAGGTTATCCTTTAAACGGTCTGTTTTTTGCCATATACTTTTGTGTATACATTGTGAGTGCAGTGATAACCAGCCTGTGGTTTCTTTGATGTTTTGTAACTCCTCATTTAACATGTATGTTTCCATATTCATTACTTAGTATTGGGCTTTATGTAACTGCTTATCGTAATTATTTTCATTATTACATTAATTCATTCTTTTTCCCTTTTTTTCCTTCTTTTTCTTATTTAGCCATCTTGAAATGTCCTTTTTCCAATTTGATCCCCTATATAGTGACCCCCAATGCTATGTATCCTTCCAGCCTCTCCATGCTACCTGTTGGTGTCTTGTAAGTACATGATGGAGCCGGGGTCCTGTCTGTATATGGGGGAGTTAATATTTACCCACTTTATTGCCAACACATATGGCTTTGTGTTTCACAGATTTACACATTCGCCCTATGGTAAGCTGCCTTTCATTTACACATAGCACAAGAGTGTTTTTCATTATGCTCATTCTTTTCCATATAATGATTTGCACAGGCTTTTCCTTAGCTGTGAGCCTACATAAGGTATTAACTTTGTGGTTCTTTATATGATCCATAAAACACATGTAATTAACTTTATAACATTTATATTCTTTCTATATGTAGACTATATAGTATTCCCATATCCATCTTCACATCTAAGGGTGCTGTATGTTACTATATTAACCAGTTGTCCATACAGACCCAGTTTCAGCTGCCTCTAACCATAGGTATCACATTCTGCCACAGTATTCTATGTCATGACTGAAATTCCTACTTTTTTCCTTATCTACCTTATATAGCTACTTATTCTTTGTGGTTAAGCTGAACTGTATGCCAGATTAAAATTTGCACTGCTTAAAGGATCTTAGATCAAGGTATATTTTATTTTATTTTTTTTTTCCAAAGCATCTGTATTTAGCATGTTTTCTTATATATAAGGGACAGTTTTGCCACAAACAAAAATAGATCCACCATATATCTTTGCTGCTTTGATCTGTATGTATATGCTGTATTTTTTGTATGAAGTAAATTCTCTGTATTTTGATTTTTCATTTTTTGTACATGATGACTAAAAATTAGTTTATTGTAAGTTTTCTTATAGCTCAGTAAACTGATGAAGGCCGTATGTGGCAGAAAAATGTTTTTTTTTTGAGTTTGAGACTTAATTGGGATCCTGATAATAAGAAAAATACAGCATCCAGAAGATATTGTTACTTGTGTTTTCCTTGGGTTTGGTGTGCTAGAGTTCCATTATACACCGCGATAACTATGTCATTCACGACTTCGCCCATTCACATCAATGAGCAAGTATCGTTCGCTGGGTTGTACAAACGATACCTGCTCCCTGGATCGTTGGTGCATCGTGCATGATATCTAGGCGTGTGACATCTCACCAGCAATGTCAAAAAGATGTCCTAATGACCGCACGTCCCCAAGATCGTTAGTGATACTGTTTCAACATTGAAGCATGTAATGGTAACTTAAGAGAGTTCAGAAGTTCTGTGCCAACTTTTGCTTTTGTTTCTTTGATGATTTGGTGCAGAAAAAAGAAGCAGCATGTTAGTTGTAGCTATTTTTGCAATTTTTCTCCATTGACTTCAAGAAGAACTGCTGCAAAAACAGATTTATGTTCACACAATGTGTTTTTGGTGCACTTTTCCAAAAAAAAGCAAGCTCCTCTCTCTATCTCTCTCCCTCTCTGTCTCTCTCTCCACATTTTGAGCAGCCTGGAATTAGGGCAGAAAAATTATGCAAAAATGCACCACTTTCCACATGCAACAATGTACTGTAATGTGCAAAGACACATTGTGGATTTTGGTGTATTTTTCTGCCAAAGGATGCAGATTTGATATTGAAAATTCCTGCACCAAAAAATCAGCATCAGCACATCGAGATACATCACTGGAATCAGGATCTCTATCTCCACCTTATTCTGCTCTCAGATGGGATGGCAAAAACCTGGTGACAGATTCTCTTAAGTGTGCTTTCACACACTGTATTTGCTGCCTATTTTTACGCGAGAGCTCTTGCAGTTTTTGTAGCCAAAACCAGGAGTGGGTGATTAAATACAGAAGTGGAGCACTTGTTTCTATTAGACTTTTCCTCTAATTGTTCCACTCCTGGTTTTGGCTACAAAAACTACAACAACACTCGCATAAAATGCGCAGCAAATACGCAGCATGTGAACGTACCCTTAAAGTGTGTGCTCCATTTATATATCCATTGAATCCCAAATATACATTTTAATACATAATTGAATTTATAGTGGATGACATTTTCCATTTGAAGAGCCTTAATGTACCAAAACTGTGGGAAAACCCCCACAAGTAGGGATGGGCGAATCTACTCGCTAGGACTCGTTACTCGGCGAGTAGTAAGGGACTCGCAGGACTCGGTACTCTGCGAGTTTCCCAGTGATTACTCGCACGAGTCCAATGCAAATCAATATCAATCCTAGTTTTGTCAAACGCTGACAAAACTCGGATTGCCATTGTTCGCATTAGACTCGGCTACTGTGCCAGTGATAGCAGGGAAACTCGCAAGTAACTGCTGTTACATTGCGAGCGGAGTCCAGCTGTCTTCTCTGTGCAGCTCCAGGGTCCTAGAGCCCGCCTACTCACAGACATGATGTAGCAGTGCTGAGATTGTTCTCAGTCTGCTCATTCCCTGTGCATAGACATCTATATTTATGCACAGGGGATGTAGCAGAAAGGACATCGCGTTTTGGACTACGTCGGACAGAAGAGGATTTTTTTAATTAAAGATGGAGTCCCTAATGGCTTTTTTTTTTTATTTCAAATAAAAAATTTTCTCTGTGTTTTGTTTTTTTAACCCTTTATTGGAGATTCTTAGTGGCTGGGTCAAACGTGGCCTGACATTAAGAATCTCGGGCTTAATACCAGCTTGTATAACAAAGCTGGTATTAACCCCTTTATTACCCAGCGTGCCACTGCCACCAGGGCCGCTGGAAGAGCGGGGTTCAGCGCCAGAGGATGGCGCTTCAATGAACGCGCCATCTTCTGGGGCGGCTGCGGGCTGCAATTTGCAGCGGGGGGTGCCCAGAAAGCTTGGGCATCCCTGCGCTGCGGATTCCAGCCCCCAGCTGCTTAGCTGTACCTGGCTAGACATAGAAATTGCGCGGAGCCCCACGCATTTTTTTTATTATTTAATGAATTTCAGAGTCAGAGTCAGAGTCTCAGAGTCAGAGTCTCAGAGTCGGAGTCGCCTCAGAGTCGGAGTCGCCTCAGAGTCAGAGTCGCCTCAGAGTCAGAGTCGCCTCAGAGTCAGAGTCGCCTCAGAGTCGGAGTCGCCTCGGAGTCGGAGTCGCCTCGGAGTCGGAGTCGTCTCGGTGTCGGAGTCTCCTCAGAGTCAGAGTCGCCTCAGAGTCGGAGTCGCCTCAGAGTCGGAGTCGCCTCGGAGTCGGAGTCGCCTCGGAGTCGGAGTCGTCTCGGTGTCGGAGTCTCCTCAGAGTCGGAGTCTCAGAGTCAGAGTCTCAGAGTCGGAGTCGCCTCAGAGTCAGAGTCGGAGCCCCACGCATTTTTTTTATTATTTAATGAATTTCAGAGTCAGAGTCAGAGTCTCAGAGTCAGAGTCAGAGTCTCAGAGTCGGAGTCTCAGAGTCGGAGTCGCCTCAGAGTCGGAGTCGCCTCAGAGTCGGAGTCGCCTCGGAGTCTGAGTCGCCTCGGAGTCGGAGTCGTCTCGGTGTCGGAGTCTCCTCAGAGTCGGAGTCTCAGAGTCGTAGTTGCCTCGGAGTCGTAGTTGCCTCGGAGTCGTAGTTGCCTCGGAGTCGTAGTTGCCTCGGAGTCGTAGTTGCCTCGGAGTCGTAGTTGCCTCGGAGTCGTAGTTGCCTCGGAGTCGTAGTTGCCTCGGAGTCGTAGTTGCCTCGGAGTCATAGTTGCCTCGGAGTCGTCTCGGAGTCGGAGTCGTCTCGGAGTCGGAGTCGTCTCGGAGTCGGAGTCGTCTCGGAGTCGAGTCGGAGTCGGAGTCGTCTCGGAGTCGGAGTCGTCTCGGAGTCGAGTCGGAGTCGTCTCGGAGTCGTCTCGGAGTCGGAGTCGGAGTCGTCTCGGAGTCGGAGTCGTCTCGGAGTCGGAGTTGTCTCGGAGTCGGAGTCGTCTCGGAGTCGGAGTCGTCTCGGAGTCGTCTCGGAGTCGTCTCGGAGTCGTCTCGGAGTCGTCTCGGAGTCGTCTCGGAGTCGAGTCGTCTCGGAGTCGGAGTCGTCTCGAAATCGGAGTCGTCTCGGAGTCGTCTCGGAGTCGGAGTCGGAGTCGTCTCGGAGTCGAGTCGGAGTCGGAGTCGGAGTCGTCTCGGAGTCGGAGTCGTCTCGGAGTCGGAGTCAAAAAAATGCGTGGGGCTCCGCGCAATTTCTATGTCTAGCCAGGTACAGCTAAGCAGCTGGGGGCTGGAATCCGCAGCGCAGGGATGCCCAAGCTTTCTGGGCACCCCCCGCTGCAAATTGCAGCCTGCAGCCGCCCCAGAAGATGGCGCGTTTATTGAAGCGCCATCCTCTGGCGCTGAACCCCGCTCTTCCAGCGGCCCTGGTGGCGGTGGCACGCTGGGTAATAGAGGTTAGGGCCAACTTTGTATTATTATCAGCTGGCCCTAAGCCCGAAATTTATGGCGGTCACGCCAATATTAGACATGACCGCCATGAATTTCTATTAAATTGTTTAAAAAAAAAACACAACACAGAGAAATTTTTTTATTAGAAATAAAAAAAAAAGCCATTAGAGACTCCATCTTTAATTAAAAAAATCCTCTTCCGTCCGACGCAGTCCAAAACGCGATGTCCTCTCTGCTCATCCCTGTGCATAGATATAGATGTGTATGCACAGGGAATGAGCAGACTGAGAACAATCTCAGCTCTGCTACATCATCTCTGTGCACAGACATTCATGTCTGTACACAGGGAATGAGCAGACTGAGAACAATCTCAGCACTGCTACATCAGGCAGCAGGCAGGCTCTAGGACCCTGGAGCTGGCAGCCAGCACACAGAGAAGACAGGACTCTTATCTGTGCGAGTTTCCCAGCGATTACAGTTGCAAAGTAAACGAGTCCAATGCAAATAAATGACAAAACTAGGATTGCTTCAGGCTGAAGCTTCCGAGACACATCTGCGATTTGTAAATCTCAAACTACTCGCTATTACTCGCTTCCCCATTCATTAACATTGGACTCGCTAGACTCGCAACGAGTAGCGAGTCCTGTGCTCGGACTCGCTAGAGTCAAGCGATTCCGAGTAATTTAGGATTCGCCCATCACTACCCACAAGTGACACCTTTCATGAATTTAGACCAATCAAGGAATTTATCTAGATTTCGGGTAAGCACCTTAACCCCACATAAACTTATGAAATTGAACCATGAAAATAAGAAAAAACATTTTTACTACAAAAATGTTTCTTTACCCACAAATTTATCATTTTCACAAGGATTAGAGGAGACATAGACACAGAATTGTTTGAGCAATTTCTCCTGAGTACATTGATAACCTATCTGTGGTCAAAAACTACTGGTTTGGTACAAGGTGTGGCTTAGAAGGAAAGGAGCGCCATTTGATTTCAAAATGAGCTTGAATCAACCCCTAAGATTCCTAAACAATGAAGACTCCCTATAAGAGACTAGAAATGAGCGAACATTTCAGAACAAGGTTCATCAATTTCAAATTTGGCTCAAACATTGACAATATGGTTCGTGATCAGAAAACCCAAGCAATTTACTTAATAATTGACGAATACTGCTTTGTTCAGGGGAAAAACTAGAAATTTTAAAATGGCTCCAAAGCTTTCCTTTAAGATTTGGGTTCAAATTGCTCACTGGAATATCCAGTGGATGAGAATTCTGCTAACATACCGTTAGCGGAGCTCAGAGCCATCAGGTCTACCGCTTTCTTTAAACATGGTAAATTCAAGGAAGCTTTAAATGAAAGTTTTTAAGCTTCCTTGAGTTTCCAGGTGTTGGGACGCCTGTAGGCTTTCATTTTTTGGATGAGTGCCAGAGGAGGCAGCAGCAGGGAAAGTGAGAAACCATAAAGTCTCCTTTAAACATCCCTTTAAGAGCGCTTTTGATTTTTCTAAAATCTTTTATTATTTTTGTTAGAGATATATCCTTTATTATTGCTGATTGTCAGCAGTGTTCAAGGCCACCTCTTCTACACTTATCTGCTAGCAATTCAGGTAAAATTACCATATGTCCATTATATTCTTAACATACCTGCTCTTACAGTAATAATTTATTGTAGTATTCTCACTTTGTATCTCTCCTGATCTGGTACCTATTACCTTATATAGTAGTAGTGCCCTCCCCTCTTTTTTGGTAACCATTACTGCACAGACCTGCCTTTCCTTCTTTGTTTCATAAACACAAGTACCTGTCATATAATCAGTATAATTTTGGTCTCTTCAGAGTGAGCGTGGTAGTTTTATGTTTATTAATTGTTTATTCTTTTTAACAAGTTATTGATGTGGACCGTGTCTTATAATTGTGACTCCTCTTTTATTTATTAATATTCAACAACATATCCATTTTCTCATTAAAATCTCCCATTCCAGGGATTTTTTTTACCTAGTTGAATGACAGTTTTTTTATTATATCAATAATATAAAATAAATAGATATTTGAAAAAAATTCCTCCCGAAATTCTAAGCTCCCTTAAATGGATGTTTCAAGGACATTGTAAGCTTCCAGGACGTAACAGCTGATACCACATCTGGCAATGTTTCCACAATTCACACCTTGCACGTGTTAAAACACCTGCAAACTCCAGGAAGCTCCCAAAAATTCTACAGCTTTATACAAGCCAGTAGACCCAATGGAGGGAGCACTCCTAATTGTAAGGTTAGGTGTTGTTCTTGGCCAATGGGTCTACCAGCGAGTGTTAAGACCCCAATCAGGGAATGTTTTAGGGCCATTTTGAATTTCAAACTTTTTTCCTAAAGAAAGTTGCATTTGCTTATTTGTTTTTTTTTAACTGCTCAGGTTTCCAATCCTGAACAATAGCTGCAATGTTCATGTCATATTTAAAATTAGCAAGCATGTTCAGGGAAAGTTTGCTCATTGCTGTTAATGATACAAATAACACACTTGTGTACATGCTAAAAATCTGTATTATAAATGTATGGAATGAAATGAAATTTAGGCATTGCCCATTTTCAAGAAGCAATATCCATAATGTGAGGTTTCATGATGGTGAATACACCTATACGACCTTGTATGTTAAGCATATAATGGACATATGTATTTTTATCTGAATTGCTAGCAGATAAGTGTAGAAGAAGTGGCCCCGCACCCTGCTGACTCTTTGAAATAATAAAGATTTGTTTTGTAAAAAAAAATAAAGAAAGTAACAATTGAAAAAAGTACTAATAAAAAATTATTAAAAAAATAAATAAAAAATACAAAGGTTGCTTAAACCAATGTTTGAAGGACATTATTATTATTGTTATTATTATTTATTTATATAGCGCCATTATATTCCATGGCGCTTTACATGCTAAAAGAGCAGACTAGGACAAGTAACATAGTAACAATACAAGTAACAATAAATGTTGAAAATTCGGTTGTACAGATACAAGAGGGGAGAAATCCTGTCCGCGAGGGTTCACAGTCTACGAGGTGCAGGTAGGGATACAGTGGGAGGGGGAAATTCCTGTCGTGAGGCAGTGTGGTGGACATTGCAAGGTTCCGTGAATTCACAGCTGCTGCCACATCTGGCACCATTCCAAAATTTGACACCCTACAGGTGTCCCAACACTTTCAAACTCAAGGAAGCTTACAAAAATTCTTTTAAAGCTCCATTAAATTTCACAGGTTTAAAGAAAATGGCAGATTCAATGGGTGTAACACTCCTAACCGTAAGTTTAGGTGTTGTTCCCAGCAGGTGAGTCTTTCAGCAATCATTTTGTCCCCAAAGATTCAGGGAAAGTTTTAGAGCCATTCAGATCATGAACTGAAACTGCAATCTTTGTGCCAAATTTGAAATTGCTGAACATGTTTGGGGAAAGTTTGCTGATCTCTACTCACCAAAAAGATAGCCATCAAAAACATCCTTTGCATTTAGCAGGAGCTGTAAGTTCCACTGAGAGGCCACACATGTGTTTTAATACCGATGCACAATCTCCTGAAACCAGTAAAAGCACTTGGGGCGGTTGTGTCGCCTGCGACCAGCCATGCACTGGGGGAGGTGATTGGTGGTATTTATAGACACAGGGTAACCGTAGGGCATCAGTCACACTAGCACGTGTATCACATAGTGTCAGTATGCAGCCTATTGGTCATGCCCTTAATATTAGATTAGGCGGGCTGACCCGCACCATGTACATGCATCCCACAAATGAGAGATGCCCCCCAGAGGGCTCAGCTGCACACTGCAAAAGATAAAAAAAGTGCAAAAAACACTAAAGATGATGATCGGAGGTGTTAATGGATATTTTGGCCAAAATATGTAAGCTCGTAGCCCACCATCAAGGGCCCTCACACTTATGAGTCACAACCAAATGTCTGTTTTAGCAGAATAAACACTAGATAATAAAAACTCAGAAAAAACTCACCAAAAATATAGCCATGAAAAACATCTGTACTCCTAACAAATGAAACCATATAAACCCTTAACTTGTTGGACCGCTCAACACTTTATTAACATAGAAATGTATCACATAATCTTAAAAGTTATGGATTGTTACATGTGTACAGGATCAGAACCAATAACAACACAAGAATACATCACCAGAACATCATCAGTAGAAAAACATATCACCTGAACCACCAGCAGTACAGAAATTCTTCATAAAAACACCACCACAGCACAGAAATATATGCCTAGAACCCCATCAATGCAAAAACACATCATCACAACAATCATCAGTGCAGAAATGTGTCATCAGAACCACCATTAATACACGGTAATACAATTCTAATGTCAGGTCAGACCTATATACATTTGTACTGCATGAACCTACAACTCCCAGTATGCCCTTAACAATGGTAAGAAGAAACTGGGAGTTGTTATAAAAAATCACCAGACAGAGGACCATAAGGAACTACAGCAGGAATGAGTCATAGTCAGTATCACAAATAAACATTTACATTCAGGTAATGTATACATGTTGTTGCCTCTGATTAGAGTCGTCTTTTCTTTTTGTCATCTTGTCCAGACTACATGATGACTTTTCTCATCCACAGCATTTCTGTGCAGACTTCCATCTTCCCCAGTCTTCTGCAGCACATCCTGACACAATACCCTTAAAAATAGCAGAATGAGCAAAATGCTTCTGATTAAGTACATCCACCCTATGCTCTGCACTTGATTAAACTGTCCCTTACTGTTCCCTGCATTATGATACATGCCCTCCACACTGCACACTGTGTTGTGAGGATGCAGATAGTGGTGATATCAGGAAACATATTAGGAGCAGCAAACCTCATGGTGCTTGCCAAGCTCTGACTTCCTTGTGTTATCATTACATATGAGCATATTTGGCAAAAAATTAATTCATCATATCGTGTGGATGTTTCTGGGACATTTGCAAAAAAAGTTATTCTTCACAAAGTGAAATTCTGGTCTGGACTTTTGATTCTGATGAGGCTCAGGATTGAACGGAGCACGCGAGGAGTGGAGGAGACAGAGAGTTGAGTGCTAAGGGGAATAGTATTTTTTTATATTAAACCTTTTGGTGGCCTTTTATGGTTCAACAAAATGGTGGCCCGTCAGATGAATTTTCAAAAATTAAAGAGACAGATCAAATTATTGTACATTACAGACATACATTAGTACAATACAGTACAGCAGTTCACACCTGACAGCCCCGTAACCCCAAAAAATCGGGGTGTGAAGCTGGCCGTAGTTTTTTAATTTGGGTTATTTGCATCTGCATTGGAGGCAAGATTCAAGACCTCTTTTCCAGATTCTGCCAAAAATGGTTGAAAAGAATAGTACAACAGCTTAAAATTATGGAACTAATAAGTATAAATATCAACTAAACCTCTGCATGGTCTAGTTACTATCTATCTAACAAAAATATAGATTTACAAAACTCTTAACACAAGTATTGAATAAAGGTATATCTTTATATCTCCATAAAAGTTTATCTTTAAATATAATTTGTAGAATGGTTTTCCTTTCCAGTCTGTAGCCACTGATGTAGAATGAAATGTTCAGTGCTGTTTCAGTGCAATATTTTCTTCATGATTGCTTCAGTGAGTAATGATTTTGGTGATACTTGATTTGAGCATGACTAGATAAAGTCACGAAAAAGCCAGTTAGAAAACACTGAATAAAATAACGACGTCCATTGAAAATAATGGGAAAATTGCAATTCAAATCAAAGCAAACTGCCAACACGGCTACGTTACCATACAAGCTTCCTATTTATAAATAAGTGGTTAGATTTATTGCTTACGTATAGATGATAACCCTAGGTTCTGTTCTTAAAACAGTAGTTTGGCCACTTAGTCTAGTGTGTAGTCAACAAAGATAACTGAATATAAATAACCTCAAGCAATAAAGAACTTTTACAGCGTTCAACTGAGAAGGTCAAATGAAAAAAAATGCCATTTAGAAAGAAAAAAAAGAAAAAAAAAACATTTCAGCGTGTTACTGATCAGGGCATCACAGCTGCTTAATTTGCCTTGGGGAACTATGGGAATAAAAATGAACCGTACCATTTATTTTCCATAAGTTTCAAGTGAAAATGACCTAGAAACCACACTGCACATCTAAAAACTATTTATTAATCCCACATCTGTTGGACTATTTTAATTACATTTAACAGTTCTGGATGTTTTATTTAAACAAAATGCAGCCATATTGTTGCAATTTACTTCTGCTATTTTAATTTAGAAAAAAAGAGAATAAAAAAAGTAAAATACTTCTATCATACACTTACACACTTACGAGCTACTAGATTGTCAGTATGTCTACATAGGAATTCCTAATAGTGCAAATATTGTTTATCTTTTTTTTTTCAAGCAAATGTTTATGAAATGCATAATGTCTTAAAATCCTTCAAGAATGGAACAATTGGAAGAATATAAAAATGCATTTCTGTATGTAAAAGCCTTAGGCTGTGTGTTCATGGCCAGCGTATTGCCGCTGCATCCAAAACGTGGCGTGGCGTTCCAGAAATCTCATGCTCACTGTGCCTCTCCCCACCACAGCGTGTTTTCAGCTGCGGTGTGGGTTGCTGGACGTCCGCATCTCCTCAGCATGTTAATTTCATGCTGAGGAGTCAGAAGACATAACCATCGAGTGCATGCAGGGAAAAGCCGCCATGCACCTACCACATATCGTAAGTAAAGGGCGGCTGCAATCTCCCTGCATGCAGCTGCGGATTTCAGCAGATCCAGAGACACTGCATCCAACACGCAGTGCTTCTGGATCGTGAGCACACTGCCTTAGGCCCTCTGTCCAAGGTGTGTTGCTTGATGCTGTTTTGATGTAGATTTTGACAATTTGAATGTCTATCCTGAGGCCAGCAAAGTCTACAAGAGTTCAGAAAAGCTATGCCCACATTGCTTATTTTTTTCTCCTTGCACATGTGGTTCAATTAGCTGTGGTTTTTTGACTTGCCGCAAATGCCAGATCACGGCAAAACAGCACTTGCCACACCTGCCACATTTCCCATAGAGAATGAATGGGGGCTTGCCGCAAGTTGGCCGTTACTCGGCAGATGCGGTAAATCTGCCGAATCTGCCACAGTTCAACAAAAACGCTGATGTGAAAGCAGCCTAGCGAAGTTTGGAAAACATGACCTGTTGGTGGCCTTCCAGGCCTAGAGTTCCCCAATCCTTCCATAGTTCAAGCAGTTCTGGTCTTTTTATGTTTTCAGCTTGGCAAAAAATTAAGATTTAACTGCTTTGGTCATTTCATCCTGGAAAATGCTTCAATTTACCCCACTGATTCAAAAGAAACAGAGAAAGAAACATTCAATATACATGAACAACATATAAACACACTCAGCATAAAATAATGTTTTTGTTGATGATTTTTCTGCTTTAAAATGAACTCAAGGGAGAGAAAGCATTTTAGTACAGTCCCTGCCCTGCTACATTATGAAGCAGAGCCATACACTACAGTTCTAGGATCCATAGATTGCTTATAATTCAATAAAATCATACCTGCTCATCAGCTCTGAATCCACCTCAGGGGACATAACATTTCAGCCTGACAGTCTCATGCAGCAGAGAACAGGAGGTGTTGGGGGCATGGACCCTGGAGGCTGCAGGATAATCCTACATTCCAGTCCCTTCACACTTCTGTATGGGGTGGGGGTGTGGCAGGGGGCATGGCCACTGGCCCCATGCTCATACTACAATGCAGCCACTGATATACCATCCTATATGATGTGACAGGGAGTCCAGGCTTGAAATAGCAATCATGTCACCAAACAGATACAATTACACACTGTGGTCTTCTGTTGTATGATGATGCATAATGTGTACTGTTATTGTGATGCTAGGAGCAAAGGCAAAGTACTACACTGATCGATTCATCTCTACATGGTCTCCCCTCTTCCATAGGAACATGGTAGCTTCCTGTTCCTACAAATTTCCATGGATCATGATCATCATCCCTCCTCAGTGACAGTCCACTGCAAGGCATACAGAGTCTGCAGCATCTGTTAGCTACACGTTATAGTACACACCTTTATTATCAAGTAATATCTATTAAAAGTAAAAAAAAAAAATGCTATTTTAACATAGGATAGATATATGATAGATAGATAGATAGATAGATAGATAGATAGATAGATAGATAGATAGATTTATAGGTCGATGGATGAATACATAAGATATATGATAGACAGACTTATAGATACATGACAGATAAATATACAGACATGTGAAAGATAGATAATGGAAAGATATTTTTAAGCCCATATATGTTTGGTAACAGTATAAGGAACAGATAAAGGAATAATCAAACGTTGGGGTTTATACGATGTCTAACAGATGTTGCAGACTCTGGATGCCTTGCTGTCACTGTCACTGAAGAGTGATGATGATCCATTGAAAGTTGTAGGGAGAGGAAGCTACCCTGTTCCTATGGGGGAGGGAAGACCATGTAGAGCTGAATCGATGAATGTAGTGCTTTTCCTCTGCTCCTAGCCTCACAATAACAGTACATATTATGCATCATGATACAGTAGAGGACCACAGCATGTATTTGTATCTGCTTGGTAACATGACTGCTATTTCAAGCCTGGACACGTCACATCACATAGGATGGTATACCAGGGGTTGAATTGTAATGTGACCATGGGGCCAGTGGCCACGCTCCCTGTGCACCCCTTCCCTATACAGAAGTGTAAGGGGGTTGGCATGTAGGATGATCCTGCAGCTCCCAGCATTCACGCCCCCGACACACCTCCTGTTCTCTGCTGCTGCATAAAGCTGACATGCTGAAATGTTATGTCCCCTGAGGGGAGGTTAGAGCTGAGGAGCAGGTATGATTTTATTGAATTATAAGCAATTCATATATCCTACAACTGCAGTGTACAGCTCTGCTTCATCTTGTAGCAGAGCAGGGACTGTACTAAAAAGTTTTCTCTCTCCGGAGTTCCCCTTTAACCCCTTAGTAGCAGATCCATTTTTTATTTTAAGGACTCATACCTATTTTTCAAATCTGACGTGACACTTTATGTAGTAACATTTCAGCAATGCTTCAAGATATTCAATCACTTCTAGAATTATTTTTCATAATATATTGTACTTTATCTTAGTTTTAAATGTAGGTCAATATGTTTTGCATTATTTATGATAATGTCTTAAATCTGTCAAAAAAGTTTTTCAAAAATTGTCAGTTCTCAAATTTTGAATGTTTATACCCTTAAGACAGATAGTCACACAACACACATTTTAATAAACAACATTTCGCATATGTCTATTTTATGTCAAAATCAATATCCCTTTCTAATTTTAGGATGCTAGAAGATTTAAAATTTAGTAGGAACTTTTCATTGTTTTGAAGGAAATTTTCAAATCCTACTTTCACTTACTTATCCTAATTTTTATGAACCGTACATATTAAGCTTTGCAGAGATTTCGAAGGACCAATATGTATTAGAATATCCCTAAGTTGGATAACATATTAAAAACAAGAACCCTACTGTTACTCAAAACATATTATTTTTTTTTTTAAGTGTAAATTTTTGTTAAAGTTTAGTAACCAAAGAATAACAGACACGTGCACATTACAGATGCACCAAAATAGAACATTAATCCTAATGAAACGAAAAAGAAACATAAGAGTTAAATTCAAAAATAGGCCCTGACCCACGACCGCGCTTGGTGGGCCGAGTGAGTTGGCTTCAACTTAAACATAAGGCCGCTAGGGCCTAAAAAGCACTTAACGAACTGTAACAGTTGTAGTAATAGCAAAAGTAACATACAATTTAAGATATACGATGACAAGACAGGGGGGTGGGTTTATGAGAAGAAGAGCAGTGAAGAAGGGGGAAAAAAGCTTAGGGATAGTATTGTAGCTTCAGTAGTCCTTGAGCCTATAGGTCCTCACCAGCTACAAAGTAATCCCAGGGTGACCAAACCCCCTGACAGCGGTCCACTGAGGCATTTAGTTGTTCTGTGAGGTGTTGCATCCTACTGACATTTAGTATTCTACTCCTGAGGTTCTGGAGGGACCGGACCCGCGTCTGTTTCCAGCAATATGCGATCAGGCACCTGGCCGCTGTAAGAATATGAAGAAGTAATTTGGAGGAAAATTAACCCATTCCCTGCACCCCCAGGCCCAAGAAGTAAACCAGTAGATCGAGGTCTATCTCTACATGAAAGACCTTATTTATCAAGACTTTAACTTGACCCCAGAAAGGTGCTATTATCGGGCAGGTCCAAAATATGTGTAGCAGGGTCCCTGTGCTCCCCCCACACCTCCAACAAGAAGCAGGGATAGAGGGATCCAACCTATGGAGGAATACCGGCATGTGGTATCAAAACATCCAAATTTGTAAATATTTTCCTTACACAATGTGCATCTTGATGTCTTTGGGGCACCACTCCAGATGTCAGACCACTCCTAAAGGGAAATCCGTCTGCCCAGGGAAGACTCCCACTTCTACATATAAGGAAAGACGCCATTAGACTCACCTTGCGGATCGGAAATCAATCTGTAAATTTCAGATATCAAACCCTTGGTGTCCATTACCCTCCTACAGATCTTCTCGAATTCTGTAGTGATGAAGGCTCCCGCCCGACCAAATAGAGTGCTGGCTAGATCTCTAATTTGCAAATATTGATAGAACTCATGATTGGTAAGGGAGAAGTTATTTTTAAGAAAGTCGAAATGATGAATCTGCATTCTGTCCCCATCAATAATATTTGCAAATCTGAACAGGCCAGCCCTGAGCCAGGGGTGCACATAGCGGATTCTATACTACCTGGGAGCAATGGTTAGTATAAAAAGGACACCAAGGGAGAGCAGGGAGACGTTAGGACGAATCTTTGTGTGCAAGAGAGCCAAAGATCCCTAGTGAACTGAATAAGGCCCAGGAGAGGGGGGAAAGAGTCTCACTGAGCTGGTGGCCACAGAAGAGAATTGTGGTGTATTGGGGCGAGCCAGAGTTTCTCTATTTCGGTCCACTTGTTATAGGCCCAAAGGGACACTCAATAAGGGATCCTCCTAAGGTGAGTAGCCCAGTAATACTTAAGGACATCCAGAATGGATAACTTCCCACCTGAGCCTGTGGGCAGTCAGGACTTCCTTGGCTACTCTGTGTCATTTTTTGCACCAAATGAACTGTATGATAGCTGCCTGAAGAGATTTTAATTCTGCAGCTGTATCTTGACCACGAGGGTTTCAAAAAAGTATAATAATTTAGGTAGTAAACTCATCTTCACCGCCGCCATCCGCCCCATCCAAGAAAGGGGAAGACATAGCCAGGGAGGGAAGTTAAATTTATAGAGGGTATCATAAGAAGTCAAATAACCCCCAAATATTTTACTGCGTCTATTTTCCATCTAAACTTGAAGTTCAGGCATAAATGGTCTAACACCCCGGGGGCAAGGTTCAATGGCATGACCTCCATTTTGCTTGAGTTAATTTTATAACCCGATAGACACCCATACTCCTTCAAGGTATGCATGAGGTTCGGAAGGGACACATGGAGTTTGGTGAGCGTTAGGAGGACATCATCCGCGAAAAGAGAGATCTTAAATGAATTGCTCCCAACGAAAACCCTCAAAATGTCAGGATTACACCGGACCGCCAGTGCCAGGGGCTCAATGCACAATGCAAAGAGCAGGGGGGACAGGGGGCACCCCTGCCTAGTGCCATTCAAGATGACAAAGGGCATAGAGGTACATAAGGGGAGCTTAACTGATTCTGTTGAGTGGCTATACAGAGATTTTAAAGCTAACATAAAGCTGCCCGAGACCTCGAAGACCTTCAGCGTTTCAGCGTCTTAAAAAGGAAAGGCCAAGAGAGGCAGTCAAAAGCCTTCTTTGCGTCGAGGCTCAACACCAACATTTGTTGTTTCCTCCGATTCGAGACATCCACCAAGTCTGTTACTCTCCTGGTATTATCACCCCCTTAAGCCATGATGGGTATGTGAGAAGAGTGGGGGAGCTATCAATATGACTGTACCTATGTGAATGCAGCTGGTTGAGGCCCACTCTGTCGAGGGCCCATGAGTGAAGCAGGATCTGAATGAATATAAAAAGGAAAAACATCGAGGGAAGGGGAAGACAAGGACAAGACAAGGACAAACACTGAAACAAACAGAAGTCAGAAGCATCATATGAAGTGTAAAAACCTAAAACATTAGTTCCCGGGGATTAACCTGGCAAGGGATCACCCTAAAGGGATCTCCTGGCCCATCCGGACTGGGAGAGATGCACCAAAGCCAGATGCAGTCCTCAGGGTTCTCCAGTAACACATTGAGAGGGGGCAGTCCAGGAGGCACAAACCCAATCAAATAGGTATCACACCCTCACGAGAGGGGGACGAAGCCCCCGCTGACCCAAGTGAGGTGGCCCTCTCCGAAAGCATCTGGGGAGAGAGGGAAATCAACAGTAAAAAAAATAAAATAAAAATAAAACAGCATCAAACATTGGTAAGAGTCTCAAAATCAGGCATCAAACTTCACCATAACGGCCCAGGAGGACAATCAACACAGAACCCAAACTGTGCTGAATATCACCATTAATGGGGTGAGAAGAGGAGGGGGACCCTCTCCCCCTCCCCCCTCCTCCCAACTTCAACCACCCTCTACCATCCATCACCCTGGACCATACCGGGGGCAAAGGACCCCCCGGCAAGTGTGGGATACAGTTTCAAATATGGACCACTGGAATGTCCAAAGCTTTGCAAAACAAGGGGGTGTCCACTGGAGTACGCAGGATGGCCGATCTACCATTCCTGTGAGCAATTAGAACGAATGGAAATCCCCAAAGGAATGGAACCTTGTGCTCCTGCAGGGCCACGAGTAGGGGTCTGAAATGCCTCAATTTCTGCAGGATGATGCTCGATAGATCCGGGAAGAGCTGGACCTCCTTGCCATTGAAAGTGTTTGCATTGCTCATGTCCCTGGGCCTGGACATGATCAGCTCCTTAGTTACAAAGTCATGGATGCAGTATATAATGTCCCGGGGTTGGGCTGACAGGTTTTTTTGGCTGCAGCGCCCTATGTGCTCTGTCCAGTTTGATGACATTGGATGGAGGGGCCCCAAGAACATAATTGAAAATGAATTGCAATATGGATCTTGGGGCTTCTGTGTCATCGGTCTCCGGTACCCCTCTCACTCATATGTTACATTGGCACCCCCTGTTGTCGAGGTCTTCTAGGTGGGATTGCATATCCTCCATGGCCTTTTGCTGGGTCAGGATTAGCTGGTGCAGCTCTGCTACATGGGATCTAATGGTATCATATTCCTCCTCGAGGGCCTCAATACTGCCAGATAAGTGCTGTAACTCCCTCCTCACCCCAGCTATCTGTGATCTGCATGTGTCTTTAACTTCATTGATGAGGATCTTAAAGTCCTCCTTAGAAGGAAGCTTATCAATAAATTTTTCCAGTCCATGGAGAGTGTGTATGGCCCTTTAAATTTCACTCCAGGCATAGGTGGTGTAAGGCTGCCGAACTGCTGCTGGGGAGGGTGAGAGGAGTAGTGCCTGTGGTTGTGCTGGGACCCAAGAAAGACCTGTGAGCTCCCTCATCCCGGGTCTCTCTGCTCAAAGGAATCACTATTGTGCTGTCCTGACTGGGATGAGGGCTACCAGGTAGAATGATCCACCCCCTCCACTGTTACCTCAGAGCCAGGGGCCAAAGCCAGGGTGTCTGGAGGACCAGAGGAACTGTAAGCCTGTTAATTAATCATATTCCCTGGTGGATTGGGGTCCTCTCCTCTCTCTTTGCTGCTTCCTCCTTGTACTCATGCTGTGTAGCAGGGCAGGAGAAGTCTGCCTCCCCCTCCACATACTTCAGGGAAGATGGTGCCCGGGTCTCCCCTGGTGCCTGCTGCAGAACTAGGAAGGCCTCCAGAATGGTCCTTTGCTGCGGAGGACCCACCAATGCCTGATGCAGGTCCTTAACTCTTCAGGGGCCCATGATGGGGCCGGTGGGTGAGTTCTGTTATTAATAATGCTAGTTATAGGTTGGCGGGAGCTCCTCTGTCCTGCGATTGCTCAGCTCGGCATCCTAGACCATTTAAAACTTATTTTATGAAACGTGATAATCATTTAGGTGCTTCACAGAAATTAAAGGGGAACTCCAGTGAGAGAAAAATTTTAGTACTGTTCCTGCCCTTCCACATGATGAAGCAGAGCCGTACACTGCAGATCTAGGATCTATAGATCTCTTAGAAATTTATAAAATCATACCTGCTCCTCTGCTATGGCCCCCACCTCATGGAACCCTAGATTTCTGCATGTCAGCTTCATCTAAGAGCAGAGAAGAGGAGGTGTGTTGGGTGTGTGGATGTTGGGAGCTGCAAGATCAGCCTATATTCACATCATGGCATGGCAGGGGGCATGCAGAGATTTAGGTTCCCTGAGGTGGGAGTCAGAGCAGAGGAGCAGGTATGATTTTATTGAGTTATAAGAGATCTATAGATCCTAGAACTGCAGTGTACAGCTCTGCTTCATGTTTTCTCTCACTGGAGTTCCCCTTTAATGTAAAATTAAATAAGAAAACCTAATAATTACATTTTTTTTCCACTAAAATATGAAATTAACCTTAACCCCTTCACCTCTGGGCAATTTTCCATTTTTCATTTTTACCTCCCCTTTCTTCTAAGAACCATTTTCATCTTTCCATCAATATAGCCATATGAGAGTTTTTTTTGTGAGACGAGTTGTACTTTTGAACAATATAATTTACTTTACCATATAGTGTACAGGAAAATGGTAAAAAAAATTCCAAAAAAAGTGGAATTACACATTTTTTAATTTTTTTATTTGCTATGTTCACTATATGGTAAAACTGATGTGTTGGCATGATACCTCAGGTTGGTATGAGTTTGCAGATATCAAACATGTATACTTATCTAAGTGGTGAAAACAAATTCAGAAGTTTTTAATGGAAAAGAATTGCACTTTTGTGCCATATTCCGTGACCCGGAGGATAATTATTTTTTGGATTTGGGGCTGTGTTTTATTTTTTGTGACTTGAGCTGACATTTCTAATGATACAATTTTTGGGTAGATATGTTATTTTGATCACCCATTTTTGCATTTAATCGCAATTTTCGGCGACCAAAGAAATGTAATTTTGGTGTTTGGGCTTTTATTCCGTTATGCATTTTATAGATCTGATAAATTGATTTTAAATTTTGATAGATCGGGCATTAAAGAATGTGGCGATACCAAATGTGTTTTATTTTCAATGGGACAAAAGAGAGGTGATTTGAATGTTTTTGTTTTTTTTTTCATATTTTAAAAAATTGTGTTTTTACTTTATCTTTATTTTACTTTGACCACTGGAGGGTCTCAGCACTCCACTGTCTGATCGCTTCACCTGCATTCCGATGTGCTACATATAGTACATCTGAACATATAGAAATAGCGCATTGTGTATCTGGAAATTAAAATATACCATTAAAAAGAGGGCTTTGCCCTGACCACTCTAAACAAACACACACACAAACAAAAAGTGAGAAAAATACCCACAAACAAATAGTGAACACAGACAATGGTTATCTTTATCACGTTTAGGTGGGGCACTGAGATGAAATGGCCCTCACCTGGGTGGTCGACTGTGAAATAATCACACTAATACAACCATTAGCTGTGTTGGGTCAAACCCACAAACGTCATTTTAGACCTGCTAAATGACCATAAAATGCGTGTCTCTCTCACGATCTCTACTATAGACAATGATCCATCACAAGATAGATCTGATGATGGTGTTACACGCTAGGATATCCTGAACGATATCCTTGAAACGTCATGGATTTGTGAACGTTCTAACGATATCGTTTGTGCGTCGTTGCGTGTAAATGAACGATGTTGGAAGAAAAAATCGTTGAATCGTTCATCCAAGATTTGAGATCCTGACCTCAAATCTATCGTTCGTCATCCAGTTAACGCTGCTTGAAGAAGCCACATCTTTCAGTGTGACACCTTTATGAACAATGTCGTTCAAAAATCTCCTATTCCTGCCGCTTTAAAAGATTGTTCACTCCTTTCTCTTCTATTTAACTGGTGCGTTGCCGAATAGGATATCGTTAATGGTATCTTTGTGTGTGACAGAGCACTTACGATGTCAGAACTATCATGGTCATTTGATTGTTCCAAGGATATCGCTAACGATATCCTAGTGTGTAACACCACCATAACACCCCCAGGCAAAAAGCATTATAATTGGAATGATCTCACTGTATCCTCGATGGGGCACCACCACTGCGTACTTCAAAAGTTTTTCGCACACTAGTAAATCAGGGACGATGAGTCCAGCATGCTTTTTACATAGACTTCGCCCTGGAAGCGACAGTCCACAGCCATCTCTTGCTGTCACTAGCCCTATACATGTGCCCAGGTGCCTCCCAACATGTTTTGCCCTTAGGGCTCTTTAGAGGTATAGCAGCACCTAGTGATGGGCGAATCCTAAATTACTCGGAATCGCTTGACTCTAGCGAGTCCGAGCCCGGGACTCGCTACTCGTTGCGAGTCTAGCGAGTCCAATGTTAATGAATGGGGAAGCGAGTAATAGCGAGAAGTGTGCGATTTACAAATCGCAGATGTGTCTCGGAAGCTTCAGCGTGAAGCAATCCTAGTTTTGCCATTGATTTGCATTAGACTCGTTTACTTTGCAAGTAATCGCTGGGAAACTCGCACAGATAAGAGTCCTGTCTGCTCTGTGTGCTGGCTGCTGCAACTCCAGGGTCCTAGAGCCCGCCTGCTGCCTGATGTAGCAGTGCTGAGATTGTTCTCAGTCTGCTCATTCCCTGTGCATAGACATCTATATCTATGCACAGGGATGAGCAGAGAGGACATCACGTTTTGGAGTGCGTCGGACGGAAGAGGATTTTTTTAATTAAAGATGGAGTCCCTAATGGCATTTTTTTTATTTCTAATAAAAAATTTTCTCTGTGTTGTGTTTTTTTTTAAACAATTTAATAGAAATTCATGGCGGTCATGTCTAATATTGGCGTGACCGCCATAAATTTCGGGCTTAGGGCCAGCTGATAATACAAAGCTGGTCCTAACCTCTTTATTACCCAGCATGCCACCGCCACCAGGGCCGCTGGAAGAGCGGGATTCAGCGCCAGAGGATGGCGCTTCAATGAACGCGCCATCTTCTGGGGCGGCTGCGGGCTGCAATTTGAGGGGGGGTTCCCAGAAAGCTTGGGCATCCCTACGCTGCGGATTCCAGTCCCCAGCTGCTTAGCTGTACCTGGCTAGACATAGAAATTGCGCGGAGCCCCACGCATTTTTTTTCAATTATTTCATGAAATTCATGAAATAATAAAAAAAAAGGGCTCCCCTATATTCTTGTGTCTGGCAAGGTACAAATAGGCACCTGGGGGTTGGGGGCAGCCCGTCGCTGCCTGCTGGATCCGGCTGGTTCCAGAAATACGGCGAAGCCCATGTAATTTTTTTTCTGAAAAATCAATAAAACAATCCTAAAAAAGGGACTGCATCTTTATTAACCCCTCGCCCATGGTCCAGGGGTTAATAAAGATGCAGTCCCTTTTATTTACATTGTTTTATGGATTTGTCAGAAAAAAATTTCACGTGGGCTTCGCCGTATTTCTGGAACCAGCCGGATCCAGCAGGCAGCGACGGGCTGCCCCCAACCCCCAGGTGCCTATTTGAACCTGGTCGGACACAAGAATATAGGGGAGCCCTTTTTTTTAATTATTTTATGAATTTCATGAAATAATAAAAAAAAAATGCGTGGGGCTCCGCGCAATTTCTATGTCTAGCCAGGTACAGCTAAGCTGGGGGCTGGAATCCGCAGCGCAAGGGATGCCCAAGCTTTCTGGGCACCCCCCGCTGCAAATTGCAGCCCGCAGCCGCCCCAGAAGATGGCGCGTTCATTGAAGCGCCATCCTCTGGCGCTGAACCCCGCTCTTTCAGCGGCCCTGGTGGCGGTGGCACGCTGGGTAATAAAGGGGTTAATACCAGCTTTGTTATACAAGCTGGTATTAAGCCCGAGATTCTTAATGTCAGGCCACGTTTGATCCAGCCACTAAGAATCTCCAATAAAGGGTTAAAAAAACACAACACAGAGAAAAATTTATATTTGAAATAAAAAAAAAGCCATTAGGGACTCCATCTTTAATTAAAAAAATCCTCTTCTGTCCGACGCAGTCCAAAACGCGATGTCCTCTCTGCTACATCCCCTGTGCATAGATATAGATGTCTATGCACAGGGAATGAGCAGACTGAGAACAATCTCAGCACTGCTACATCATCTCTGTGAGCAGGCGGGCTCTAGGACCCTGGAGCTGTGGCAGCCTGCACAGAGAAGACAGCTGGACTCGGCTCACAAAGTAACAGCAGTTACTTTGCGAGTTTCCCTGCTATCACTGGCACAGTAGCCGAGTCTAATGCAAGACAATGGCAATCCTAGTTTTGTCAGCGTTTGCCATTGATTTGCATTGGACTCGTGCGAGTAAACGCTGGGAAACTCGCAGAGTACCGAGTCCTGCGAGTCCCTTACTACTCGCCGAGTAACGAGTCCTAGCGAGTAGATTCGCCCATCCCTAGCAGCACCCTATCAACAAACTGGGCTGAGTAAAACAGAAGGCTCTCTCACTATGCTTATGGAGCAGTCCATAACTGTTGCCTGCTTTCACTATTTGTTTGTGGGTATTTTTCTCACTTTTTTGTGTGTGTTTGCTTAGAGTGGAAGGACAATTCCCTCTTTTTAATGGTGTTATGAAAAGGTAAATTTTAATTTTCAGACACACAATGCACTATTTCTATATCTAATTTCAATTGTGATATGGAGACCTTTTGGTTTTGTGTTCCAGTGATATAATATATCCTGAGCTATATCTGACAAATCTGAACATAGGGTAAATGTTCACTTTCTGATGATGACGTCACTGGGAGATCGCCAGCAGGAAGTAATTCAGGACAGGTTCTGCAGTCCTCACATCACCCTGAGTTGTCTAGGTAACAGACGGAGATCCTGTGATCACATCATGGGACCTCTTAGCATGATGTGGAACGGCGCTATTACTGCAGCGGGGCATTGGATCACACTGTCAGACAATGACAGTGCAATCCAAAGGGTTAACACCACTGATCAGATCTCTGATCAGATCAGTGGTGTTAGCTACACATCTCAGCTGATGAGATCTGCTGAGATGTGGGAGTAGAATGCGAGCTCACAGTGGGAGATGACATCAGGGAGCAGTAAACAAGGAATGAGAAGCAACACAATTAAGATAAATAATTAGGTAAGGTGCTCACTATGCCAAGGTACAGGTATGGATATGAAGGAAAAGACTTGGCATATAGCCATTTTTGGTGCTTGTGGTGCTTTCATTCTTTGTTTAATCCTCCCGCTATCGGACTAGTGGCATCACCACATGGGTCCTTTCTGAGTATAGCATCCTCCAACTATTGCATTGAAATACTTGACTTTCAAATAATATTTTTTTCTGATCTCTGCCGCACTACTAGTGAGTGGTTAATTGGTTGGGATACCGTACTAGGGAGTCTGGTTGGAAAAATTCTACCTAAGACATTTTTTGTGGTACATCATTAGTGCTTGTAGAAACAGTTTTTTCTGCTGTCTCTAGGGAACGTACTGCTGCTCAGAAAAAGGGCACACGTGTATGATGGAATATCCGCACACTTGAGAAATATTTGAAGGCCGCCATTGTTCCACGGGGGCTTGAAGGTTCAAATTTTTCCATCATGGGAGCCCTCGGCCCAATTTCACAGTACATGGGAAGAGGGCTTACTCTATTGCTGCAGAATCCTTATCAATCCTTATCAATCAATCCTTATGTTGCTCGACTATGATCACACGGTTCTGGCAGAAACTAACAGAATTTAAACTTTGGAACAAAAACTGACTTAGACAAAGAAGTAGCGGTCACACCTTTCTTGACTAAACTTAAAACGACTCTGGATGAGTACGAAAGTAAAGTTATTGAATGCAAAAGAAAGAAATTTCTTAGGGATAAAGGGGACTGTGAAAATAAGAAGGCATTTAGGTGGTGACACAAGGGCAATTTCTGTAACCCCAACCCACGTAAACCACCACCTGTGCCCAAAGAACCTATACACTCTGACCGCCCCAAGGACCCCTCTGATGACAGCAGTAATTTCTTAGGGTCGGGCTCCGACCCCGAAAGTGAATCGGCAGGGGGGGAGGAGGGAGACGAAGAGGAGTAGTACCCTGACCAAAGGGAGGCAAAGGCAGAGGGAAGGGCAGGGGCAAGAAATACCCCAGATACTGAGGGAGCCCGACGCAGCTATGGCCACCTCATTCGCCACAAAATTACAGGTAACAAGCCTCTCTAACTACACCTTGAGCCTGGTTGAGATCTCCGTACTTGAGTGTGGACTAACTTTCTGTCCTATGAACCAGCTAGACAAATTTACATTAGTCAAGGACATTTACCTATTTTGTCTTAAACTTATTTTCGTTGTCATGCACCACCAACCAAAAACCATTGAGTCACTACCGGAGATGGAACAACAAGTCTTGCTTGATCTGCTGGACCTACTGGATGATAATGGGCCAGGAACAGGTAGGAAGCAGTTCCCATATTGCATCAGATCCACAAAAGCCCACCCCGCCATCTACACTTCCTGTGGTGACCCTCTTTTTTGAGGCTACCAAGAGAGATGTAGATCAACTACAGGTCAACACGGCCAAATTTAAGAACATGACGGGGAGTGAAATAACTGCAATCCACCTTTTAAGAATGAACCCCGACTTCATTATAAAGGAGGCAGACAAAGACAGAAACATTGTGGTGTGGCCAATAGCTATGTACCTTGAGGAGGCCCATAGGCAATTGTCCAATAGCAGATTTTACGCCAGGCTACCATCTGACCCCACTTCTTTTTTCAGAATAAATTCCTTAAACTCTTGGAGGCTGCCAACCAGTACGGTGTTATCAACAAGAAAGAAAACGAGTTCCTTTGGGTAGTGGCACCTGTGACTCCAACATTCTACTTAATTCCCAAGGTTGCATAAGGACCTGACCAAGCCCCCAGGCAGAACCATTGTTTCCAGCAGGGGCAGCCTTTGCGAGAAAGTCAGTGAGTACGTGGACTTTTATCTCCAACCGTTAGTCCAGAAGTTACCCTCTTACACCAGGGATAGCACTGATTTAATGAAACACATACAGGATCTGACTGCCCCTACTGGGACACTCATAGTGACATGCAATGTTGAGTCTCTATATACCAATATTGCACACCAAGATGGTATGAGAGCAGTCATGTATTTCTTGGACAACCAATCCGCATCGGATAGGATGCATGACTCATTTTTGGCAGATCTTCTGGATTTTGTGTTAACGCATAACTACTTTGTATTTGACCATACTTACTATCACGGCGCGATACTGAACCAGAGTGCATACATTTTTAGAACTACTTAAACCATAACAACCTGAACATCTTCTTAACCTATCCAATTTTCTCTTAAAAAGTTACTTTTTTGAACCTGGAGGTTATGATGAAGGAGGGTGTACTCTCCGCTAACCTCTACCAGAAACCTACTGCTACTAATAGCTTCCTTGCTTTCTCTAGTTTCCACCGTCATCATTTGAAAAAGGAGATACCAATCGGGAAGTTCCTACGAACAAGAATAAATTGCACCTTAAACGAGGACTTCCAGAAACAATCGAGGTCCTTGACTGAGAGGTTTTCGAATCGTGGCTACCCTTAAAAGGATTACCTCGACTGCATTCCAACGAGCACAACAGCAAGACCAAATAACTCTACTAACAGGAAAAATATGTGAAACAGACAACAGGATAAGAATCATCAGTGAATACAATAACCAGTGGTCGGAGGCGGGTAACATCCTATAACATTGGGGTTTACTAACTTTAGACCCAAGATCAAATCACTGGTTGAAGATCGACCTCTACTGACTGCACGAAGAGCGCCCAATTTTGGCGATCGTTTGATGGCTAGTCATTCTTCCAGACCAACCACCTAACCTCTGGGGGTCAGAGACTAAGGGGCTCGTTTCCGTGTGGTTTATGTAATGTGTGCCAACACATGAATCCCACAAGAAATTTCTTCTCCAATCCACAAGATTTGAAAGAACACTACATTAACTGTAGATATACTAACGACATTTATGATCTTGTCTGCCCCTGCGACAGGGCATAAGTCAGGGAAATGACGCAGGAATTGAGAAAGAGATCCCAGAAACATATCTCAACCATCAATTTTGCCGCCTCAGACCATGAGAAAGGTATTAAACTGAAATCTATAGCTACACACTTTCTCAAATATCATAATGGCAGCCCAAGGGGCTTAAATATAGTGGGTTTGGATTGTGCAAGATTAAATATTCAGGGTGGTGACATCAAAAAGCTACTCTTACGCATGGAAACAAAATGGATCTACCTGGTTAATTCAATGTCTCCAACAGAGCTAAATGAAGAATTCCTTTTCACCGGATTCCTTGGATAGAGGTATCAGTTAATGAAGGCCACAGCCGGATCTATGACAATGGGCAGAGATCTGAACGTCAAAAGTCGGCCACACTACACGGATACCACTCTTCTGGAAATTGGAAAATTCCTTAATGGATAGCCAATTATATGGACTTTTACAATTAAGGACTTTATATAACAAATAATCTTTGGTTCCATCTGCTACCCCCCTTATCTTGGTCCTACTTGTGATTTGGTGTCACTTGGGCCCTTGCCCAGGCCCTGCTTAAAAGGAATGATCTAAAACTTCGGCCTATTTTTAATTCTGTTCGCCACTGACAATGTTAACAAACATAGCTCTAACAGTTTCTGAATATATTGAAGCAGCTTGATACCCACTGGTTGACTGATTTGGTTTTTGTAAATCCCTACCGACTTAAATTGTTACGTATGTGGGCCCCCTGATTTATAAGGATGTTGCCTGTGCGCCAACCCAGTAACAAGATTTCACCAAATAAGCACATTCACCATAATTGTTTGGGCATATTCTTTCTGGCATATTTGTTCAATATATGGCACCTTTGGTCTATTTGTCCTATTGGGACTGAAACCAATACATATCTTTAGCCATTATATCGCCATCTACTTCCTTGGCACAAGACCTGTAGATAATGAGGCACATATTGTAATATTAGGTATACATTCTCACCAATATTGCGACCAGGGACATAATATCACGGTTTTTCTATAGGAATGTGCCTTCTCTTAGAGCACTTCCCGTGCCATTGGTATGTGACTTCATGGTCATCATTAGTTTAACATATGTATATTCATGCATTACTTACATGTGGTCCCGCTATGGACTCAGTATTGATACATGCACCCTCTGTATTTCTCATGCATTTAGCATGAATGTGCCACTGTTCTACCTGATAATCGCTTCGCTATGATGTTCAAGTTTCCCACCAGTATGTTTCTAGAGCAAGAACTACATCTTTTCCTGCTCTAATACTTGTTGCCATCATTGCTAGGCAACTTCGCCACATGACAGTGATGTATTTCCGGTATCGCCGGCTTGTTTATTTGGTAGCCGGGCAACGTGATCATGTGCATATGACACACTTCCGGTTCCGCGCTCACCACCGCAAGTGGGAGCGGTAATGATCTATGCTATTTATACCTGGACTACACAAGTCAGCGATCATCCCCTGATGAAGCTACCACCCTGGTAGCGATACTCATGAGATAGGGTTCTGCTTGGGGGGCCCTCTATGTGTGTGACCTATTGGACGCTTGTAACACCTCTGACCTGACACACTGGACACAGCTGTGATAAATATTTGTACTAGCTTGACCATAAGACTGCTTATATCTCCAGGCTGCAATCACATTTCTTACACCCCAATGAGGATTTCACCTCTGGTTAGATATATGGTATATCATTTTACAATATGTTCATGCCTGTTGATCCTTCACCACACTGGTGGATGCCAGCAGTCTCATTATCTGTAAGGGCTAGGTCTGAGCTCCATACCTTACCCGTTCTTGGGTTCATTGTTGCTATTTAGACATCCTTTTTAAAATACCAGGTTGTTGCTGTGAATCTATGCATTATTTATATTATCCCTTAACTACCATTACTCGTTTTCTTTAATGCTTGCAAACACAGACCATATTTGGTTATTATCACTAGCAGCACTACTCTACTTACTTAGGCATATAGTTATTGGGTAACCAACTGTATATTCCTCTATCTCAGTGGTTAACTTACTCCTTGGCTGTATTTTTATACACAGTGTGGACGCATACTATGTTGAACTTTACCAGACGATCTATATTTAGAGATGACAGTTGTTTGCTCAAAGTCTCTGAGATATCTACCTTACACAGTACTGTTTATTTGGCCACCCAGCCTTGAGCACATGGTTAGTCTATACACAAGATAACAACAAGTAGCACCATCTGTTATTTATAATCATGATGATGTTTATGATATTTATGGTTTAAACTCTTGGTTGAACACTGTATAACTCTTGCCATATCTTACCCTTATTGCTCAATTACTGTGGCGGGTATCTCTGTTTTTTGTGACACCTTTGTCACTATGATTATCACACTTGGGTCCCCCCAGCTGTTATTTAAACTCTTTTTATAGTGTTTACTGTCCACCTTTGTGTCAATAAAGCTTGTAATTGATTTTTCACCTATAAGTGTGCTCCCATTTTTGGCTATATGTCAAGTCTTTTCCTTCATATCCACATCAGGGAGCAGGACACAGACAAGTTAAGGGGTTAAATGTGTCATTTTCAAAAAGGAATACATTACAAACTTTACACTAAAATGTACTTGATAACTTCTCTCAAAAGTTGCAATGTACCATATGTGGTCAAAAACCACTGTGTTAGGCTAGGGTCACACCTGTGGTTCTGTTTGCAGATCCTGATCCTGTTTTGAGCATAAAAAATGCTCAAAACCGCATCCAGATCCACAGCCATAGGTTTGAATAGAAAAACCGGATTGCACTATTTGCAATCCGGTTACTGCATCCGGTTTTGCAGCCTGCGATAAAAATCAGGAGTGGTTGCAAAATTGGATCCGTTTTTTTTAACATGGACGCATATGGGAACCGGATCAGGATCCGGATGTGGTTTTCAAAATTGCAAAACCCACATTCCAATACTGGATGCATTAATGCATCCAGATCCAGAATGAGGGTTGAAATTTTACTATCAAAAGATAGTATGAAGGCACACAGTAACACCGCATCCGGAAATGGGTAATGCGGTTACCGGATTGTGCCTTTTATGTGTGACCCTAGCCTTAGCATAAAGTAGGAGTTGGAAGTGGAAAAAAACAAATTTGAATAAATAGATTGCAGATAGAATGTTGAAATTGGAAAGCACTAGAAGTGCCAAAACATAAGAATCTCCCAACAAGTGTGTCCATGTAGAAACTAGACCCATCACGGAATTCATCTAGGTATGTGGTCAACATTTTGAACCAATAGGTTACACAGAACTTACAAAGAACATACAAAGTAAGCTATGATTTTTCCATTAAAAATATCTTTCTCCCCAAATTAGTCATTTTCATAAGGGCAATATGAGAAAATGGACCTTTCAATATGATATGCAATTTATTTTGACTGCAGTCATTCACTGTGTGTTGTCAAAAAATAATATTTGGCCACATAGCAGGGCTTGGAAAGGAAACATCACTGTTTTATTTTTCTGAGCCCAAATGTGATGAATAAATGTCGAATTTCATATTGCACTTGCAGAGTGTCTGAGGTGTTAATATAGCAAGCTCTCCCCACAAGTGATCTCATTTGATAAGTTTGGAGACTTAACCCTCCAAGAAATTTATCTAGAGGTGTAGTGGGCATTTTGAACACACAGGTGCTTACCAAATTTTTTAAAATTGGGCTGTAAAAATGAAAAAATATTATTTTTTCTGTAAAATATAAATTTTCCTCAATTGTTTCATATTCATATGGTAGAAGAGTTAAAATAGTAGAACATGGACAATTGCATTTTATCATGCAACTTCTTGCAAGAATGACATTAATACATGATTGTATACATACACCGTTTAACCACAAGACAGGGCTCAGAAGGCAACATCCCTATTTGGATTTGAGGATAGGATTGTTTTTAATACATTGCTGGACCATTTTCAGGGTCAATGAGGTCCGAGGACAACAAAAAAAAAAACAAAAAACCAAGTTTCTCTATTTCAGAAACTATAGTGCAAAATAAATTTACTTAGTGTTGTGGGGAACATTTTGAACCCACAGATGCTTAATATAACTTTATAACATTAGTTCTTAAAAAAGTATATTTTAGTTCTAGAATGTAATGTTAGGTGCATTTTTTTTTTTTTCACAAGGGGTAATACAAGAAATAGTATCTCACAGTTTGACACATAATTACTCCCAAATACGTTGATACCTCATAAATCTTTAGCGACTACTGTTTGAGCATAAAGACAAGTTTATAAGAAAAAAAGTCAATTGAATCTTGCAACTCACAATTTTAAAAACATTCTGACTATTATCCTGGTTAAGCCTATGTACCCTGTGCAAGGTCGAGCTTAAATTCCAATAAGAGATTGCAAAATGCACAGCAAGAGACATGATGTGTTTTTTCCCTCTTTTGAAGGGCTCCTTTGGGAAAAACGCAGGAGAAAAATGCTAAAGAATTTGACATGTCCTTTTGTAGAACAGAGCTCTCATAAAGTGAAAAAACAGATCAATAAAAATAGGAAGGAGCCCATACATTTTTTAATTGTTTATTGAAATAATTAAAAAGAAATAATGGGCTCCACTGGCTCCACTCCAAGGCAAAACCAGGCTGAGGGGGGTGGCAGACCATAACTCATGATTTTAAGTTCCATCTACTTTTTAACAACTGAGTGGGATAGTTTAAACGGAACCTGGCACCTACTTTACGCCCCCAAACCTATCACTACCTGTCCCTGCAGCTTCCATGCATGTTCCTAAGCATCCCTAATACTGTATTATAATTTTTGATAAAAATCAGAGATCCTCTACCAGAGATGTAGCTGTGCTTTGCGGCCGTGGGAAAGTTCATGTGAGTTCATGCAGTCAAGCAAGAACTCACATGAACCCTCTGACAGCACTGCTACTTCAAATGAACAACTGATCAGCATCAGCTGATACCTCTGCTGTTCATTTGAAATAAGCGGCGGTAAATCCGGCAGTGAATAGACTTCACCATTCGGTGCTGCGCTCCCCGCTCCCTGATGTACGTTCACTGCTCCCTGATGCCCCCTCCCTGCTCAATCCTAAGTTAGGACCAGTCAGGGAGCGAAGCACCAGGGAGCGGGGAGTGAGCATCAGGGAGCGGTGAGCGCAGCTCTGAATGGGAAAGCAGGCGGTGAAGTCTTTTCACCGCCGGCTTCCCTGCCTGGGTCCTTTGCTCCCCGCTCACTGGTGCTGCATTCCCCGCCAGGTCCTAAATTAGGATCGGGATGGGAGGCGTCGGGGAAGCGAGGATCAAGCTGAGTGATTGATTAAAAGCCGCCAGCTTTTTACTGCTGGCTTTTAAACAATCATGTGGGGCATTTAAGCCCTTTTTCTCAGCCTCCAGACTGCTGTATAGGGTCCAGCAGAGAATTTACTCATTGATGTAGATTGTACTAGTTACTCTTAGCGAGTAATTACAAGGAAACTCGCGGAGTAACGAGTAGCCTGAATACCGTACTATTTGACGAGTACCGAATAGTAACGAGTATACTCGTTCATCCCTAGCACTGGCCATGTCATTTCCGGTTCTGTGCAGTGTGTGGTTATATTAGGTGTACTCACTTCAGAGCATGCGCACTGCACATTCTGAAGCCATCGAGTACATCTAGTTAGTCACCCACAATGAACTGGACTGGAAATGCTGCGACTGCACATCATACCAGGAAGGAGCCGCATACAGATTTCAAACTCCAGGAGTGCGCTTGTAAATCAGGTTATCAAACCCACTGGGGCATGACAACCATGGAGCGATAGGACACATAGACCCAGAGAGAACGCCCACAGTGACTTTATTATCTCAAATGAGAATATGATGATGTAGGAGCGAAGACAGTTATTTTAGCAATGTATGACTTACTTTACTGGGTGCTGCAGTTTTATTTAAAAAGTTTCTCCTACTGAAGATCTACCTGTTCTCTGAATGTTGATCTCGGTATAACCCTCCCACAGCAAAAATTGGCAACTTTCCGTGTAAATTGCGCATAAGCACAAAGCTTCCAATCAGTGGTGGTGGCATGGTTCGATTACTAGTGATAAGGTAGCAAATACCTGGTGCAAAATTATTTCAAATACTGTATCTTCAGATTCTGCCACCAAAGAGGAACCCCTGACCCCATGTGAGAAGAAGCTGTAACATCTGAACTGACTCATATCTGGAATACAGCTAGAGAAAACTAAAGTCTCAAGAGAGCGGGTGACCGACAGCTGGTGACGGCGCTTGAATGAGGTGTAGTTCGAGCTTGATTAGCAGCTGATAGCCCCAAGAGCTCAAGACTAATGCCTAACTCTATTCTCTTAGGCACAGCCAAAATGTTACTCCAAGCTGTAATTATGTTTGTAATAATGATAATGATGATTATAGCCCACATTATATCCAGAATCTGAATGTGTACAATGGTATATACAACCAGCAGAGGTTTTTTATTAGTCTGTATAATGCAAAATGTACAGATAAATAGGATGAATTGTAAAGTAAAGGTACGTAATTAGTAGTTAAGAACTCATTATGGGATACTGTGTGCACATTTAATAAATGTGATTGATACAGATTTATTGTAGCACTTCCTTCCCTTTCTTATTCACATTACTAATTTTCAAGATTCTTTTTCTTTCCATATTTGTTTTCCTTCAACTGAACTAAAAAAGAAACAGATGTTTGTTAAACTGTCATAGATTAAAATAAATGCTTCCTACTCAGACGTTAATCCCTCATATTATGCAATACACTGACAGCAATAATAAATTAAATTTGAGCAGTGCTTTAGAAAAAAAATCATTGTAAATTGGAAGTGAAAGAGATTATCTGTAAAAATCTTAAAGCAAACGCCAATGAAATCTTTATGTAAGTGAATAATCAGTGCAGCCTGTGTGATAATCATGATACAAGAGAGATGACAGAGCTTGTACTTATCTAAATACATAGAAGCTCTCACACTGGAGTTGTACAGGATAGTCGATAAGGAAGGTGCCAGGTTGGTAAAATGTGCCAAATACAATAAAAAGCTCACGACACTTAATGAATTTGATGCATATTCTAAGTCAGGGGTCTCAAACTCGGTTGGGTTGGTGGGCCGCACGTAGAAAAAAATTGATATCGGGGGGCCGCATTGCTTGTAGGACTAAAGGGGGTGTCACACGCGTCAATGTCGTCAGCGATCTGATCGCTGACGACATTGACGGCTGATTGCTGGTGAGCTGTCACACAGACAGACTCACCAGCGATCAATTGACCAGTGACATCATGGAAACGATTTAAATATCGTTTCCACGATGTCCTGCTCCCGCTGCCAGCCTGCTGGAAGTGGGAGCAGCCTGGTCTCCAAGGTACACTGCGGGTAACTAGGCAGCGCGCGCTGCCTAGATACCCGACGTGTACCTTAGTTACCAGCCTCCTCTGCTCACCCGGTGAGCGGAGGAGGCTGGTAACTAAGGTACACAGTCGGGTATCTAGGCAGCGCGCGCTGCCTAGATACCCGACGTGTACCTTAGTTACCAGCCTCCTCTGCTCACCCGGTGAGCGGAGGAGGCTGGTAACTAAGGTACACAGTCGGGTATCTAGGCAGCGCGCGCTGCCTAGATACCCGACGTGTACCTTAGTTACCAGCCTCCTCCGCTCACACGGTGAGCGGAGGAGGCTGGTAACTAAGGTACACGTCGGGTATCTAGGCAGCGCGCGCTGCCTAGTTACCCGCAGTGTACCTTGGAGACCAGCTCCCAGCGCTTGTGACAGGCGCTGGGAGCTGGAATATCGCTCGCTCCCGGTGTCACACGCAGCGATGCTGCGTGTCCACCGGGCGACAATCGCCAGGTTTCAGAGCTGGTTCTGAAACCTGGCGATCATCAACCAGCGATTTATCGCTGGTTGATGCAGTATGTCACACGCGTCAATATCGCTGCAACGTCACGTGCAGTCGATATCGTGCAGGCGATATTGACGCGTGTGACACCCCCTTTAGGGTACCATTACATGTCGCAACATTGCATGCAATTTCACAGGCAATTTGCTGGTTGAAGTGAAATCATGGACACATTGTTACATTTGTACACGGCCACAAAATGGAGCAATGTGTCCATGATTTCACTGCAACCAGCAAATTGCCAGTGAAATTGCATGCAATGTTGCGATGTGTAACGGTACCCTAAATGACATTTTAGCAATACCAGAATTTTTTGCTTAATCTAGTAAAGTACAAATTATGATCTTCTTGTAGGAATGTCCCCATCCTGGTCCTCCTCTTGTAGTAATGTCCCCGCCATGGTCTCTATCTCGTAGTAATGTCCCCATCCTGGTCCTCCTCTTGTAGTAATGTCCCCGTCCTGGTCTCCATCTTGTAGTAATGTCCGCATCCTGGTCCCCATCCTATATTAATGTCTCCCATCCTGGTCCCCATCCTATATTAATGTTTCCCATCCTGGTCCTCATTTTGTAGTAATGTCCCAATCTTTTAGTAATGTTCCCTCCCTTGTCATCTTGTAGTAATGTCCTTGTCTCTGTTCTTTTTGTTCTCTCGCTCACACACACACTCACATAGGGCTTGTCCACACACCTGCGCTAAATACTTAGGCTTTGACAGAGAAGTGCAGGTGCGTGTATGCGGCCGCTTTCAGCAGACGCTGCCCCTGGTTACCCGATGTGTATCGTGGTAACCAGTTCATACAGCAGCCTGTATAGTGTGCGCTTATCCAGAGCGCACAGGGAAATACTGCAAGCAGCGTTTCCCTGTGCGCTCGAGATAAGCGGACAGTGGGCTGCCTGCTGTATGAACTGGTTACCACGATACATATCGGGTAACCAGGGACAGCGTCTGCAGAAAGTGGCCGCATACACGCACCTCTGCTTCTCTGTCAAAGCCTAAGTACTGAGAGCGCAGGTGTGTGGGCAAGCCCATATATACACACCCGCACATTCACACACACTCACATACATACACACATACATCCTCAGACATATTCACACAAACACATACACACTCACACATTGACACACTTACATAGGGCCATATTTCGAGTTAATGCCGCCCTAGGCACTTTCAGCGGTCACGTTCCCCTCCCACCCCAGGCTGCTATCTTCGGCTGTAACAGCGCCTTACCTGACTCCACTCTTCTCATTCCGGCAGCTTCTTCCTCTGTGGCTCCCAGTCTTCCGCTTGCCGGCAGCAGCCGGCACCAGCTAGCACCCGGCACCAGCCAGCACGAGGCACCTGCCTGCACCCGGCAGGCGGCACCAGCCAGCACGCGGCACCAGCCGCCGGCGATGTGCCGCTCAGGCAGCGCGGGAATACCCTCACACATATACATACACTCACACACATATACACACTCACACACAAATATACACGCACACACATATACACACAGAAATGTTCACACACACATACACTCACACATATACAGTCACTGACATATACACACACATACACTCATACATATACACATACACACTCACTCACATATACACACACACTCACATATACACACAAATACTCACACATATACACACAAATACACTCACACACTCACTCACATACACACAAATACACTCACATATACACACAAATACACTCACTCACATATACACACAAATACACTCACTCACATATACACACAAATACACTCACACACTCACTCACATATACACACAAATACACTCGTTATTATACACATACACACACTCACATATACACACAAATACACTCACTCACATATACACACAAATACACTCACACACTCACTCACATATACACACAAATACACTCGTTATTATACACATACACACACTCACATATACACACAAATACACTCACTATTATACACACACTCACTATTATACACTGTAGGGATCAGTCTCTATAGCAGCAGCAGGTAAGGCAGTGACACTCAGGCTCAGTCCAAAAACAAGTGTGTTTTATTGCACACAATGGCAAAATAACAGAAATAGTCCTTTCATCAGGATAACAGCGTCGGCGCTAAACCTGCTCCTCCTGGAGCTCGCCTAGGGGTCCTTCCCCA
The DNA here is from genome assembly GCA_033576535.1 of Allobates femoralis. Taxonomy (NCBI): domain Eukaryota; kingdom Metazoa; phylum Chordata; class Amphibia; order Anura; family Aromobatidae; genus Allobates; species Allobates femoralis. Next base: position 175,468,274 of record JARQOC010000005.1, read on the forward strand.
CCTTGGGGTCCGGTACACACTCCCTGTGCTCTCACAGGCTACTTTCCCACAGGCTGCACTCCTCTGCAGTCTGTTCTCATCTCACAACACCTTGACAGCCGTCTCTTCCGGCCTAACCTTTCTCACCTGTCTTTCCCTCCCAGCTACTTCAAAAGCCTGGGGCGGGAGATGAGGAATGGAGGCCCGCCCAAAAACCTTCCCCCATTCCTCATAGATGAGGTCCCATAACAGGCTTTACCAACAGCCACCGTTCTCAGTAACTGTGGCCATACATACCTCACCTATGCTCATGTAAGCATCTCCTGTCCCATACATGCAGTAGCTCACCATCCTTGGGGAAACATAGCGTCCCTCTACCACCATTCCCCTTGCTACCTCACAACACACAAATACACTCACTATTATACACACACATACACTCACTATTATACACATAAACACTCACATATACACTCACACATACTCACACTCTCTCTCTAACACTCACTCATACACACCTGATGCCCCGGGCTCATTATACACGGAGCCGCTGCGGTACCGCTTCACTGTGACGGGTACCGCCGGCTCAGCTCAAACAAGCGCCTTCGCGCCTGTACATTCATGAAAGCAGGCAGCCGGCGGACCAATCAGAAGCCTCCTGTGACGTCACAGGAGGCTTCTGATTGGTCCACCGGCCGCCTGCTTGCGTGAATATACAGGCGCGAAGGCGCTTGTTTGAGCTGAGCCGGCGGTACCTGTCACAGTAAAGCGGTACCGCGGCGGCTCCATGTATAATGGCCCGGGGCATGCATTTTCCTTTCATGGTGACCCGGGCCGCACCGGGGAGCGTGGAGGGCCGCTTGCGGCCTGGAGGCCACGAGTTTGAGACCCCTGTTCTAAGTGGTGTGAGCCTACAAGCACCTTGCCGGTAATACCACCCCAGTTAGAGACTTTGATTCAGATATGATATACCAACACTAAGAAGCAAGCATTTATGATGTGAAAAGAAAATGATACATAGCTTTCTAAAAATTAAAATCTATACATTTGTATTCAACCCCTCGGGTCAATACTTTGTAGTACCACTTTTGATGCAATTACGTCACCAAGTCTTTTAGAGTATGTCTCTAACAGCTTTGCACATCTAGACGCTTACATTTGTGCCCATTTTTTTTTTTTGCAAAATAGTTTTAAAACACTGAGATTGGATGGAGAGCTTTCATGAATAATAATTTTCAAGTCACAATAAGGTACCTTTACACGCCGTAACTATCACTGGGAATCGGTATCACCCGTACGTGCGCGTGCACGTTTTTAATGGTTGCTAACGATCGCCGATGCTGCATTTACACGCCGCAATTACGCCCTCAACCTAAGGGAACATGGTTCCTGGGAAGTTCCAACAGATCCTGCGGATAACATCCTGTGGAATACCGTCGCCGCTTCACACGCCGCAATCAGTAGGAGAATGTGGGCATACAGGTTCTGTGGCGCTAATACATAGGCGTGACATACTCGTGTATTTCGTGATGCTAAAACGCTGATTGGACAACGCAATAGCGTCATGATTGGCCAGCCTGCGCAGGAAGGCTGGCTAATACATGACGCCATTGCAATTGTGTAGTGTGAATGGTCAGCTCTTTAAATATGGCGCCCAGTGAAGGGACAGCCAATGGTTATACAGTAGCCCCCACCAATCAACGCTGATGGGGCACGGTATCAAACACGCTGTGGCACGCCCTGGGGAAATCACTAGGCGACGCAAATTCCATCCCTATCGCCCGTTTACACGCCAATACCAGGGAAATTCACCCTTTGGGTTGACTCGGATTTTAGAACATGGCTCAGAGACCGCTACCTGGAGCAACTGCGAGCAACCCGATCACTTTCCCCAATTACACGCCGCTAATTAGTAGCAATTTCAAGGCAACCGTGACAAAAATCCCAATTGCCAGGGAGTTCCTAAACCTCAGTAGCGGCATGTAAAGGTACCTATAGGGATAGGTCTGGACACTGACTGAGCTATTCAAACATGAATATGTTTGGATCGAAACCATTTTTTTGTAGTTCTGGCAGTAAGTTTAGGGCCATTGTCCTGTGGTAATCTCAAGCCTTTGGTAGCCTCTAAATGTTTTTTTCTCCAGGATTGTCCTGTATATAGCTCTATCCCTCTTTCCTAAAACTCTGACCAGCTTCTCTGTCCCTGCTGAAGAAAAGCAACCCACAGCATGACTCTGCCACCAATGTGTTTGACAGTGCTGAAGGCATTTTTAGAGTTATGTGCAGTGTTATTTTTTTTACTTCACATAGGGTTTTCATCTAAACAAAATGTTCTACTGTACTTTGGTGTTATCTGACTAGAGCACCCTCTATTACTTGCAATATGTGCCCACTACATGATTGTTTGCAAAATGCAAATGGAGCTTCCTGTGGTTTGCTTTCATTGCTTGTTTCTTGCCATTCTTCCATAAAGGCTAGATTTTTTGAATATGTGACTAGCATTTGTCCTGTGGACAAATTCTTTCACCTGAGATATGGATCTCTGCACATCTCTGGTGTGACCATGGACCTCTTGGCTGCTTCTGTCATTAGTGTTCTCCTTCCTTTAGTTGTCAGTTTAGATGGACACCCATATCATATGCTTTACTTTTCTCCACAACATTATTACTGACTAGATAGCGGCCCGATTCTAAAGAATCGGGTAGTCTAGAATCCATATATAGTTTATTTACTAATAGTAAGGGGAGGGCGGTGAAATGAATTGTGTGTATACAGGTGGCTCAGTGGGTAGCAGAGTATACGGTGGCTCAGTGGTTAGCACTGCGCGGTGGCTCAGTGGTTAGCACTGCGCGGTGGCTCAGTGGTTAGCACTGCACGGTGGCTCAGTGGTTAGCACTGCGCGGTGGCTCAGTGGTTAGCACTGCGCAGTGGCTCAGTGGTTAGCACTGCGCGGTGGGTCAGTGGTTAGCACTGCGCGGTGGCTCAGTGGTTAGCACTACGCGGTGGCTCAGTGGTTAGCAGTGAGTGCGGTGGCTCAGTGGTTAGCAGTGAGTGCGGTGGCTCAGTGGTTAGCAGTGAGTGCGGTGACTCAGTGGTTAGCAGTGAGTGCAATGGCTCAGTGGTTAGCAGTGAGTGCGGTGAGATTGGTCAGCGCAGCGCCATGGTAAGTATAGTGGAGTGTGTGTGTATGTGTATGCGTGTGTACAAAGTGAGGGAAGTGCGGACAAAGTGAAGGAAGTGCGGACAAAGTGACGGAAGTGCCTACATACACACACACATATACACATACTGTATATTGCCTATGGAGAGGTGAGAGGAGCGAAGGCTGGAGGGGTGAGGAGAGCGGAGGCTGGATGGTTGAGGAGAGGTGAGGAGAGCAGAGGCTGGAGGGGTGAGGAGGGGTGAGGAGAGCGGAGGCTGGAGGGGTGAAGAGAGGTGATGAGAGCAAAGGCTGGAGGGCTGAGGAGGGCTGAGGAGAGGGGAGGATGGAGGGCTGAGGAGAGGGGAGGCTGGGGGCTGAGGAGAGGGGAGGCTGGGGGGCTGAGGAGGGGGGGGCTGGGGGGCTGAGGAGAGGGGAGGCTAGGGGGCAGAGGAAAGGGGAGGCTGGTGGGGCAGAGGAGAGGGGAGGCTGGTGGGGCAGAGGACAGGGGAGGCTGGTGGGGCAGAGGATAGGGGAGGCTGGTGGGGCAGAGGACAGGGGAGGCTGGTGGGGCAGAGGACAGGGGAGGCTGGAGCGGCAACATCACGCCACTTCTTCTCCTCCTACAGGCTGAATACCTCTCTCGCCATCGTTGTAGGCTGCACAGCACACTTGGCCTCCTGCGGTCTGGCAGAGGGCTGAGCCCTGGAGGCTGGTGGCAGTGCAGGAGCAGAGGGGGGTCCGTGCGGCCACCATTGCGCTGCCCCGGGCGCCGGAAGTGTGGGGGAGGATGTGTGGGTGTTTTGGGCAGTGTAGGGGCGGCTGTAAGCGTGGCGGGGCTGGCTGAGTCCCGCTTCGCTTACGGCCGCCATCTTAGTCCACCCTGAGCGGGTGTAGTGCCCAAGCCACTTCTGTCTGTGACGTCATTTTTGTCCCGTGAAGACGGAAGTGGCTTCGGCTTTTATATATATGACTAGTCTGGTGTTTTTCCAGGTCCCTTATATTCTCAAACAAACCTGTGAATCTAAATTTAAAAATTACTTGAGCTCTAGAGGTAATTGGTCACTCATGATTTTAGTTTAGGGAGTATGAGACCACAGGGGGGCTGAATACAAATGCACATCACAGTTGTCAGATGTTTATTTTCCAAATATTTTTTTAAAAAAAATATCGTTTTCATTATACTTAAAAATATTTGCTATTTTGTGTTGGTATATCACATAAAATCCCAATAAAATACATTTAAGTTTGTGGGGGATTCTCAAAATCATTGTTTTTTTTCTTCTCTTGACCAAGGTTGCCTCCAAGTAAACATGTTCAGTCATCACTAATTTGCATTAAAAAATCTTTACTAGCAAGGACATTGTGCTTGTTACATTCTCCATATTTTATCACTCGGATTGGGAGAGCATATGTTTTTTTTTCAACATGTTTCTAGTAGGGATGGGCGAGTCTACTCGCTAGGACTCGTTACTCGACGAGTAGTAAGGGACTCGCAGGACTCGGTACTCTGCAAGTTTCCCAGCGATTACTCGCACAGTAATGGGTCCAATGCAAATCAATGGCAATCCTAGTTTTGTCGGAGTCTGAGACTCTGACAAAACTAGGATTGCCATTGACTTGCATTGGACTCGTTACTGTGCAAGTAATCGCAGGGAAACTCGCACAGTAGGGAGTCTGGCTGTCTGCTCTGTGTGGGGCTCGGGTTCTGCAGGCTGCCGCAGCTCCAGGGTCCTCGGGCTCGCCTGCTCTCCCTGTGCACAGAGATGATGTAGCAGAGCTGAGATTGTTCTCAGTCTGCTCATTCCCTATGCATAGACATCATTCTATATCTATGCACAGGGATGTAGCAGAGAGGACATCACGTTTTGGACTACGTTGGACGGAAGATAATTTTTTTAATTAAAGATGGAGTCCCTAATGGCTTTTTTTTTTTATTTCTAATAAAAAATTTTCTCTGTGTTGTGTTCTTTTTAACCCTTTATTGGAGATTCTTAGTGGCCAGGTCAAACGTGGCCTGACATTAAGAATCTCGGGCTTAATACCAGCTTGTATAACAAAGCTGGTATTAACCCCTTTATTACCCAGCGTGCCACCGCCACCAGGGCTGCTGGAAGAGCGGGGTTCAGCGCCAGAGGATGGCGCTTCAATGAACGCGCCATATTCTGGGGCGGCTGCGGGCTGAAATTTGCAGCGGGGGGTGCCCAGAAAGCTTGGGCCTCCCTGCGCTGCGGATTCCAGCCCCCAGCTGCTTAGCTGTACCTGGCTAGACATAGAAATTGCGCGGAGCCCCACGCATTTTTTTAAAATTATTTTATGAAATTCATGAAATATATAAAAAAAACGGGCTCCCCTATATTCTTGTGTCCGGCCAGGTACAAATAGGCACCTGGGGGTTGGGGGCAGCCCGTCGCTGCCTGCTGGATCCGGCTGGTTCCAGAAATACGGCAAAGCCCAAGTCGTTTTTTTTGTGAAAAATCAATAAAACAATCCTAAAAAAGGGACTGCCTCTTTATTAACCCTTCCACCATGGCCGAGGGGTTAATAAAGATGCAGTCCCTTTTATTTATATTGTTTTATGGATTTTTCAGAAAAAAATTTGACGTGGGCTTCGCCGTATTTTGCAACCAGCCGGATCCAGCAGGCAGCGACGGGCTGCCCCCAACCCCCTGGTGCCCATCTGTACCTGGCCGGACACAAGAAAATAGGGGAGCCCTTTTTTTTTTTATTATTTCATGAATTTCATGAAAATAATAAAAAAAAACTGCGTGGGGCTCCACACAATTTCTATGTCTAGCCAGGTACAGCTAAGCAGCTGGGGGCTGGAATCTGCAGCGCAGGGATGCCTAAGCGTTCTGGGCACCCCCCGCTGCGAATTGCAGCCCGCAGCCGCCCCAGAAGATGGCGCATTCATTGAAGCGCCATCTTCTGGCGCTGAACCCCGCTCTTCCAGTGACCCTGGTGCAGTGGCTCACTGGGTAATAAAGGGGTTAGGGCCAGCTTTTTATTATCAGCTGGCCCTAAGCCCGAACTTTATGGCGGTCACGTCAATATTAGACATGACCGCCATGAATTTCCAGTAATTAATAGAAAAAAAACACAACACAGAGAAAAAATAATTTTATTAGAAATAAAACAGAACACAATTAGGGACTCCAACTTTATTTAAAAAATCCTCTTCTGTCCGACGTAGTCCACAACGAAGGTCCCACGACGATCGTCTCCGACATAGTCCATAAACGGAATCTTCACTGCCACATCCCTCTGCATAGACTCACGTCTATGCAGAGGGAGAGCGGACTGCAAAATGACTTTCACAGTCAGGGTTCACCTCAGGTGAACCCTACTGTGACAGCCCATTCACTGCTCTGCCGGCGGGAGCGCCGGCAGAGCAGTGAATAAATTATCTTCAGGGAGGTCGGCAGGGTCCCGCAGGGTCCCAGTGTCCTCCCGACGTCGCAGCTATCTGCTGACAGGACGTCACATGACCGCCGATCATGTGACTGTGACGTCACAGCAGGCCCTGTCAGCAGATAGCTGCGACACTGTGAGTCCCGGTGTCACACATCCACGCACACATCCACACACGCTCACATCCACGCACGCTCACATTCACGCACGCTCACATCCACGCACGCTCACATTCACGCACGCTCACATTCACGCAAGCACACATCCACGCAAGCACACATCCACGCACACTCACACCCATCCATCCATGAATCCATTCATCCATCCATACATACATACACACATACACACACATACATACACACACATATACACATATACACACACATACACACACACACATACATACACACATACATAAATACATACACACACATACACACACACATACATACACATACATACATACATACACATACAAACACACATACATACACACATACATACACACACACATACACACATACATACACACACATACATACATACACACATACATACATACACACATATATACACACACATACATACACACATACATACATACACACACATATATACATACACACATACACATATACACACACATACATACACACATACACACACATGCATAAATACATACACACCCATCCATTCATGCACTCCTCCGAAGTGCAGGGGTTAAAAATACCTAAGCAGGTCATCCTCACCTATCCTCTGTTCTACAGGACCTGGCATGATGTCATAATCACATGACAGCCATTAACCAGTAACCGGCAGTGTAATTACTGCCGGTTACTAGGTAACCGGCTGTGATGTGAATATGACATCATGCCAGGTCCTGGCAGCACATCGCAAGAGACGCTGGAGAGACCAGGCACCGGGAGCGTACGGGACGTGCAGGAGCGAGGACAGGTGAGAAGAATGGAGGAGGAGGAGAGGGGGAGCAGAGGAGAGACACAGGGGAGCACATAGGAGGACGGGGGAGCAGAGGGGAACACTGCGAGGGGCATACTGTGAGGGGGGGGGGCCGCAAAACTGTGAGGGGGGGCCTGTATACCTACGATGGAGCCTGTATATATGCTGGGGGAGCCTGTATAACTACGGTACGGGGAGAGCCTGTATTACGGGATATGCATTGCATCCCCCCGCTGATGGACGGGAGGATGCAGTGCATATCATGAATAGCAAATGAGCGGCACCACGTGATCGGCCGCTCTGCCTGTATATATGCTGGGGGAGTCGAATCGTTTTCACACTAGCACTATACTCGCACCAAACTAGCACTGCACTCGCATCACTGTCGTGCATCAATCACACTCCGTGTTTGATGCACGACAGTGTGCCTCCACCCATACAGAATCTGTTATGTTCCGACAAAGCTTCCGAGACACATCTGTGATTTGTAAATCGCACATTACTCGCTATTACTCGCTTCCCCATTCATTAACATTGGACTCGCTAGACTCGCAACGAGTAGCGAGTCCTGGGCTCGGACTCGCTAGAGTCAAACGATTCCGAGTAATTTAGGACTCGCCCATCACTAGTTTCTAGCAAACGTGCTATATAAATGTCCTGTGAATGTAATTAGATAAAAAAAAATCATGTTTGCCCAATTATAACTCCATACAAAACTCCCATGAAAGCATATTCATTAATATTGCATGACATTTTCGTTTATGCAAAATTTGGTATATTCCAAAGACGTGGAAATTTTCAAAGGTGAATGAAGTGTACATCCATGCCAGGGAATGTTTCTGGGACTTCGTCTTTTCTCAAGGGGTCTCTGTCTCATAAGCACGGCTTGACACAAATGGACAGCAGCATGGTAAAAATTGGAATAAAGGCCTTAACAGTAGGGAGTGGGGAATGAGGACACCTCCTAACACTAGCCTGTGCCTGTCCATTTTTGTCATGACACCCTGGGCATGCCCTTACCCCTTGCCACCATCATGTGCCGAGTCCCTGTCTGTCACCCAAGGTGACCCTTGCTAGTGCACTGGCCAGCTAGGGAGCCTTGCCACTGCAGGTAATACAACACAGGGAAAGACAGAGAGGAGTACTGAATAAGAATACTTGGAATAGGCAGCAGCACTCCAAACCAGAGCAAGGGCATCACTAAGAAAGCTTCAGCAACAGAGAACCACTACCACAGAGAAAGAGGGTGTAGCAGAGAATAAACTCTCACAGCGACATCAGGTGACATCAAGTGATGGGTTATGTGACTATTTAAAAAAGTTATCAATTACATCACCTAATTAAAGCAACAGGAATAACACTATGGAATAAACTGACATTAACCCTTAATGTCCCAAAGGAAATAAACAACTTTTAAAATGAACAGACTGCAGAGCAGTCAACTCGTGACAGTCTCTACTTTATGTTAATGGTTTAAGCTTTATCATTGCATTATTTTATTTTAGGAATCCATATTTAAGATATAAATATTTATGTATATTAAATAATTGAGGTAATACAATGATTAGAGAAGGTTGAAACACTTCTGTGAGTTGATAAGCTCTCACACTAACTAATCCTGGTTTAGACCAGAAATACAGTATATTGCAGTTACGTTACTGGGAAAATTTGATTTTTGTCACCATTTTCCCATTTGTTTTCCTGTAGGTCTGAATACTTGAGATTTGTTTCGCCCCACGGGTATCTTTCAATGACATACTCTGAGCATTTTTTATTTTTTTGAACATATGGGCACTTCACACGTGTTTTTAGTATATTTTTTATTACAAGTTCTGTTTTATGTTAATATTATTCACACTGCAAATCTGTGGAGCTTCGATTAGAAGTCTCAAACACAGGATATGCATATTCATAATTCGCAGGGGGCAATGTGCCTAGGAATTCACTGCGTTGAGTGCTTTAGCCGGCTGCCCGCAGTGGTTTCTTGGACTGGTCCCTGAGATCTGTGAATGCTTTATTATGTTGGTCTACTAGGAATTACTCCCACCAGAATCCTACTCCACACTGATGAGAGGCAACACCCCGAAACAGCTGTCTGTGGATGGATACCTGGGCTTGGTATTCCCTTGTCGTACCTTTAAACTCATAAAAGAGCTGGATATTGACTGTAAGGGCCAATTTATATGGTGGTTATGGTGGTCTCTGCAAGGAGTCCACCCCAGGGCTAGGTCCTTTCTTGGAAGAATATCTGGCTAGTCCTGTGTTTGAGACTCCTAATCGAGGCTCCACAGACTTCATTTGAATATTCATAATTCCCAGGGGGCAATGAGCCTAGGAATTCACTGTGTTGAGCGCTTTAGCCAGCTGCCCGCAGTGTTTTCTTGGACTGGTCTCCCTGAGATCAGTGATTGCTTTGTGATATTATTCAAAGTGGTGCTTTATCTATCAATTCTTATGGTGCCGTCACACAGCACGATCTGGCCAGCGATGTCGGAAGCGATGCGCGGGTGCCCGCTCGGTTCCGACATCGCTGGCCAGCTGTCACACAGCATAGCTGCGGCCGGCGACACCGCAGCGATGCGGGCGGTGACATCGCTCGCTGGGCTGGGCTCAGCCCAGCGAGCGATCCGCAGCAACGCTGCGGTATAGGCTGGATCGCCGCCGACATCGCTCTGGCGATGTCACACGGCGCGATCCAGCCTTATCGCAGGTCACCGGTTGACAGGTTTACGGTTCTTCCCATAAACCTGTCAACCTGCGACCAGTGATAAAACGCGGTCGCGGCACTCGATTACACAGCGCGACGTCGCTAGCGACATCGCTGATACGTCACTTTTTCGGCGATGTCGCTAGCGACGTCGGCAGGTGTGACGGCACCATTAGTCTGTGAGATCTTATATTTGCCAATGGGTATCTAGTTTAATCACATCCCTTCTGTGTAGAGCTTCTTTATTAGAGATAACAGCAAAATGAACTGAACCTGACAAAGATTCAGGTCTGGAACCAAAGACAGGTTCTTCTTTTTTTATTTCAATAAGAAAATGAAAAGCAAACCCACAAGATTTTGGATTTAATTTGGATTTCATTTCTAATCTGGGGTGGGAAGTGCACTCTTTTTATCTCACCTATACCAATCCCTTTTAATTTAACTTGTGTTACAATGATGTTCAGCTCAACTTTAATGTGGTCATCAATAAACAGGCGGATTCACAGTGAAGTCATTATGCAAAAAAATACTAATATTACATTTCTGCTGAAAGTTCTGTACTGTTTGTAGCAATATATGATGTACATAAATGGGTGAGCATGGAAAACATGGTCATGTTTAACTTAATAGAACAAGAGATTTTTCTGTTTCTCTCCTCTGATTTAAATGTGGAGGGAAAGATGAATGGTGGGGAGGGGGTTCTGTTAAGGTGTAGAGAAAGGAAGTGTTCAGATGGGACCACAACTTTAACTATTCCATCTGTTTCTTTATGTCATTGTTTCCCAGCGTCGGAATTACACCTTTATTATCTACATTTTCACTGCACTAGAAATCTGAGTTTTCTGTCTTCTATATTAGCTATGATCTTATAAAGAATGGATACCATGGGAGTAATGAACATAAATTTAAGTTCTAATACATGATACAATATAGGAAAATAATTGACATAATTAATTCATACCTAAGACTATGCACAAGACCAGAAAATACCTCCAATAACACATACAAGTATTCCTTGTTCTGCATTTGTCTTTCAATAAGTTGTCCTAAAGCCATATAAATAAGATACAACTTCTTATATTTGGTATACATTTTACTATTTAAATTGATATTAAAATGTAAATATAAATGCAATTCATTCCTTTTTTGTTGTTGCGTTGTTCTGTAGATAATGAATATAAATCCTAAATTTCTTGTTTTTAAGAGTATTACTGTTTATTTTATGCACTTTCCATGCTAGTCCTAACATATTGTAATTGGTTTTATGTGCAGCTGGTCAAGTGTTACCTCTCTATTCATCCAGAAATGAAGCAACAACAGACACAAAGCACCAGCATAATGTTACTGGCCTGAAGGTTGATGAAAGTACAATTTCATTCAGCAAGAACATTGGCAATTTCATAGAGGAAATTTCACAAGAGAAAATGTTGCCACTAAACTGCAGTAGTGCAAGTCCAAATGGAAAGCAAAAATATAATTCTTACCCGCAATATATGTTTACAGCAAGCATACCTAAAATGAAATTCTAAAATAGAAAATGAGCTGAGTGTGTGTGCATATATATATATACTAGCTGTAGTACCCGGCTACACCCGGGTTAATAAATAACTGATGTTAGCTATAACAAAATAACATTTGAATATGTCATACTAATGACCTATAAGAAAATAGAAGCTGAGCTGTGATTGGTTGCTATAGGCAGCCTAATAAATCTCCAGCCAACAGTAAACTATCCCCCTGGCCGGGCAGTATATGTTACCTCACACATACACATAATAGACAGCTCATGTGACTGACATCTGCCTTATATATGGCACATGTGTGGCACATTGGCTGTTTTTAATCAGATGTTTATGTTTGGAATTTAAAGATAGCACATGTATGAGGCGAGTTGTGTGAGGTGATTTGTGCACATCTGTGTCTGTGTGGTGTGTGTCCCTGGGGTGTGTGTATGTGTGTGTCCCTGTGGGGTGAGTGCATGTGAGTGCATGTGTGTATGTGTGTATGTCCCTGTGGGGGGGGGGGTCTGTGTGGTGTGTGTTTCTGTTGTGTGTGTCTTTGTGGTGTGTGCGTCCCTGTGGGGTGAGTGCATGTGTCCCTATAGGGTGTGTATGTGTGTGTGTCCCTGTGGGGGGGGGGTCTGTGTGGTGTGTGTGTATCTGTGTTGTGTGTGTCTCTTTGTGGTGTGTGTCCCTGTGGGGTGAGTGCATGTGTCCCTATAGGGTGTGTATGTGTGTGTGTCTCTGTGTTGTGTGTGTCTCCTTGTGGTGTGTGTGTCCCTGTGGGGTGAGTGCATGTGTCCCTATAGGGTGTGTATGTGTGTGTGTCCCTGTGGGGGGGATGTCTGTGTGGGGTATGTGTGTCTCTGTGTTGTGTGTGTCTCTTTGTGGTGTGTGTGTGTCCCTGTGGGGTGAGTGCATGTGTCCCTATATGGTGTGTATGTGTGTGTGTCCCTGTGGGGGGGATGTCTGTGTGGGGTATGTGTGTCTCTGTGTTGTGTGTGTCTTTGTGGTGTGTGTGTGTCCCTGTGGGGTGAGTGCATGTGTCCCTATAGGGTGTGTATGTGTGTGTGTCCCTGTGGGGGGGTCTGTGTGGTGTGCGTGTGTCTCTTTGTGGTGTGTGTGTGTCCCTGTGGGGTGAGTGCATGTGTCACTATAGGGTGTGTGTGTGTGTGTGTCCCCGTGGGGGTGTGTGTCTCTGTGTTGTGTGTGTCTCTTTGTGGTGTGTGAGTGTTTGTTCGGGTGCGTGGTGAGTATCCAATATTGGGGCTGCACCTTAGCGACTATACACTTGCTGTTACTCTTTTGTGTGCGTGTGGTGTGTATCTCATGTTGGGGCCCCACCTTAGTGCCTATATGCTGGTATGTGCTGTTAATCTTTGGCGCTATCATTAAGCCCCTCTCATTCACAACTGTCAACTGGTAACTGTCACTTTTTCCCCATTATGTAGATAGGGGCAAAATTGTTTGGTGAATTGGAATGCGCGGGGTTTAAATTTCGCCTCACAACATAGCCTATGATGCTCCTGGGGTCCAGACGTGTGACTGTGCAAAATTTTGTGGCATAGCTGACAGCTGTTGAATTTCCTCCAACACTTTTCCATTCACTTTTTCCCCATTATGTAGATAGGGGCAAAATTGTTTGGTGAACTGGAACGCGCAGGCTTAAAATTTCGCCTCACAACATAGCCTATGACGCTCTCGGGGTCCAGACGTGTGACTGTGCAAAATTTTGTGGCTGTAGTTGCGACGGTGTAGATGGCAATCCCGGATATACACACACACATTCAGCTTTATATATTAGATAAACAAGGATAGCACAGCACAATCTTATAAACAAAAGTTAGGTGCAAAAATCCTGAAAAAACAGTGTCCAGCTGTAACACAGTATAAAAAGAGGAAAAATCAGGCAGCACACAAAAAAATGTTGTGAAAAAGGAGGTTTAATGAGCCCTTGGTGGCACGGCGTTTCGGTAGTGAATCTACCTTTGTCAAGTACATAGTGCATTGTGCGTTAGCTTTCTTTATAGCATAAGTGATTTACAATTAAAATAATTGATAATTAAAATATTTAGTGAAAAATACAAAACTTATACATTTAAAAAGTGATTATCATTATCGGGGAGTCAGAAACAAATTATCTTGCATCATTGGCATCCCGTAAAGTCCATAGTGCTAATGTGGAAAAGGTGCTTTTCAGTGAAAGTTCCATGGTGTACTCAGCAATAAAATGTGGCACCTGTGAAGATAGTTTAAAAATATACCATTAGATTGTAGATTGTAGATTGTAGATTGTCCTATACTTGGTCAGTTTAGCGTCTCTTACTTGTTCTCTTCAGGGGTGAACTCCTGAGTCCTCCGGGCTTTTGCTGTAGCAATAAATGATTACAGCGTCGGACTCCGGTGTCCCGGTGTACTAAAGGGCTGTAGTAACCGATTCCCTTTCTTAGTTCCCTGCTTTCTCCACTTCCCTCTGACCCTTTCCCTAGGGTGCACTCAGCAGTCAGTGGTCCCTGGTCCCGGGCCTGGATCTCTCCCAGCGACCAGCTCCTCCATCTCCTCTCTCTTCTTATATTCACTGCAGACTGACTCTTGGGACTGACTAACTCCTCCCCTCAGGCCTGGATGTTCTTAAAGGGGAACTGGCTTAAGGCAGCCAGTAGAGCTCCCCGTTCAGGTCTGGGGTGGAAAGGTGTGGTGTGCTGTGCGAAACAAGGTGTAATTCCCTCCTTGCACTGGTGGATCCTGTGGCAATCCCCCACAGGGGTGCCACATTCCCCCCTAGTTAAATACAATCCTCCGTGACTGAAACAAACATAACATAACTATTTACATTTAGCAATTGAACAGAGTTTTAAAAATGAAAAATTTACAAAAAACAGTTATAAATAAGAAAACGGGGAACCAATCCATACAGCGCTAGTCCGTCCGCTGCATGCTGATTAAAAGGGGTGTTTAACCGGGTGTTTGCCACCACCAGTCCTGTGGCTATGGTCCATTTTTGAAAATAAGAGAACGGGAAACATTCAAGAAGTCCAACAGGTAAAGTTTCTGTGGCTTAAAGTTCAAAAACACAACAACAAATAATACGGGTGCATCGGCGTAGGAGTCCTAGGTACTGCAGGGGCCTCTACCGGGTCATAAGCGCTCTGGGCCTCCTGGACCTGGGGTCACCTGTTGGACAAGATTTTGCTCTCCCTATTCAGCTCCTTACGCCAACTCCTCTCACCCCTCTTACTGGTGTTGTGTACCTGGTCTGGATTGGTTTTACCTACTCTTCACCCTTTTCTGTACATTAGCACTAATAACATTTTTAATAACAACAGGTGTACTTGGGTTCTTCCCGTCCGGGAGGCACATTTCTTGTAACGTTGTAAACGAAAACATAATTACACATACTAGCCTACATCGGCCCAGCTACTCTACTCCAGGGGGCTGGCCCTAGGGCCCAGGAATCTCGTGTTTAAAGGACATCCTCTTGCAAAGTGGCCAGGTTTGTTGCATCGAAGGCAGATGCGTTGTCCTGAATAATCCGTGTACTCCCTTGCTCTGCGTTGGAATGGTGAGTTGGTCCCCTGCACGGGCGACTTGTTCTTCCTCCACATCCATGGGACATCCTCAGGGCTATCAGCTAGTTGGATTTTGCTTGATTGTAGTGCTCCAGGCATAGTTTGCAAGAATTTTAATACATAGTCCAGCATTGCACACATCTTTTGCTTATAGGCTGATAAGGTACCGGATTTGCCTTCATATGTTGGTAACCATTTGGCATCCGGTATGTACGGCAAGGCTAGAGGCATTATTTGGGCCGCTGCTCCGGGTGCTGCGTTCCGGGTATCTCCCCCATCAGGGAAATGTACATCATCCGAGCCACTCATGATGGGGCCCCCTAGTTAATGGCTGCCAACCGGTGAGATGAAACAAACTTTCCCGGTCATCAGTGGCTCTGCAGAAGGAGCGGAGCACCTCTGGTATTTCCGGAACTGTGGGCTGCGCTTCGTTGACCTCCGGCAGAGTGAAGGGGCTGGGCTTATCTTCCCGCTCTTTTCTACCCGCGCTGTGGCGCAGCTCAATTTCTGTAATGGCGGCCGGTTATACAGTTCAGAAACATGTAATAAAGTTCAGTTCTTGGCACATAGTATCTGGTTTTACCGGGCATGGGATCCTGTTTGTGATGCCAGGATTGAGGCGGTCGACAGGGATGGGGTACTCGGGAACTGGGGCTTATGGCAGCTTTGATGGGGAATCACGGCTGGTCGATCCATGGTCCTGTGCCCTGGACCCTCAATGGCGGGAACGGTGGGGGATAAGGGGATTGTTAACATGACGCCACCTATGGTACCTGATAACGTGTGTACCAGCGCTGCAGCCGGCCGCTGAGGTGATGGTGGGTGCAGCAGAGTGTGGTACAGCTCCCCACAGGTGGGGCTTTACCTCAGGGCAGCAGGGATGGATGAGGGGAGTAGTAGTTGCATCTTTGCAGACAAGGCGGTGTATTGTGGTGGTTAGACAGGCACACAGACACACAAGGATTGTTGTTTCGGTACCTTTTACTGGTGACAGGGTAACAGGGACAGTCCCGAGTAATAACCAGGTCCCCGATGCAACTCGGGACTTCCACCTTAGAAAGTTATGAGGCCTCCTCTGTGTCTGTGCTCTGTGGTTTGGGGTAGGTCCTGCCTGAGCCTGAACCCATCACTTCTTCTCCCTCTCTGGGCTTTGTCCTAAACTGACAATGAGGTCCTTAGGCGGGGTCACTGTTTCTCCTATGGCCCCTGGTACTATACTTGGTCAGTTTAGCTTCTCTTACTTGTTTTCGTCATGGGTGAACGTCTCCTGAGTCCTTCGGGCTTTTATTGTAGCAATAAATGATCACAGCGTCGGACTCCGGTGTCCGGGTGTACTAAAGGGCTGTAGTAACTGGTTTCCTTTCTTAGTTCCCTGCTTTCATCACTTGCCTCCGATCCCTTTCCCTAGGGTGCACACAGCGGTCAGTGGTCCCTGGTCCTGGGCATGGATCTCTCCTAGTGACCAGCTCCTCCGTCTCCTCTCTCTTCTCAGACTCACTGCAGACTGACACTTGGGACTGATTAACTCCTCCCCTCAAGCCTGGATGTTCTTAAAGGGGAACTGGTTTAAGGCAGCCAGTAGAGCTCCCCCTTCAGGTCTGGGGTGGAAAGGTGTGGTGTGCTGTGCGAACCAAGGTTTAATTCCCTCCTTGCACCTGTGGATCCTGTGGCAATCCTCCACAGGGGTGCCACACATGTTAATGGTAGCATTAGTAGGCACGCAGTTACAACACTAACCTTTTTTCTTCCAACCATCGCTCTTGTCTCTCTGCCAGTTATAGTGTTGGCCAAAAGTATTGACACCCCTGCAATTCTGTCAGATAATACTCAGTTTCTTCCTAAAAATGATTGTGATCACAAATTCTTTGGTATTATTATCTTCATTTAATTTGTCTTCAATCAAAAAAACAAAAAAAGAATTGTCCTAAAGCCAAATTGGATATAATTCCACACCAAACATAAAAAAGGGGGTGGACAAAAGTATTGGCACTGTTAGAAAAATCATGTGATGCTTCTCTAATTTGTGTAATTAACAGCACCTGTACCTTACCTGTGGCACCTAACAGGTGTTGGCAATAACTAAATCACACTTGCAGCCAGTTGACATGTATTAAAGTTGACTCAAACTCTGTCCTGTGTCCTTGTGTGTACCACATTGAGCATGGAGAAAAGAAAGAAGACCAAAGAACTGTCTGAGGACTTGAGAAACCAAATTGTGAGGAAGCATGAGCAATCTCAAGGCTACAAGTCCATCTCCAAAGACCTTAATGTTCCTGTGTCTACCGTGCGCAGTGTCATCAAGAAGTTTAAAACCCATGGCACTGTGGCTAACTTCCCTAGATGTGGACGGAAAAGAAAAATTGACGAGAGATTTCAATGCAAGATTGTGCGGATGGTGGATAAAGAACCTCGACTAAAATCCAAACAAGTTCAAGCTTCCCTGCAGTCCAAGGGTACAACAGTGTCAACCCGTACTATCTGTCATCGTCTGAATGAAAAGGGACTGTATGGTAGGAGACCCAGGAAGACCCCACTTCTTACCCCGAGACATAAAAAAGCCAGGCTGGAGTTTGCCAAAGCTTACCTGAGAAAGCCTACAATGTTTTGGAAGAATGTTCTCTCTTTTTGGGCAAAGGCATCAACATAGAGTTTACAGGAGAAAAAAAGAGACATTCAAAGAAAAGAACACGGTCCATACAGTCAAACATGGCGGAGATTCCCTGATGTTTTGGGTTTGCTTTGCTGCCTTTGGCACTGGACTGCTTGACCGTGTACATGGCATTATGAAGTCTGAAGACTACAAACAAATTCTGCAGCATAATGTAGGGCCCAGTGTGAGAAAGCTGGGTCTCCCTCAGAGGTCATGGGTCTTCCAGCAGGACAATGACCCAAAACACACTTCAAAAAGCACTAGAAAATGGTTTGAGAGAAAGCACTAGAGACTTCTAAGGTGGCCAGCAATGAGTCCAGACCTGAATCCCATAGAACAGCTGTGGAGAGATCTAAAAATGGCAGTTTGGAGAAGGCACCCTTCAAATATCAGGGACCTGGCGCAGTTTGCCAAAGACGAATGGTCTAAAATTCCAGCAGAGCATTGTAAGAAACTCATTGATGGTTACCGGAAGCGATTGATCGCAGTTATTTTGGCTAAAGGTTGTGCAACCGAGTATTAGGCTGAGGGTGTCAATACTTTTGTCTGGCCCATTTTTGGAGTTTTGTGTGAAATGATCAATGTTTTGCTTTTTGCTTCATTCTCTTTTGTTTTTTTTCATTTAAGCCAAATTAAATAAAGATAATAATACCAAAGAATTTGTGATTGCAATCATTTTCAGGAAGAAACTGAGTATTATCTGACAGAATTGCAGGGGTGTGAATACTTTTGGCCAACATTGTATATATGTTGCCTCACTGGTAATCCTCCATATCAGTCCCCCATTTTTTAAGTTTTGTCTCCTCCAGTTTATTACGTAATTTTAAAACATGAGTGTCCACCATTTCTTTAAATGTTTTCCATTCCTCAGCGGACATTGTGCTCTTTAGTGTAATCTCCAAAGCAGACAAAGTCTCTTGTAGAGTCTTCAACTCACTCTGTATGTACTCCATGTTAAGCAGAATTATGTCAAAGGCATATTTATTTGAAATTCTACAACACCTAGCACTAACGTTTTTAGAGTTGATCATGAGATTAGGTCTAATGTTTGCTCTTAATCCCCTTGGAATTATCTTCACTTTACACAAACAAATCAAAGTGTGCTTGGGCACTGTCAGCCTGTATCTTAATGCAACAAGTCTATTAGAGCGTGTGGCTCCGATGAGTAGTGGTGCACGTGCAGAAATCCAGACAGTCTTAGTTTGCTATAGCGATATGATAAAACACGGCACTCACCACAAGCGGAGTAAATCTTCAAGACTTTAATCCATGCGAGTTAATAACATAGATAACATGCGAGGGAGGGAGGGGGTGCTGAGACTTGGTGACGGTTCCCCGTTTCGCAGCGCGACTCGCTGCTTCTACGGACCAAACTAGTCTGGTCCATAGAAGCAGCGAGTCGCGCTGCGAAACGGGGAACCGTCACCAAGTCTCAGCACCCCCTCCCTCCCTCGCATGTTATCTATGTTATTAACTCGCATGGATTAAAGTCTTGAAGATTTACTCCACATGTGGTGAGTGCCGTGTTTTCTTATCTTATCTTCACTTTATAATATTCACTTAAGGTACCGTCACACAGGGAGATATCGCTCGTGATGTTGCGGCGATCTCATGAACGCGCACATCGGAGCGGTATCGCAGGTGAAATGTCACACATAGCAATATCGCCGGCAACCGTGGGTGAACCGGTGATTCCAGAATCGCCTGAAACACACCTAAAGTGTTGTTGGCTTTTCAGATCGCCGTGCCATACAGCACCACCTCACTGTCAATGTGGGCATACTTTCTCCCAGCGCTTAGGAGCAAGGCGTGCCACACTGTCTTTGACCGTGCCTCTACCACTCCGATAGGTCGTCACAACTGCATTCTCATTTGTCTGCCGCTGCCTGATGTCAGCTAACCTTAGCATTTTAAACGTCTGCAGGACAAAGTACCTCGTGGTCCGAGCTGCTATGTTCATATGGTAAAAAGATCAGATACAATGGTATGTCTAGATATAGTGGTAGCTAGTTTATTTTCCGCCGCGTTTCGGAGTCGTATCCCAAACTCCTTCCTCAGGGAACCTTAGCATTTTGGCAGTACAGTGTGTTGCTGTTTTTTGTCTTCACCCACACAATGCGGCGTCCAAATTTTGCCACAGGAACGCTTGTGTGGGGCACTATTTGGGATACTATGTGGTCCTATGAGGACGGGTTTTGGTTTGTGTTGTCCCTATGTACGTATACTATGTTGCCTGTCGGACATATGTGTTCAGACATGTATGTGTGTTTCAAATTACAAATGTGGTGACCCACTAGTAGGTGGCCGTGTGTGATATATACAACGCATAATCATTGGAGGCGTCCAGAATGAACATAAATAGGATGCTTCACGCTCATTTGCAAAATCTGACATGACACTTCACAATACATCCAACAGAACCCTTAGTAATGCAATGTTACTTCAACATTGCCTGAACAGGGCGATCTCGGTGACATCGCTGGCGATGTCTCCCCGTGTGACGGTACCTTTATGGTGATCAAATGTAACTTCAGAGTCAATTCCCTTTTTAAATCGTTTTCAAATTTCTTTTTTTGTTCTGAGACAGAAAGAGTACTCAGAAAACTGCTTCACCCCCCACAGCACTCATGATGCGTTCCTCATCATACATTGTGTAGGAAAAAGCCACTGGCTCATGTGACTCATCCTCCATATTTAGGAAAACAAAAGTGCAAAAAAGAAAAAGTAAAAAATACGAAAAAATGAAAGATTTTTCATATAGTGCAATGTTCCATGGACAATTAATCAAAAACAGAAGGATAGAACAGCACAATCTTATAAACAAGAATTAGGTCAAAAATCCTGAAACAGTGTCCAGCTGTAACACAGTATAAAAAGAGGAAAAATCAGGCAGCACACAAAAAAATGTTGTGAAAAAGGACTTTTAATGAGCCCTTAGGTTAACATTGCCTAAGAGTGGCTGCAATTTATGTACTCATTGAAATGCCACTCTCCCTATACATATAGTAGTTACCTCAGGGGAAATGGTGTATCAGTGTCCGCGCTGCTGAAATCCCAAGAAAACGATCCGGAAACCATATGTAGGTTGCATCAATCATCCATTTATTCCTTTCCTACGCGTTTCAACACTGTCCTAGTGTCTTCCTCAGGGATATTACATGTCAGCTCTTAACAAGGTTTATATAGCCCCTGTACATGGCATTTAGGGGTGTGTTAGCACATGCTGATGATGTCAAAATCGTCATTAAAGTGGGCGGAGCCCAATTCGATGATGTCAAAATCGTCATCAAAGTGGGAGGAGCCTAATTTTTGGCTCCAAAACAGTAAAAACTAGTTTCTGTGGAGCATTTTACATCGTACAATGATATACAAGTTGATAAAAATATGACTAAACAAATGGTATAAAAAACGTTCTGAAATTTGCTGCGGAAAAGTAAATAAAACCTTCAGTAATAAGAACAGGAAACAAAAAAAAAAAAAAAAATAAAATAAAAATAATATACACTCCGATATGCCTCTGGGTGTATTAGAACTCTTGGTCATTTGGATGAAAAACATCCTCACTATTGGGTTGTGCCACCAGGGCAATTCATTAGCAAATAAAAGTGCTGAGAAGTTTGGTATTATCCTGTGAAGGTGGAATAGGAAAAAATATATATGGACAATATTATCTATATCTATGTAATTAAAAAACAACTTTATTATAAAATTATTCAAAATAATATAAATATATAAAAAATATAAAAAAATATAAATATATGAAAATGTATAAAATGATGAGGGATAAGAATATTTAAAAACTTAATATTCATCATATAAATATATATATATATCTGAGAGGGATTTTGCTTAAAAGGTTTCAAATTATAGGAACTACTTATTATTTATGTGAGGGGATCTTATATAAAGATAAAATCAAATGTTAAAAATGCGTATAAACTAGTTTAAAATAGTCATATTCATGGTTCAAGTGTTGCGCACCACTTAAGGAGCTGCTCTCATATCTAAAACCTTGCCAGTTCTAATCCTCCCAGTGGCATTTACATATAAAGCAAAACTCTTCCATCATAAAGTATAATTTATGTTGTAAAATTTCATTAGCAGGTGTATTAACAATTTGCGTCACAAAATGGCGCTCACATTACACCATAGAATAATTCTGGATGCAGTTTCCATAGCAATAGGGTATCAAAGTAGTTCAAATGTTCGCCACCGGGGGGCGACCAAAATACACGTTCCTATGTGTTTGAATTTCTGTGCAGTGCAATTGTTCGCCTCTAGGGGCGATCAAAATACATGTTTCTATGTAATCATACTCTGTTAGCTCATAGTAGTGATAGAATAGTGATTCCAAGATGTGTTGAGTTAAATATTTGTGTTCAGAAAAAAAATAAATACTAATATATAATAATAACTAAATTGGGGGTGAAAAAGTGATATAGTATTTTATATAAAATATTTCCACAAATATATAGTGACCTTATTATAAATAAATAAATAAATAAATAAATAGAAGTTCCGTGAATGTCTGAGTATCAGAATGTATATAATCTGTGAATCTATTTAACAGTGGTTATCATATGAGCTCAGAGATGATGTTCAGACCCTTGGGTTTTAATGTATCTAGTCGGTACATCCAGAATTTTTCACGTTTTTTCAGGACCTCAAATCTGTTGTTTGTATTGGCAGGTATGTGGTCAATTGGTGTAATTTCTAAACATGTGGGGTCCCTATTGTGGTGCGTACTGAAGTGGTTTGATACCCCATGGAATTTAAAACCATTTTTAATGTTGGCTCGATGTTTATTGAGTCGCTCATGTAGCGATCTTATAGTTCTGCCCACATATTGGAGGTGACATGGACATTCTAGGAGGTAAATAATGTACCCAGTTGTACAATCCATATTATGCTTAATTGGATAGGATTTTTGTGTGGTAGAGGATGTGATATTTGATCTCTGTTGAATATTCCTGCAGCACAGACATTTCTTTCTGTTGCACCTTTTTGTCATGATGGTGGTTGGCTCACTTTTTTTGGTGGTGAATCTCTCTCTCAGACGGCTGGGAGCTACCATGTTTTTAATATTGGGGGCTCTCCTATATGTAATACCGGGTGTGTTAGGGATGATGGACTTTAAGATGGGATCTTTTTTTAGTAAATGCCAATGTGTGGTGAGGCATTTTCTGATGTTTTTATGGTATTTGTTATACGTTGTGATAAAATTCAGGGAAAATTCTTTATCCGTCTGCTGTTTTTTCTTTGGTTGCAGGAGAATATTTTGGGGCACTCTGCTGCTCCCTTTTTGTGCTTTATTTATTAGTTTGCTAGGGTAACCCCTGACTTTAAATTTTCTTTCCAAGATCTCAGATTGTTCTCTGTAATCTTCATTTGTTGTACAATTCTTTTTTATTCTCAAGAATTGATTAGAAGGAATGTTCCGGAGCCATTTGGTATAATGACCACTGGCGAAGTTTATATATGAATTTCTGTCCGTTGACTTGAAATATGTTTTAGTGCATATTTCAGAGTCTTGGACAAAGATTGTTAGGTCCAAAAAGTTTATAGTTGTTCTATGCACAGTGGGTTCAAATTCAAGGCCCCAATTGTTGGTCATGATTTCATTCAAAAAACCTTGTAAATCTCCCTTCTCGGTATCCCATATGAAGAATATATCATCTATAAAACGTTTATATACCACTAGACCATCATCATTACTCTTATTAATATAGAGTCTTTCAAACATACCCATGAATAGGTTTGCGTATGAACACGCTGTTTTAGACCCCATGGCTGTTCCATAGGTCTGATGATACATGTCACCTTCAAAAGTGAAAAAATTATTATTGAGTATAAATTTTAGTCCATCCAGTACAAAATCAATGGTTGCATCCCTCATTTCTAGGTCTTCCTTCAAATAAAATTCTGCACACATGATTCCTGTCTCATGCCTGATGTTGGTGTACAAGGAAGTGACATCCATAGTGACCAAGATAAAGGAATCTTTCCATTTGATATCTTTCAAGGTTTTTATCAGTTCTGTCGAGTCTTTTAGGAAACTGGGTAGATTTATCACATATTTTTGAAGCTTTTTATCTATATACATTGATAAATTACTAGTCAATGAATTAATACCCGAGATGATAGGCCTACCAGGCGGGTTGTTGAGCCTCTTATGTATTTTGGGGAGATGGTACATGAATGGTGTGGCTGGTTGGTTTTTTATAAGGAATTTTTTGAGAGATGTATCAATGATATTTTGTTTATGGGCCATATTTATTTTCTGATTATATATTTTCGTGAGAGCTGGATAGGGATCTTTTTTGATCTTTCTATAGTATTTGGCATCAGACAAAAGTCTTAGTGCTTCAGCTTTATACTCTGTAAAATCTTGGATTACAATGCCTCCCCCTTTGTCAGCAGCCCGTATGACAATATTTTTATTGTCTCTAAGTTTTTTCAAGGCCATTTTCTCTTCTTTTGTTAGATTGTCTTTATTCTTACCCATTGAGTTATTCTTTATTAGGTTTTCTTTTTTCAAGTCATTTAAAAGAATGTCCTGAAAGGCTTCAAGTATATGGCCTCTACTCTCCAAGGGGTAAAAATGAGATTTTACCTTTAACGTTTTATCAGGAGTATCTACTTCTGTGGTTACTGTTTCATTCTCAGGTTTTAGGGCAAAATGTCTTTTCAGTGTTAATTTTCTTATAAAATGGTGGACGTCGATAAATAAGTCAAAATCATCAGGCTGATATGAGGGGCAGAAGTGTAGGCCCTTATTAAGGAGTTTCTCTTCATCTTTAGAGGGTACATAACTGGAAAGGTTTATTATGTTATTCTCATTTAATCCCGAAAGCTTATTTTTACTTTTTTCCTTTTTTCTTTTTCCTCTACATCCTCTTTTTTTCTTTTGCCTCCTAATGGGCTGAAGAATCTCGTTATTTCCTGATTTGTTGACCTGGCTGCAGCTAAAAAAGGTACTACTCCATTATTTTTATTTTTTGAGTTATCCAGTATAACCTTATGTGTAGGGAGGTCTTTATCTGTGGAAATAAATGGAATTTCATCCATGTTTATTAGATCTATTTGTTCTGTTATATGATCTGTTACCCCCATTAGATTAATTTCTGGAGTTGTGGTCGTTGTGTTATATCTGCTTTTCTCATGTAATTTAATCGGACTTAATGGCCTCTCTCTGTTTATTTTGTTTATAAGTTCCCTGATCTGTTTCAGATGCTCCTCATCACTTGTTATGGCTTCATTTACTGTTATAGATTCTGCATTATTTTCTCTGACATTATGTATCTGTGCTATAGTTGTTATCACATTTTTTTGGGTAGATTGGGTTACCAAAGTATTGATCCCTTCTTGCTGGGCATCAATAATTTTTGGTGTCTCTTTACTCAGTATTTTGTCTACTTTTACAAAACCATCCTCATCAAAAAGATCATCAGGCAATATACTTGATCCCTCTTCTAACTCCTCCTCTTCCATTATGTCTATATCATTGGTGGGTATTGATTTTGGGGATATCACTTCAATAATGTCAGAATTTAGTGGTATACTCTCAGACTTTTTAGGGGTGGCCTTCTTCCCCATAGAGATGTTATCATGTGGTATATGTCCATCACTTTGGTTACCCCTTCTATTATTATTGCTGTAGGCTCTCCTTGAGCTATTAGAGAAACTCCTATCCCTCGGTCCCTTCTGCTGAGATGTGTTTCTTGACTTTCTATATGTATTATTCTCCTCTCCTGGTTTATTTGTAGCATAATCCTGTCTGTCCCTATTTAATTTTCGTGATTTCCTCATGACAGTGTCATGTTCTGTTTGGACCAGACTGGTACTGATACTGGCATATATCCTTTTATATTCAGTGTTCGCACTATATTTATTCAGGTTATCACTGATTCTATTGATCTCTTGTGTGGCTATGTCTGCCAGCTTAGACCTCTTATCACATAATATACTCAATAGCGTTCTCATACATTGCTTTAAAATAAAATTCCAGTTAGTAGTAAATTCAGTATCGTCTGGGAAAGGCGAGTTTAGCACAAGCCTGAGTCCCCTTGGGCAAATGTTCTCCTCAATATAAACTGTTAAAAATCTGGCATCTATACCATATTGCACTTCCCTTTTGAGTGCATCTTCCAAATTGTGTAGTAATTCTTTCATAAGTCTGGTCTCTTCCTCATTAAGGGACACAGGGCTATTCTCAGTCTCATCACAGTTAGTATGTACAGTTCCAATAGTTCTTTGTATCAGTTTCTCTCTGGAAACAAATCTTCCTCTCAGATAATCCATCCTGTCACACAGTTTATGCAGCACCCTTATTCCACTTGGGTCCAAAACGCCCAGGAAACCGCTGATTCCCCACGTCAACGATAACCAACTGTATCAAAGTAAAAAAATAGGGGGGGGAACAAGAGGCGCAATAGTGCCCTATCACTAGTGACACTAATGTATGCGGTGGGTATGAATTCACTCACCTAGCACAGTTGTGAGACCCACAACTGGTGTAAAAGCATTTGGCATTAAATGCAGCTGCAGGACTTCCACCTTCCACATGCACGTGGGAATCATCCAGAAGTTACCTCAGGGGAAATGGTGTATCAGTGTCCGCGCTGCTGAAATCCCAAGAAAACGATCCGGAAACCATATGTAGGTTGCATCAATCATCCATTTATTCCTTTCCTACGCGTTTCAACACTGTCCTAGTGTCTTCCTCAGGGATATTACATGTCAGCTCTTAACAAGGTTTATATAGCCCCTGTACATGGCATTTAGGGGTGTGTTAGCACATGCTGATGATGTCAAAATCGTCATTAAAGTGGGCGGAGCCCAATTCGATGATGTCAAAATCGTCATCAAAGTGGGAGGAGCCTAATTTTTGGCTCCAAAACAGTAAAAACTAGTTTCTGTGGAGCATTTTACATCGTACAATGATATACAAGTTGATAAAAATATGACTAAACAAATGGTATAAAAAACGTTCTGAAATTTGCTGCGGAAAAGTAAATAAAACCTTCAGTAATAAGAACAGGAAACAAAAAAAATAAAATAAAAATAATATACACTCCGATATGCCTCTGGGTGTATTAGAACTCTTGGTCATTTGGATGAAAAACATCCTCACTATTGGGTTGTGCCACCAGGGCAATTCATTAGCAAATAAAAGTGCTGAGAAGTTTGGTATTATCCTGTGAAGGTGGAATAGGAAAAAATATATATGGACAATATTATCTATATCTATGTAATTAAAAAACAACTTTATTATAAAATTATTCAAAATAATATAAATATATAAAAAATATAAAAAAATATAAATATATGAAAATGTATAAAATGATGAGGGATAAGAATATTTAAAAACTTAATATTCATCATATAAATATATATATATATCTGAGAGGGATTTTGCTTAAAAGGTTTCAAATTATAGGAACTACTTATTATTTATGTGAGGGGATCTTATATAAAGATAAAATCAAATGTTAAAAATGCGTATAAACTAGTTTAAAATAGTCATATTCATGGTTCAAGTGTTGCGCACCACTTAAGGAGCTGCTCTCATATCTAAAACCTTGCCAGTTCTAATCCTCCCAGTGGCATTTACATATAAAGCAAAACTCTTCCATCATAAAGTATAATTTATGTTGTAAAATTTCATTAGCAGGTGTATTAACAATTTGCGTCACAAAATGGCGCTCACATTACACCATAGAATAATTCTGGATGCAGTTTCCATAGCAATAGGGTATCAAAGTAGTTCAAATGTTCGCCACCGGGGGGCGACCAAAATACACGTTCCTATGTGTTTGAATTTCTGTGCAGTGCAATTGTTCGCCTCTAGGGGCGATCAAAATACATGTTTCTATGTAATCATACTCTGTTAGCTCATAGTAGTGATAGAATAGTGATTCCAAGATGTGTTGAGTTAAATATTTGTGTTCAGAAAAAAAATAAATACTAATATATAATAATAACTAAATTGGGGGTGAAAAAGTGATATAGTATTTTATATAAAATATTTCCACAAATATATAGTGACCTTATTATAAATAAATAAATAAATAAATAAATAGAAGTTCCGTGAATGTCTGAGTATCAGAATGTATATAATCTGTGAATCTATTTAACAGTGGTTATCATATGAGCTCAGAGATGATGTTCAGACCCTTGGGTTTTAATGTATCTAGTCGGTACATCCAGAATTTTTCACGTTTTTTCAGGACCTCAAATCTGTTGTTTGTATTGGCAGGTATGTGGTCAATTGGTGTAATTTCTAAACATGTGGGGTCCCTATTGTGGTGCGTACTGAAGTGGTTTGATACCCATGGAATTTAAAACCATTTTTAATGTTGGCTCGATGTTTATTGAGTCGCTCATGTAGCGATCTTATAGTTCTGCCCACATATTGGAGGTGACATGGACATTCTAGGAGGTAAATAATGTACCCAGTTGTACAATCCATATTATGCTTAATTGGATAGGATTTTTGTGTGGTAGAGGATGTGATATTTGATCTCTGTTGAATATTCCTGCAGCACAGACATTTCTTTCTGTTGCACCTTTTTGTCATGATGGTGGTTGGCTCACTTTTTTTGGTGGTGAATCTCTCTCTCAGACGGCTGGGAGCTACCATGTTTTTAATATTGGGGGCTCTCCTATATGTAATACCGGGTGTGTTAGGGATGATGGACTTTAAGATGGGATCTTTTTTTAGTAAATGCCAATGTGTGGTGAGGCATTTTCTGATGTTTTTATGGTATTTGTTATACGTTGTGATAAAATTCAGGGAAAATTCTTTATCCGTCTGCTGTTTTTTCTTTGGTTGCAGGAGAATATTTTGGGGCACTCTGCTGCTCCCTTTTTGTGCTTTATTTATTAGTTTGCTAG
Organism: Allobates femoralis; assembly: GCA_033576535.1. Lineage (NCBI taxonomy): Eukaryota > Metazoa > Chordata > Amphibia > Anura > Aromobatidae > Allobates > Allobates femoralis. Next base: position 175,497,084 of record JARQOC010000005.1, read on the forward strand.
GGTAACCCCTGACTTTAAATTTTCTTTCCAAGATCTCAGATTGTTCTCTGTAATCTTCATTTGTTGTACAATTCTTTTTTATTCTCAAGAATTGATTAGAAGGAATGTTCCGGAGCCATTTGGTATAATGACCACTGGCGAAGTTTATATATGAATTTCTGTCCGTTGACTTGAAATATGTTTTAGTGCATATTTCAGAGTCTTGGACAAAGATTGTTAGGTCCAAAAAGTTTATAGTTGTTCTATGCACAGTGGGTTCAAATTCAAGGCCCCAATTGTTGGTCATGATTTCATTCAAAAAACCTTGTAAATCTCCCTTCTCGGTATCCCATATGAAGAATATATCATCTATAAAACGTTTATATACCACTAGACCATCATCATTACTCTTATTAATATAGAGTCTTTCAAACATACCCATGAATAGGTTTGCGTATGAACACGCTGTTTTAGACCCCATGGCTGTTCCATAGGTCTGATGATACATGTCACCTTCAAAAGTGAAAAAATTATTATTGAGTATAAATTTTAGTCCATCCAGTACAAAATCAATGGTTGCATCCCTCATTTCTAGGTCTTCCTTCAAATAAAATTCTGCACACATGATTCCTGTCTCATGCCTGATGTTGGTGTACAAGGAAGTGACATCCATAGTGACCAAGATAAAGGAATCTTTCCATTTGATATCTTTCAAGGTTTTTTATCAGTTCTGTCGAGTCTTTTAGGAAACTGGGTAGATTTATCACATATTTTTGAAGCTTTTTATCTATATACATTGATAAATTACTAGTCAATGAATTAATACCCGAGATGATAGGCCTACCAGGCGGGTTGTTGAGCCTCTTATGTATTTTGGGGAGATGGTACATGAATGGTGTGGCTGGTTGGTTTTTTATAAGGAATTTTTTGAGAGATGTATCAATGATATTTTGTTTATGGGCCATATTTATTTTCTGATTATATATTTTCGTGAGAGCTGGATAGGGATCTTTTTTGATCTTTCTATAGTATTTGGCATCAGACAAAAGTCTTAGTGCTTCAGCTTTATACTCTGTAAAATCTTGGATTACAATGCCTCCCCCTTTGTCAGCAGCCCGTATGACAATATTTTTATTGTCTCTAAGTTTTTTCAAGGCCATTTTCTCTTCTTTTGTTAGATTGTCTTTATTCTTACCCATTGAGTTATTCTTTATTAGGTTTTCTTTTTTCAAGTCATTTAAAAGAATGTCCTGAAAGGCTTCAAGTATATGGCCTCTACTCTCCAAGGGGTAAAAATGAGATTTTACCTTTAACGTTTTATCAGGAGTATCTACTTCTGTGGTTACTGTTTCATTCTCAGGTTTTAGGGCAAAATGTATAGATGATATATTCTTCATATGGGATACCGAGAAGGGAGATTTACAAGGTTTTTTGAATGAAATCATGACCAACAATTGGGGCCTTGAATTTGAACCCACTGTGCATAGAACAACTATAAACTTTTTGGACCTAACAATCTTTGTCCAAGACTCTGAAATATGCACTAAAACATATTTCAAGTCAACGGACAGAAATTCATATATAAACTTCGCCAGTGGTCATTATACCAAATGGCTCCGGAACATTCCTTCTAATCAATTCTTGAGAATAAAAAAGAATTGTACAACAAATGAAGATTACAGAGAACAATCTGAGATCTTGGAAAGAAAATTTAAAGTCAGGGGTTACCCTAGCAAACTAATAAATAAAGCACAAAAAGGGAGCAGCAGAGTGCCCCAAAATATTCTCCTGCAACCAAAGAAAAAACAGCAGACGGATAAAGAATTTTCCCTGAATTTTATCACAACGTATAACAAATACCATAAAAACATCAGAAAATGCCTCACCACACATTGGCATTTACTAAAAAAAGATCCCATCTTAAAGTCCATCATCCCTAACACACCCGGTATTACATATAGGAGAGCCCCCAATATTAAAAACATGGTAGCTCCCAGCCGTCTGAGAGAGAGATTCACCACCAAAAAAAGTGAGCCAACCACCATCATGACAAAAAGGTGCAACAGAAAGAAATGTCTGTGCTGCAGGAATATTCAACAGAGATCAAATATCACATCCTCTACCACACAAAAATCCTATCCAATTAAGCATAATATGGATTGTACAACTGGGTACATTATTTACCTCCTAGAATGTCCATGTCACCTCCAATATGTGGGCAGAACTATAAGATCGCTACATGAGCGACTCAATAAACATCGAGCCAACATTAAAAATGGTTTTAAATTCCATGGGGTATCAAACCACTTCAGTACGCACCACAATAGGGACCCCACATGTTTAGAAATTACACCAATTGACCACATACCTGCCAATACAAACAACAGATTTGAGGTCCTGAAAAAACGTGAAAAATTCTGGATGTACCGACTAGATACATTAAAACCCAAGGGTCTGAACATCATCTCTGAGCTCATATGATAACCACTGTTAAATAGATTCACAGATTATATACATTCTGATACTCAGACATTCACGGAACTTCTATTTATTTATTTATTTATTTATTTATTTATAATAAGGTCACTATATATTTGTGGAAATATTTTATATAAAATACTATATCACTTTTTCACCCCCAATTTAGTTATTATTATATATTAGTATTTATTTTTTTTCTGAACACAAATATTTAACTCAACACATCTTGGAATCACTATTCTATCACTACTATGAGCTAACAGAGTATGATTACATAGAAACATGTATTTTGATCGCCCCTAGAGGCGAACAATTGCACTGCACAGAAATTCAAACACATAGGAACGTGTATTTTGGTCGCCCCCCGGTGGCGAACATTTGAACTACTTTGATACCCTATTGCTATGGAAACTGCATCCAGAATTATTCTATGGTGTAATGTGAGCGCCATTTTGTGACGCAAATTGTTAATACACCTGCTAATGAAATTTTACAACATAAATTATACTTTATGATGGAAGAGTTTTGCTTTATATGTAAATGCCACTGGGAGGATTAGAACTGGCAAGGTTTTAGATATGAGAGCAGCTCCTTAAGTGGTGCGCAACACTTGAACCATGAATATGACTATTTTAAACTAGTTTATACGCATTTTTAACATTTGATTTTATCTTTATATAAGATCCCCTCACATAAATAATAAGTAGTTCCTATAATTGTAAACCTTTTAAGCAAAATCCCTCTCAGATATATATATATATTTATATGATGAATATTAAGTTTTTAAATATTCTTATCCCTCATCATTTTATACATTTTCATATATTTATATTTTTTTATATTTTTTATATATTTATATTATTTTGAATAATTTTATAATAAAGTTGTTTTTTAATTACATAGATATAGATAATATTGTCCATATATATTTTTTCCTATTCCACCTTCACAGGATAATACCAAACTTCTCAGCACTTTTATTTGCTAATGAATTGCCCTGGTGGCACAACCCAATAGTGAGGATGTTTTTCATCCAAATGACCAAGAGTTCTAATACACCCAGAGGCATATCGGAGTGTATATTATTTTTTTTTTTTTTTGTTTCCTGTTCTTATTACTGAAGGTTTTATTTACTTTTCCGCAGCAAATTTCAGAACGTTTTTTATACCATTTGTTTAGTCATATTTTTATCAACTTGTATATCATTGTACGATGTAAAATGCTCCACAGAAACTAGTTTTTACTGTTTTGGAGCCAAAAATTAGGCTCCTCCCACTTTGATGACGATTTTGACATCATCGAATTGGGCTCCGCCCACTTTAATGACGATTTTGACATCATCAGCATGTGCTAACACACCCCTAAATGCCATGTACAGGGGCTATATAAACCTTGTTAAGAGCTGACATGTAATATCCCTGAGGAAGACACTAGGACAGTGTTGAAACGCGTAGGAAAGGAATAAATGGATGATTGATGCAACCTACATATGGTTTCCGGATCGTTTTCTTGGGATTTCAGCAGCGCGGACACTGATACACCATTTCCCCTGAGGTAACTTCTGGATGATTCCCACGTGCATGTGGAAGGTGGAAGTCCTGCAGCTGCATTTAATGCCAAATGCTTTTACACCAGTTGTGGGTCTCACAACTGTGCTAGGTGAGTGAATTCATACCCACCGCATACATTAGTGTCACTAGTGATAGGGCACTATTGCGCCTCTTGTTCCCCCCCCTATTTTTTTACTTTGATACAGTTGGTTATCGTTGACGTGGGGAATCAGCGGTTTCCTGGGCGTTTTGGACCCAAGTGGAATAAGGGTGCTGCATAAACTGTGTGACAGGATGGATTATCTGAGAGGAAGATTTGTTTCCAGAGAGAAACTGATACAAAGAACTATTGGAACTGTACATACTAACTGTGATGAGACTGAGAATAGCCCTGTGTCCCTTAATGAGGAAGAGACCAGACTTATGAAAGAATTACTACACAATTTGGAAGATGCACTCAAAAGGGAAGTGCAATATGGTATAGATGCCAGATTTTTAACAGTTTATATTGA